>CAMZMU010000076.1:15039298-15384613 GCA_947311845.1 Poa pratensis | reverse complement strand
AGGCCTTTGGCCGGCCACTTTCCGATCTAGTAGTAGGAGGAAGGTGGTGCTTGTCGTGCTTGGGTTTTTCAGTTTTCACTTAGACGCTCCGTCGGCGAGTTGAGAAGCCACTTTTACTACGAACCAAAGAGAGAGCCGTACGTTTCTTTTTTATTACTCGACAAACAAGATCAGTTGTGTAGCATCCTACGCTTGACAAAGAAAAAATCTTATAAAAATAGCTATATAGCATTGGCCAGTTCGTCTTTTGCAAATAAACATTTTTTTCAACCGGAAATCCATTTCGGTAGTAGAAGCATCTACTCCCACTGTTTGAAAATACATTTTCAAAATGTTAATTTTTTTTTGAAAAAAGCCGGGTGTACCTACAAATTTATGCTGGCACATAAAATTCAGAAATAAAATAAAATTCATTTGTTTGTTTGTGGCCTCAGTTATAAAGACAAAAAAAAGTCTTCTAAAAACTCATTTTGTAGCACCAAAATTTGTCTTTTTACACGTCAAATAAAGTCTTTTCGTCGTGAAACTTTATGCCTGGACATAAAATGTCAAGATGAACATCCGAATTTTTTTGACATTTTATTTTTTTATTTTTATTAATGGGAGTATATGCTCCTACTACCCAAAACGCCGCCTCCTTTTTTAACACTACACTTCAGTAAGATGTTCTAAAACGGAAATCCATATCGGCTCTTTTTGCACATGTCACAATTTTTTATTTTGAAACTTTTTGTGATAACACAAAATGTCATGATGTATATCTGAAATTTTATTTGGAATTTTTAATTTTTGAAAAGTTTTAAAAATGTTTTACATAACGGGTGCATCCGCACCCGTGACCGGAAATGTCGTGTCCGTTCTAAAAACTACTGGGCCCAAATACGAATGCCAATGTCTCGGCTCGTCTTACATGATGTAATCCCTCCGCTTTTACTTACTTCGCCTTCTGTGTTTTTAAATACAAACTTTTAAAGTTGACCAAGACTATGCGAAAAATATCAACATCTATAATATCAGATACATATAATATGAAAATATATTTTATATGGTTTAGTAATATTAAATTTATATTGTAGACATTGATATTTATTCCTATATATTTTGTCAAAATTTACAAAAAATGATTTTGACTGAAATCAGAACGGAATGTAATTGTGAATCGTAATGTTCGATATACAAGTACAAGTTACAATCCTCAAGAGTCCTAATCTTGTTTTGTATCTCTCCTTTCACTTTTGTGTATAAGTCCTCTGTCGTCCCCATTGCTTCTTCTCCCCTCATCCTCGTATGACCGGAGGAGTAGGAAAGAGGGGCTCTGTTGCTCTTTTCTACTTTGTAGGTCTTTCCTTGTACGAATTCTTGTTGACTTGTTTCGGTGTTCCTTTATAGAGTGAAAACTCCGTTGATCTCCCCTCGAGGTTGTTCAAGGCATGATCATTGTGGTTGTTATCTACGGCGGTCTCTTTGGCACGACTTAGCTTGCTACACTTTCAAACGACCACCCATTATATATGCGCGTCAGACCGGCTCCTTCCTCTTCCTTATTGGCATGTCGTAGGATATGGATCTCTTAAGGAAAGATTAGTGCGGCAGTTCAACGTCTCGCTTTGGGAGGATTGGTTTGCGGGTCAGGTAGTCAGGATCGGGATTCTAGTTCGGATCGACACCTATGCGGTAAGATCGCAAATCATATGATCATATCTAGTAGAATCGTAAATCGTAGATTCTACTTACTAAAATCGTAGAATCGACCGAGTCAATTTAGGTCGTAAAGTCGTATAATCGTATGATAGAATCGGGATTCTGACTACCTTGTTTGCGGGAGGAGCATGTTCAATCAGATCCACGGCTCCTCCCCTCAGTTTTCTTTTTTTTGAAATCTGTAAACTATAATTTTCAAATATTTTAAAATAAAGGAATCAATGAACTCGGAAGGCAAATACACTTACCGGAAGAGAAACCGTAAGCTGAGGTGACGAGCTGAGCTAGTAGCTAGTGGAGAGGGGAGCACTAGAATCCAGTGATCCACACCATTCCTGCCCGAAAAGCCAGAAAAAATCAGCAAAAACCTCCAAGATTTCATCACAAGCTAAAACAGGAAAAGGAGAAAGGAAAAAAGAAGTAGAATCTGAGACCGGCAGAAGGTGAAGCTGCCCTGCCCCCGAAAGGCACAGACCTATTTTACTTCACCACGGCCGCGGCCTTTGTGTGGCCTCCGTCTCGTGTTATCCCTTCTTCTTCTTCCTCCTCCCCGTCTCGCCTCGTCCCCGGCAAACCCCCTCTCGGCTCGACCGCCCGCCGCGCCTGCCCAATTCGCGCCCTGCCGGAGCCTGGGTCGGGACACGACCGCACTTCCGCCGGCCGCCGCGCCGCCGATGAGATTGGCCGCCGCCGCGCCATGCAACCCCCGACGGCCGCTGTGACCGGTAGGCCCCGCCCCCTCCCTAAACCCGCAATTCAGTTCCGTTTCTGCTCTGCCGCGGTTCGCTAGGTTTTGGGCTTCCCGAGCCTGCCTGACGTTTTTTTTGTATGTGCGCAGCGTCGTCCCTGGAGTGCGTGAGCTCGTGCAGGTCCTCGTGGAAGGTGGGCGGCGGAGCTGGGAGGCCCTACGAATGCAGCGTGCTCTCCTGCGCCTGGAACGCCCCGCGGGCGCTCACCGGCGCGCTCGCCAGCACCACGCAGTGCTCCTCCTGTAGCCACGCTGAAGGCCTAGGTGGAGGGAGGCGGCGAGGACGGCCACGCCAGAGTAACAACAACACGGTGCGTTGCTCCCTACCCGTTATAGATTCTGCTATATAGCCGTGCTGTTCATACGGTTTTGGTATTTGTGCTACGTTTTAGGTTTAGTAACTGAGTGGCTACGAAGGTGCTTATTGCTAGTGTTTTACCCCATTTTGGTGGAATTAGTGAAACTACTCTATGTCGAGATATCAAAACCATCAAATATGTGTTGATAGCTCTGTCATTAAGGTCGTCATTGTCAAGTACCTTGTCTTAAGGGAAAAACCCTCCATTTTTATGACATGCTATCTCCTTCATGTTTCAGTATTATGTATATCCATATACGTTCTGTCAGCAAACACATTCAGTGCAAATTTCTGTTAAGTACATCACAATATGGCTTGCCTATGGACATATGGGTGCTGTAATCACCCTGTCCAGATCAGAATCTCTTTAGATATGGAACTAAATCTGTTTAAAATATACTAATTACTTTTTGTGTGATCAAACTAAGTACGTTTGTGTATTAAGTGTGGAAGTTTAATCGCACATGTTCGAAAATGTGAGATAAATTTGGTAACGGAGCGAGGGATTGCTATTTCTTATTGCAATGGTGCTAATCTCTTGTTTCATTTAGAACATAATGAAAGCTTGAAATTCTAAAGAACCCGAGCCAGTGTGAAGGTACTTACATCGAGATCACCCAGCAACAACAAAAGCTAAACCACATGTCTATCCAGAAGAGCATGTTCTTAGCCACCACAAACTACAGACACAGTATCTTGAATGAACAATCCGATATACAACAGTAATGCTACTAATCATGAATTGTCAATTTTGTGAGTATCTAGCGTCTCATACCAAAGGTTGGTCACTGTTTACAATGGTTACGTTTGTAATGTTCTAATGATTCCAGCTAGTGCACATCACCTGGGCAGAAGACATCAACAAAGGAAAACTTGGTAATGGTTCATCGGCTAGTTTTGTTTCGTCGGGAGAAAAGTTCAGATCTTGGTCAGCCCCTGTGAAGCCTACGTGGAGGGTTTCCTGTAATTCGTCATCTGACCCGTTCAGCCTTGTTTCTCCAGAAACGTTGTGGGAGGTGTGTCACTGAACCACAAAGTCAACACTCTTTGCTCAATTTTGGTTCATATTGAGTTTTTATTAGTCGTGCTCACACGCCTCTTATTCTAAAACCAGCTGAAGATGAACTATTAATTGCTTTGCTCTATCAACATTTAGTTTGCTCACTGCTTTATGCCTATTCATGACCAGATGTTAACAGTTATAATGTTTGTCATCTTCCCTCTTGCCTTTCCACATATCTCCAATCATACACATAACAATTAACTCAAGGAAGTCAATAATCGTTTCAGGCATGGGCACTGTAACACCGCATGCTCTTCCTTGTTACTGTTGTAGACACATTTTATAATAATTAACAAAAAGAAGCAAGAATATAACTATTTCAGATTTTATGAAAAACACATCTGAACATTGCTTTTTTTAAGCAAGATTGGATTTATTTATTCCATGTTAATAATTAATGCAATTACATAACAGAGTCTCAGACCGGCTATCTCGTACCTTCAACCTGAAGAATTGAACTTTGTACATGACGCTCTGAAGGTAATGTATCTGATATTGTTCTTCCATGTGGCTTCCAAATACTATTCTAGACTCACTGACTCCTCTGAAGCGCGTCAAGAGGATGCATCATGATAGCTTATGGTCTAATGCAGTTAGCATATGAAGCACATAATGGGCAGAAACGCCGGAGTGGGGAACCCTTCATCATTCATCCTGTTGAAGTTGCTCGCATTCTTGGAGAGCACGTGAGTATTAGTATATCATTGAAGCTGTAATGACGTATTTTCCTCAAGTATCCCTAGTATGAACGTAATGAAGTTAGGTTTTGCTCTTCTCCGTGGACATAAACTAGGAACTTGACTGGGAATCGATTGCTGCTGGTTTATTGCATGACACTGTTGAAGATACTGACATGGTTACTTTTGAAACAATACAAAATGAGTTTGGGGCAACAGTACGCCGTATTGTTGAAGGGGAAACAAAGGTATACTTTGCAGCTCACATTTTCTTCCTGTCCAATTATTTACTATTAACTATAGAACCTACACGATCTAGGTATAGTGATTAAAGTGCAACCATAAACCTATTTATTACAAACTCAGGTGTCTAAGCTAGGGAAACTTCAATGCAAAAATGAGGGTAGTTCAAAACAAGATGTCAAAGCTGAAGACTTAAGACAGATGTTTCTTGCAATGACAGAAGAGGTATTTTCCCCACATAGACTGTTTAATCGGCAGCAGTTTTGAAGTCTGTACTAGTTTACCAACAAATGAGTGAATAATCTTCTGTAGGTTCGTGTAATCATTGTGAAACTGGCGGACAGGTTGCACAACATGCGTACTCTTACACATATGCCTCCGCACAAGCAAGTAAGTTCTTTCCATTAGTATAAGATCTCGTTGTAACTCAGTTTCATCTTATTGTTGCACTGCTCTTTCCAGTATGCGATTGCCATGGAGACACTGCAGGTCTTCGCACCCCTAGCAAAACTGCTTGGGATGTATCAAATAAAGGTACCTGATGCATACTCTTACAAGATAGCCATTGTTATTGTGCATGGTATAAGCTAATTTCAATACAATGATGCTTCTTTTGTGACGGGAGGATATCTAGTGGTATGGTCTATGATCTGATACCATGAACCCAACGGTTATGGGACGATGGATCTAAAAGAGGGAAGGACAATGATCAACTCACTTATTTGGATCGCTTCACCTGGAACATTTGTTCTTCGCCCGCTAGAAGTATCTCATCCTTACAGTATCACCTAACTCTGCCTTACCTTCGTCCAGAATCCCCACATGTCCTATTCGAGTTCTAGAGTAACTAACATAACTGCCCAACCAGATATTATGGATGCGCTAGTAAATAGTTTTGTACTGGGAAAAGGGGCACATGTATAGGCATAATCCCTTAAGCTACAGAGTTATTTGGAAGAAATAAAAGGAATCAGAACCAACAGCGTTGAGCAATATTTGCGCTGTTCGATAAAGCCAAGGTGTTTTCTGCATGTCCACTGATAAGGGACAGAACATCACCAGGATGTAATCCTGACGCTACATGCAAGATCAGAAGGCCCATGTGCCATATATTCAATGTATAACCTAGGGCCCTGTATCAGTAGAAATGTTCTCTTACTGATGTGTTGTTTCTCTTATTGAAATGTTCTTGCAGTAAAATTAGGCCTGCAATTTAGAGATAGCAGCTTTCATGTTTGTCTATAAAACTGGAGTTTGCACTAGTGGTATAGTTTGATTATTGTGGATATGAAAATTCTCAAGCTGGTGTAAACAACTGTATCTGTAGGATTGCTGCACAACCTTGTCCTACCAAACATGATTTCAATCTCAATTTTTTACTTTCATGAACACCAAAAGCTGCGATCCTCCTATTTAATATATCTGTGATCCCTCTTGCGCTACACTTTCGAAAGTCCATGTGAAATTACTTGAAGGAAAAATTGATCCTAGACATTTTTCTTTTACCTCGTTAAAATGTCAGATTTCACTTATTTCACGGCAAACTTGCTTATACACATGTCTTAGGGGACTCTCTGTTGACCTTCAAGTTCAATTGCAAAACCGGGCATCCAGCTCATTGATTTTTTTTTAAACTTGGCCGTTTTTTCCCTGCTGGTGGTTTTTAAAACTTGGCACTTCAAAGGACCAACCGCCAGAGTTAAGGGACCAAAGAAATATTTTCCCTTCATCTTATGAATAAAGCAGATGTCTATATACGATTATATTGTACCCCTCCGCTTTTAAATGTAACATGTTTTAGATGTTTCACATTTTGTCTAGGTGCATACTAAAATGAGTGAATGCACACACTAAAACATGTCTAGATACATTTTTGTACATTTGAATGTGGACAAAGGCTAAAACATCTTATATTTTAAAATGGAGGGAGTATAATGTTAAAAACGTTTCCTTATGATATTTTATTTGTGGCATGCTCCGTAGATCCATTCAATGTTATGATGTCTATGTTATGTTAAGAAAGCACCCTATAGCCTGCTGATTCCTAACTTTTTGGACTATTAGTGTGTTGGTTCTTCCATTTGATGACTATCACTTGTCATTGCAGTCTGAGTTAGAATATCTGTCCTTCATGTACATGAATCCTGGTGATTTTGCTGAACTAAGGAAAAGAGTTGAAGACATCTTCAAGGCCCATGAACAAGAACTGGAAGAGGTACTGTTTTGATATTGCACGAACATGTTCTTGCATGTAGTAGCGATGATGTTTCTTGATTATTTTGAGATTTTCAATTCCAGGCAAATAGAATCTTAAAGGAAAAAATTGCTGAGGATCAATTTCTCGATCTTGTGAGTGTTGAAACAGAAGTGCGCTCAGTCTGCAAAGAAGTTTACAGGTAGAGCAGACATGCTATTCCATTAAGTTAAAATGATTAATCTATTTAGACTTGACCTTTGGTTAAGGTGAATCGGTGTTCTTACATGAAGATATTTAGACTACAGAGTCTCCACTTTAATATAATACTATCTCTGCTCAGTGATATAATATTGGTATGATTCTAATGTGCTTAGCTTATTTTATTAATAATACTGATAAATTCAACTCATAAGGGACATATTAGTCGCTGCGCAATTTCTTGGTTTAGATGTTAATAAAAAGGAAAAAAATAATCCGTTTTTTCACTGTTGCATTACTGACAAAACATCAGTTCACAATGTGCCACAGTTACGGAATGCTGCATGATCATTAATCATTTATTCATTGACTTTCATTTTCGTTTTGCAAAAAAAAATCAAACAATGTTTGGTATTATTATGAGGTAATTATTCTGTAAGTTTGTTTCTTTAGTGGGTTGTTTATTATTTGGATAATCTTGCAGCATTTATAAAACCGCTCTCAAGTCCAAGAGTTCAATAAATGAGGTAAACCAGGTTGCTCAGGTACGATGTTCTGAATATCTTTGTAGGTGATTATTGATGCTCAGTTTGTCATTGTTATGAATGTCTTAAAAAAATGCCTTTATATTATTTGCCCAGCTGCGGATCATCATAAAACCAAAATCCTGTAATGGTGTTGGTCCACTGTGCACCTCACAACAGGTAATATTACATACCATGTATTAACTTGTTTATGCAGTTAATTTATCACTGACGTGCCAAGTATCTTTGATTCAATTCAGATTTGCTACCATGCCCTTGGTCTTGTTCATGGCATATGGACACCTATACCTCAAGCTGTGAGTTATCTGCTTTATGTTATTCAGTGTCGTTTTGACCTATGGTGCTTGTATCATTTTTCTAAAACTCAGCTGTGCGGACAGGTTAAAGACTACATTGCAACTCCAAAGCCTAATGGCTATCAAAGTCTACATACAACAGTAATACCATTTCTAAATGAGAGTATGTTCCATCTGGAAGTTCAGGTAATGTTGCCTATTTTCTGTGAGATTTAAACTAGAGAACTCAACCATAAGATTTGTTTTTAAGATTTGAATGACATTCCAACCATATTGCAGATAAGAACAGAAGATATGGATCTGATAGCGGAAAGAGGCATTGCTGCACACTACAGTGGAAGAGGGGTAGTTTCAGGGCCTGTTCGTCCTGGAATATCTAGTGGAAGAAATTTAGATGGGAAAGTGATCTGTCTTAACAATACAGGCTTTGCTCTGAGGGTATATATTTTGTTACTTAGTACAATGACACTGATTTTTTGAAGCTTGCGCTTCACATTCTTTCTTATTATCTCGCTTTACTTAAAAGTCCTTCAATGACTTGTCATCTCCGATAGATTGGTTGGCTCAATGCAATCCGTGAATGGCAAGAAGAGTTTGTTGGTAACATGAGCTCTAGGGAATTTGTGGATACTATCACAAGAGATCTTCTGGGAAGCCGTGTCTTTGTTTTTACACCTAAAGGCGAGGTAATCACTAAACTTGGAGGAGAATATAGCTTTTGTTTGGGTCAGTCACTTGGCTAACTATATTTTTATTCTCAGATAAAAACCTGCCTAAAGGGGCCACTGTGATCGATTATGCATATCTGATCCATACGGAAATCGGCAACAAAATGGTAGCAGCAAAGGTTAGTTATGGAGAAAATGGTAGATCAATTAAACAATTAATCATATAAGGGTGCTGATGTTCTTCTTTTCAGGTGAATGGTAATCTAGTTTCACCAATCCATGCACTTGCGAACGCTGAAGTAGTGGAGATAATAACTTACGACGTCAGTATTTCTCACACAGATTACATGCTTTATTTTACTATTATACCATATCAGCAAATTTAGTAGTGTGCTTTTTGTTTCATATTTGGTTGAAGTAGGCTTACTAAGGAAACTTTGTACTAACTGGAAGGCTATGCCCTTTATTCTTGTTCTCTAAACATACATACAGTTGTGGTTTTGAAATTTTATCCAGTGTATGACCATCTAATTAAGAAGTTTGTCTCGTATTCTTCTTTCACTTGTAGTTCAGCTACCAAATTGTTGACTTGCTACAGAAAATCTAACTTCAGCAGTTGTATTAACATACACATATAGTATCTCTTATATCTGGTGAACTAGACTTATATGCATTGTTTCTTTGTTTCAGAAATTATCCAGTAAATATGCATTCCAGCGTCATCAGCAGTGGCTACAGCATGCAAAAACCCGCAGTGCTAGACACAAAATTATGAAAGTAGGTCTCATCAATATTGATTTCTTACATTATTTGATGACTGCAGTAACTAATTGTTTGCTTATCCAGTTCTTAAGGGAGCAAGCCGCTCTTTCTGCTGCTGAAATAACTGCGGATGCAGTTAATAACTTTGTCGCTGATCTTGAAGATGAAAGTGACAGTGAGCCTTTAATTCCTGCCACACAAAACGAGGACTATAAATTCAATTGGCAGAAGATATTAAGTCCCAACAAGTTATCCTTTGCGAATAAAAATAGCGATGGCTTTTTACCTGTTAACAATGTTCACACGCCAAAGATTAACGGGAAGCACAACAAAACCGTTAAGGAACTGGGGATAAAAATTAATGGCTCAACAACTCGAAGTGATAGCCCCACCGGGTTCATGCACCCTGGCATCTCTGCCTGTACAGAAGTTTTCGCTAGTTTGGATCACTGGAAATGTGGTAAAATATCTTCCTGGCACAATACAGAAGGCAACTCTGTCCAATGGCTTTGCATAGTGTGTGTTGATCGAAAAGGTATTACTCCTTTGCCATCCAACTATTGTACTAAACTAAATAAGTAAATATATAGCATCAGTGTCCCCTCTAGCATTGAGAAGTAATGCTAAGGTTCGCTGCAACTATGTTAATCTCCAACTTACTTTGTGCCTTTTATGCATATCTTTTTGCCTATGTTCTTTAAATAGACTAATTTAACCATTGCACATTCTTTCACTTCCTCTTCCTCTAGTGGAATATATAAATTAGTTGATGCACCAGTTAACTTGTAGATCTATTTTCTGGCAACTTCTTACGGTGCTACCTTGCTATTGAGCTTTCACTGCAAGCATTAGTAAAATCATTTCAATTAATATTTCGAATGCACAGGGATGATGGCAGAAGTTACGTCGGCTTTAACAGCTTGTGGAATTACCATATGTTCTTGTGTGGTAAGAGGACTGACCTTCCCTCAATAATTTGAAATATTCATCTTTTATGTGTTCTCAAGTTAGGTATCAAGTAACAACACATCATTTTTCTTAATTTCTTAGCTTTTACTAATCCCCGAGTCTTTGTAATTGCATTTGGCAATCATCTCCGTTCTACTGCTTTGTGTTTGACCATCCAAGTTTGTACATTTCAGGCAGAAAGAGATAAACGAAGAGGAATGGGTGTGCTGTTGTTCCATTTCGAGGGAACTGATGAGAACGTGGTATGCTCTTTTCGCTGACTTGTACTATGTATTGTGTTTGAGTTCTTTACAAGTGTGTTTGACCTAAGTCGACACCACAATTGCAGGTCAGCGCATGCTCCAGCGTTGAAATGATTCTTGGTGTTCTTGGTTGGTCTGTTGGGTGTAGCTATAACCCGTTGGGTGTTCTTGAGTGCTAGTGCATTTCAAGTAGTTGGACTGCACACGGCAACTTTATCTCCACCGAAACCGACACAATTTTGGAAGCACCAATGAATCAGTCATGTTTTGGGAGTAGTCAGATCTCGGTTGATGGACAGGCAACCCTTAACTTTGTCAAAGCAGGCAGAGTGACAGCAGAGGGAACTAGAACCAGATGTTACCACGCTTCATTCTGGAAGCGAGAGAGTGTACATAGCTGAGCGAGTAGTAGTATACTGTTAGTGCAGGGATTGGCTGGGTTTATACAAGAAGCCTCCAAATAAAGGCTGTCGCTCCTCTTTTTTTTTTGCCCTTCGGTGGGTTGCATATATTAGTTGTGTGTTCGAATGTGCAGCTAGAGTTTTGACCTGGAATATCAGTGCCCCAAATTTTGCCCTCATTTATATAGTCGTGAATGTGCTCTCCTGAATGCTTTGCTCCTTAGTCAGTAGGCTTGCATGAAAGAATGAATCGGATGGTAATGATCAATATAAGACCAGATTCGATCATACGATTGAAGAAAGGGAACACTAGTGGTACGAATTTTTGTACTGCAACTAGCTAGGAGATTTGTTGGTAGCTATGAGCATATTAAGATGCGAATCCTTTTGTTTTACCACGTGAACTTTTCTAATCAACGTGCACGCTTTGCGTTCGTTGCTTAGCCATAAAGTATACTCCAACGAAAGACAGTGGGGAAGTGAACACTAAACAGCCGTCAGCCAAGACGTGGATATCAGGATCTGCTACACAGTCCTAAACCCATTGCCATAATCCTCGATGTGTCTTCGTCAGGCCAGAATTGCATTTTCGCCCAGAATTTCAGTGCACCTCAAAATTCGTTTTGGCATAAGTTTTGTATACGGATTCCGTGTTTTGTGTTCTTTGTAGATATCCCAAGGTACAACAAATAGCCAACACAGCAAAGACGAGACTAGACTCGTCTGCATAAATATACTGATACTGGTGTGCTTACAAGGCACGTTAATATGTGATAAGTACTCCATATATTAGTTACACGTTGTTCTAAAAAAATAATTAGTTACACACTATAGTAGGATATTAACTGCACGTGTATATTAATAAACATGTTGATATTTGATAGGATATTAAATTATTAATTGCGCTGCATATTTCATTGAAAGAGTAAATGTGTTTATGGCTAGTGGCAGTGGCGTGTAATTAGAGAGTTATAACTTATAAACATGTTTGATGCTCATTGTTGGAGCGTTTTGAATCGCTAGATATATTTGATGGCTAAGATGGTTTCCTTCTCTACCTCTCGATGGATAAATACAGAGTTGTTATCTCATTCGCAAAAAAAAAGGAAAAAAATACATAGTTGTTATCGCGAGGGTTTCCCAATCCCAAATCTCGAACGATTCCTCCGATACCTACCATGGAGGGAGATGAGGACCACGTCGTCGTCCCCGGCGCGAGCGTGAGAGATGGCGCTAGCTGTAGCCTGCCACGACCGCCCCAGTGCAGCCTGTGGAGCGACGAGACGTGGGCCATACTGGACGAGGAGTTGAAGCGTCGGGTCACCAAGATCTATGAAACGAAGATCGAGTTCAGCGACGAGTACCGCCGCTTCCTCAACGAATTCATCATCGGCAACGAAGACGACAATCCAGACTGTCCCGATGCCCCCAGCAGTTCGTCCTCTGCTCGAATTCTAATGCCTGCACTTCTGTCTTGTTTCTCTATGAAAATGCTCATCACTCATGTTCGATTGTTGGATTGATGCATTTGCAGACTCCGACGGATCCGCCCAGTCAATTCGGCCATGGAGGATATTCACCGATCCCGTTGCTCAAGACAAGCTGTTGGCTATCGGAAATGCATACCACAAGGAGTCCCAGAAAAAGGAGTTGGAGGCGATGCGGCGGGGGCAACACTACGGCTCTGATGATCGCAACTTCCTCGAGTGTCAGACTGGAATCAAGCTGCGGTCAGGCCGCATCCTCCTCAGGCCATTGGCGCCACCCTGGGTGGAACCCCTGCCGGCTACGGATCCGCAGTCTGGCTAGGTCCGCTCCCGTCTCGTATGCTATGCCACCAAGGCCAGATCTTGGGTGCGTCGGCAGTCACAGTCAATGGCATCGTTAACCCCGAGGTTCTTGAAGCAATGGCGTGTGCTGAGGCGTTTTGTCTGGCAAGTGATCTCATCAGACTGCTCAAACGTTATTAAAGAGATACATGAGAAGAATTCTTATGGAGCTCATTGCATGATTATGAACGAAATAGCTAAGAGAAGAGAAGAATTTCAGGAGGTGGTCTTCAGGCATGAACGGCAAGAGGCTAATGGAGAAGCGCATAGTCCTGCTAGAACGGCAACAACTTTAGATGTTGGGAAACATGTGTGGTTTCTTAATCCCCCAAACTTTCTAGGAATTCCTGTAAACTCTCTATGAGTTGAGGTAAGTGTTTGGTAGATCGTATGAGGTAAGTTGTGCTGAGTTGAGACATTGTTTGGCGTCCTGTATGAGTTGAGCCATGCCAGACATTTATAAAAAGCAATCAGATCCCTAGACAGAAAAATAAAACGCAATCAGGTCCCTGCTACCATTGCCCACTTCCGTCCTTGCCGAAAGTCGCCGAGGCTCGGCATCGAAGAAAGACCGGCACGCCTCAGCACCGGTGCGCGGCGCAGACGGGCCCGTCTCCTCCTGCTTCTCAGCAGCCAGCACCAGCGCACAGCACGGATGGTCTCATGCGCCACGCAGCAGAGCACGGCCACCGGCCGGCCGAGCTCCTTCTCCGACGGGGCGGCGATGGACGCGGCCGGGCGGGGCGGCCTGGACTTGGCAGGACGGGGGAGGTGAGGAGGAGCAACACGAGGGAACCAGACGAACGAGGGGAGGGGGAGAATGTGCAAGAGTTTTACGAGGGGCGCGCGTCGCGAGCCTATGGTGGGGCCCACGCATTAGATTTTTTCAGATGAGTTCGACCGGGTTGCGCTCAGAAGCTTGAATCGAGCTTCTCAACCCGGCAGGGCTGAGAACCCTTTTGACCCAGAGGAGAAAAACAAGCTACCAAACAACTGAAAAGTGGGTGAGGTTAGATTTTTTGGAGCCAGCCACGCTACCAAACACGCCCTCCTAAAACGCCAAACAAATGCATTTTCAGGTTCATCACGCCGGTTTTGAGAAGAAGAAAAACAGTCCAAGCGGGCCTTAACAGGAAAAGGAAATGCTAGGTGACCTAGGTCGTGTTGTTTTATGGTGATCCAAATTCATATGAAGATATGGACTAACTTCGAATCGGAGCGGAGGCCCGTCGCCGGAGGCTTGGGCCATATGCTTACTATTCGCCGGTACGGTAGGAATCGTTTCCGAGTTGGACTGCAGCCGACTTAGGGTTTTGCCTCCATATAAATACATCTTGTAAGCCGCCGGTTGGGATAAGTCGCATGTTGTAAATCCCCGGCGTTTGTAACCTCACCCGATATAGTGAAGTATTGCTGGCCAGCGCCCGTGGTTTTTTCTCCTCCATTGTTGGAGGGGTTTTCCACGTTAAATCTCGTGTCCCCGTTGGTTTGATCTTCCGCTTTTCATCGTTTCTTTCCCTATCGTTTATAATAAGTGGTATCAGAGCCCTGTTTCAGATTAGGGTTTCGCGATGGCATCGATGAAATTTGATCTACCGTTGTTGAACTACAACACGAGATTCTCGTTGTGACAAGTCAAGATGCGTGCGGTGCTCGCACAATCCAATGATCTTGATGAGGCGCTGGATGGTTTCAGTGAGAAGGCGAAGGCAACATGGAGCGAAGTTGAGAAACGGAAGGACCGTAAGGCTTTCTCTTATTTAACTTCATCTTTTTAATGATATTCTGCTAGAAGTACTGTAGGAGAAAACCGCAGCAAAGCTATGGGCTAAGCTGGAGTCGATCTACATGTCCAAGGATCTGACCAGCAAGATGCACGTGAAGATGATGTTGTTCACGCACAAGTTGCAGGAAGGTGGTTCGGTGATGAATCACTTATCGGTCTTTAAGGAGATCGTTTCCGACCTAGTGTCGATGGAGGTAAAATATGATGATGAAGGTCTAGCTCTTTTACTTCTGTGCTCGCTGCCAAATTCTTTTGCAAATTTCCGTGATACCATATTGTTAAGCCGTGATGAACTAACCACTGCGGAAGTATATGAGGCCCTGGTTACCAGGGAAAAGATGAAAGGCATGGTACAGAAGGAGGAGTCCTCCTCCAAGGGTGATGCTTTGTAGGTCCGAGACAGGCCTGAGCAGCGAGATAACAACTACAACCACAACAACAGAGATAAGAGCAAGGGTGACAGATGTCGCTCAAAGTCTAAAGGATGAGACAAGTTCTGCAGGTACTGTAAGAAAAGTAATCACACTATTGATGATTGTTGGAAGTTACAGAACAAGGAGAAAAGAAAAGGTACTTACCAACCGAAAATAATGAAGGTAATGATACCAGTGAGGCTGTTGTTGTTGATGGTTTTTTTGCTGCATGTGTTTCTCGTCAGGATGAATGGATTCTAGATACTGCATGTTCGTTTCATATTTGCTATAACAAAGATTGGTTCAGTTCTTATGAGTTAATGCAGACTGGAGATTTCGTGCGTGTGGGGAATGACCAACAATGTCACATTGCTGGTGTCGGTTCTGTTCAGATCAAGACACATGATGGAATGACACGCACGTTGACGGGAGTGAAACACATACCAACCATGGCGAGAAATTTGATCTCGCTCAGTACCCTTGATTGTGACGGGTACAAGTATACCGGCGGGAACAGACTCCTGAAGGTATCAAAAGGTTCTCTCATTGTTATGGTTGGTGATATGAATTCTGCTAAATTATATGTCCTTAGAGGTAGCACTTTAGCCGGTACTATTGCTGCTGTTTCTCATCATGATTCAAGTAAAGCTAACCTTTGGCATAAGCGACTTGGACATATGAGCGAACTAGGTATGGCAGAATTGATTAAGAGAGATCTACTGCGAGGCTGCAGTTTGGGAAAGATGCAATTCTGTGAACACTGCATTTTCGGTAAGCACACGAGAGTAAAGTTCAATACTTCCGTTCATACCACCAAAGGTACACTTGATTATGTACATGCTGATGTTTGGGGGCCGTCACGTAAGCCCTCTTATGGTGGTGCTCGTTATATGCTTACTATTATTGATGATTACTCTAGAAGAGTTTGGCCTTATTTCATGAAAAATAAGGATAGTACGTTTGCTGCTTTTAAAGAGTGGAAAGCTATGATAGAAAGGCAAACAGAAAGGAAGGTGAAATTACTTTGTACTGACAACGGTGGTGAATTTTGTTCGAATGCTTTTAATGATTTTTGCATAACAGAACGAATTGTCAGGCACCTCACCACCCCGTACACACCCCAGCAGAATGGTGTAGCGGAGCGAATGAATAGGACCGTCATCTCCAAGGCTCGCTGCATGATATCGAACGCTCGCATGAGTAAGCATTTTTGGGCTGAGGCGGCTGCCACCGCTTGTTACTTGATAAACAGGTCACCATCTATTCCCCTCGACAAGAAAACTCCCATTGAGGTATGGTCAGGTACTCCTGTTGATTATTCACAGCTTAAAGTTTTCGGTTGCACTGCTTATGCTCATGTTGATAATGGAAAGTTAGAGCCGAGAGCTGTTGACGTGGGCCTACCTATCGGGTGCCCCACCATGAACATACCTGGTGCACGCAAGGACTAGGGCCCAGCAGGCGGCCTAATAGGAGACAACACTCGAGGCCCACGAAGGAGGCCCAAAGAAGACAGAGTATGCCCCAAGGCAAGCGAAGCTTATGTCAGTAGAGACCTACCTTACCTGTAAACCTAATCGGTTGCGAATTCCCGAGACCCAGCCTCCAATATAAAGGCTGGGAGGGCCGCCGATCTAGGGTACGCTCATATTCCACCACCAAAACCCTAGCGAGATCGACATCTCGCCGGGATCGCCATTGTAACACCTCCATAATATCAATCTCAGACAAGCAGGAAGTAGGGTATTATCCTTTGGGAGCCTGAACCTGGGTAAATCGCCTTACTTGTCAGCCGTGGTAACTACCAGCACTTCATCTCTCTCCCTCTCAATCAACCTGCGGTACTCGACCCTGGGACTTGCCATGGCAACCCCACGTCAACTGGCGCCGTCTGTGGGAAAGAAGAGTGCTGGAATCATGGTTGCACCGGCCCCATCCGCGATGACAATCGACGCGCCGACGATCGAGACACCGATCCGCTTCGGATCCTTCGTGTTTGACCCCCACCCGCCGACCCACCGATCGGTGTACGCCGATCTCTATGGAGGTATGTGCCTTACTTTTGGTAGCATGCAATTCCATGTGAACCAGTGGGGGACGTTTCGACTCTCCGACCTCGCGCCCTCGCTGGCCGCGGAACTCGCGCCTTCGTCAACTACGGAGCTCGCGCCCGTTTCCGCTACTTCGACCGCATCTTCGTCGACTACGGAGATTGTGCCCGCTTCTGCTACTTCGACCGCGCCTTCGTCGACTACGGAGATTGCGCCTGCGTTGACTACCTCACCCGCATCTTCGTCGACTACGGAGATCGCATCTGGCACGACTACTTCGACCGCGCCTTCGTCGACTACGAAGATCGCGCCTGCGTCGACTACATCACATGCGTCTTCGTCGACTACAGAGATCACGCCTGCTTCGCCTACTTCACCCGCGCCTTCGTCGACTTCGGAGATTGCGCCTCCTTCGACTACCGCGGCACCCACGTCCTCGTCGACTGTGGAGATTGCACCTGCATCAACTACATCACCTTCGTCGTCCGCGTCTCCATCGACTCCGGCGTCCGCATCACCATCAACCGACGCGTCTGGCAAGGCCCAGCAGGAAGAGTTCTGCACCGACTGCGGCATCTATCATGTCGGCTCCATCTTTTGCTCCGAGGACAGCTCCGGCGGCGAGAGCAGCAGCAGCAATGCATACTCGACCGCGCAATCCTACCCCATCCAAGTCTTCATGATAGATGCAACCCATACAACCCGGGCAGAGACCCCGAAAGAAGCGCCCGACGAGAGGAACCCACATATCCGATGGAAGTCACCATGCCGGACAAAATAACAACCCTGGTGATTACCAGAGAGATGGCAATCAACGCCATGAAACACGTCCAGGACTGCACCTTTCCTCCTCCGGAGGCGACCCGAGAGGAGATGATGGCGTACCTGTACCTGGTGTGGAAGGGAAACGAGAACTCCTGGCGGAAAAAGCTAAGCTGGCCCGGCGCAAAGAACTCGCTGACGCGTCGAGTGCCCGGCGGGCAGCCTACTCTTTCTCATCATCAGGACCTGCAGTAACGCAAGACAACAGGCGCCATCGATCGCGCGTTCACCTGATGAAAGATGCGGAGAGGACAGGCGCCACCCGCAACCTCGAGTCATCGTACGTAACGGAAGACGCAGACGGGATACCCATCCCCAAAACAACCGCTGGAGCTCTCCTATCAATAGGCACGTACCTGAGAGTAACACAACCTCCGGAGGGCGACCCTCGCGTGGCCCTGCACAGGCAACAAATCAAAGCGCTTCATCTGGCGGAAGAGGCCCTGATCACGGAGAATCCACTTGCCCGAGCACGCGAAGATTGAGATCGCCGTGACCGAGAGCGCGCAGCACGTGGAGACCAACCTGTTCGACACTTGCAGGACGGGGAGAACGCACGCAACGTCATCACACAGCGATAGGTCGACCGCAGCCGCTCTAAGCGACCCGTCACCACCACGGGTCATGAACTCTACTCAGAAGGTGATTATGAGCCCTGCGGCGTTCCCTGTTTCAGTCTCCGCATCCGTGACTCCCGGATGCCTCGAGGCTTCAACCTCACAGCCGAGACCGTCAAGTTCGATGGTACACAGGACCCGAAGCTCTGGCTCGATGATTACCTTATAGCAGTCAATTGTCAAGGGGGAACCACAACAACAGCGATGCAATACGTGCAGCTCATGTTCCTGGGTTCCGCACGTACATGGCTGCAGAACTTACCTCGCAACTCCTTCGACTCCTGGGACCAATTCGAGGAGGCCTTCATCAGGAACTTCCTCGGAACATACTCGAGGCCCGCAACGTTTGCAGAACTGCAAGCCTGCAAGCAGCGAAAGGACGAGACGCTGCGCTCATACATCCAGCGTTGGACCCTCATGCGCAACTCCGTTGGAATCATTTCAGAAGACAGAGTAATGGACGCTTTCGTTCGTGGTGTCATCCGACACGACCTTCGAGAGGCCTGTGGCCGCCTACAGCCGGCTACCATAGCCGAACTCATGAAGATCGCCAACCAATGGGCGGACGGAGAGGATTCTGTGCGCAATGAGCTCCCTTACTCGCCAAAGGACGATGGCGGTCCAAGCAGCTGGAGAGACAGCCACAACAATGACCGACGTCGCAAGCGAAAGCCTCGTTACGAGGACGGCGAGGCAGTCGAACTAGTAGCGGCCGGGTTTGCTGACCCCGCGAAGACAGAAGCCGCGACAACAGTCGCCAGAACAGTCGAGGCCGCGACGACTACCGCAGCGACGGAAACCAGAGGCGCGAATGGCGGCGCCGGACCCACGACAACCCGCGACCAGACCTCACACCTGAAGAAGAACTCAAGCAACCATGCAAGTTCCACATGTTCAGAAGCGAAGAAACTGGGAAACTGATCTCCAGCCACCTGCTGAAGGATTGCCGGAAGATGCATCGCATGCACGGAGCGTTCACCAGGATCCTGACTACTGTGCCTCCTGCAACTCAACAAATCGGGCAACTAGCTATTCAGGCACCACCGGCAGCAGCACCTCAACCAGCGCATATGGCAGGAGCAATCCAGCACCAGCCGCGGCAGGAGGCACCTCCTGCAGCAGGGGATCAGTACCCCCAAGTCTGCGGGCAGATGAACATGATCCAGAAGGGGCGCCCGTCAAACCGGTGCCAGAAGCTGACCACTCAACAAGTCTATCAGGCCGTGAGATGCCCACCGGCCATACCAGATTGCCTCAAGGGGTCGGAGACCAACATCACATTCTCTCGAGAGGACCACCCTCCACAGGTACCGCGCCCAGGCCATGCCGCGCTGGTACTCGAAGCACAGATAGGGGAATTTAACATGACCAAGGTCTTCTTGGACGGCGGCAGTGGCATCAATATCATCTTCGCCGACACTCTCCGAAAAATGGGCAGGTCTCTGCAAAACCTAGCCAAGTCAGATAGCACCTTTCACGGCATAGTACCCAGGAAGGCAGTTTACCCCGAGGGAACCATCACACTCGAAGTTATCTTCGGCACACCCGATCACTTCAGAACGGAGATGATTGACTTCGAGGTGGTCGACTGGAAATCACAGTACCATGCTATACTCGAGCGCCCGACGTTCGCCCGGTTCATGGCAGTCCCGCACTACGCTTACCTAATGCTCATGATGCCAGGACCAAAGGGAGTCATAACCGTGTGTGGCAACTTCGAGCGCTCGGACAAATGTGATCGCGAATTCAACAAGATCTCCGAGTCCTTCGGCATGCAACAGTAACTCGAAAAACTTTCGTTCGGCAACGACAAGACCCTCTTCCCCGCAAGCAAGAAACCGGCACCCGACGCTGCCTTTAGCACAACCAATGACACGAGAGCACATCAAGTCCATCCGACTGACGCCTCCAAGACGGTCCTTGTCTCATCAAGCTTGTCCCCCGCGTAGGAAAGCGCGCTCGTCGAGTTCCTACGTGAGAACTGGGAAATCTTCGCCTGGCAGCCATCAGATATGCCAGGTGTACCCAGGGAACTTGCCGAGAACTCTCTTCAAATATATCCAGACGCCAGACCCGTCAAGCAATCCATGCGCCGCTTCTCCGAGCCGAAGCGAGTCGCAATAGGGAAGAGATCGACAGGCTACTCCACGCCAAGTTCATCCGAGAAATCAAGAAGTCAGACTGGGTCGCTAATCCAGTACTGGTCGAAAATAAGAACTCGAAGATCCTCCGCATGTGCGTCGACTTCACCGCTGTTAACAAGTGTTGCCCGAAGGATCACTTTCCGCTTCCGCGCATCGACCAGATCGTCGACTCGACAGCAGGCTGCGCACGCCTATCCTTCCTGGATGCCTACTCAGGCTACAACCAGATCAGAATGAAAGTCTAAGACGAGGAGAAAACAACCTTCATCACACCCCATGGTGTTTACTGCTACACAACCATGCCCTTCGGGCTCAAGAACGCTGGTGCCACGTACCAGCGCATGATGCAGTCCTGTCTCAAGGACCAGATCAGACACAACGTCCAAGTCTATGTCGATGACATCGTCATCAAGACCAAGCAAGAGGACACGCTCCTCGATGACCTGCGTGAAACATTCGCCGCTCTCAACCTGTACAAGATCAAGCTCAACCCAACAAAGTGCGTCTTTGGCGTATCAGCTGGGCAACTACTCGGGTACCTCGTATCTTCACAAGGCATCGAGGCGAATCCTGAAAAGATAGAAGCAATCCTCACAATGCTAGCCCCGACCAAGCTTCGGGAAGTTCAGCGCCTAGCCGGCCGAGTCGCAGCGCTCAGCCGGTTCATTAGTAAGTTGGGTGAAAAGGCACTTTCTTTCTACCAACTGATGAAGAAGTCCGACAAATTCAAGTGGACGACAGAAGCTCAAGCGGCCTTCGCACATCTCAAGAAAGTCTTGGCGACTCCGCCGGTCCTCGTCGCACCACGTGAGAAAAAACCTCTATACCTCTACGTCTCGGTGACAAACAGGGTGGTCAGCACCGTCCTCGTTGTCGAGCGTGAAGAAGAAGGCCACGTCCACCGCGTGCAACGGCCCATATACTACCTCAGCGAGGTCCTATCTGTCTCCAAGCAGCGGTACCCGCATTATCAGAAGCTAGCCTACAACGTCTTCATGAGCTCACGCAAGGTGGTCCACTACTTCGCCGAGCACCTGATCACGGTGCTCAGCGCTTCGGGAATATCAGACATCCTCACCAACTCCGCCACGATGGGGCGAGTCGCCAAGTGGGTCGTCGAGCTAGGCCCGTGGGACCTGAAGTACGCGCACCCCAAAGCAATCAAGGCACAAGTACTTCCGGACTTCACAACCGAATGGATAGAAGCTCAGCTGCCAGATATACCTGACCTGTCCAACGCATGGACCATGTAATTCGACGGCTCCAAGAAATCGAGGGTGCAGGAGCAGGTATCGTCTTGACGTCACCAAAGGGCGACAAGCTGCACTACATACTGTAGATGGACTTCCCTAAGCCTTCAAACTACGAGGCAGAGTACGAAGCCCTAATCCACGGCATGCGGATGGCCAAGAATTGTGGCGCCACTCGCCTCATGATCTACGGGGACTCGAACCTCATCGTGCAGCAAACCATGAAGGAGTGCGATGCTACTGCAGAGAACATCATTGCCTATCGGGACCTCTACAACATCTTGGAGGGCAGCTTCGATGGTTGCGAGCTGCGGCACGTGGGCCACGAGAGTAACGAAGAGGCCGACATGCTAGCCAACCTCGGCTCGACTAAAGCCCCAGTCCCGCCTGGAGTCTTCGTCGAGTGCATCAAATATCGGTCTATCCAGATGAGGCAGCCAACAGCACCCTCTACACCAACAACGGGCACACAGGACACGCCAGCAAAGGACCCTGAGGTACCTGATGCGGAAGATCATCACATTAAAGTCCTGCTCGTCGAGCCAACTTGGACGAACCCTTTCCTTGCATACATGCTGCGTTAAGAGCTGCCGGCGGACACAACGGAAGCAAGATGCATCACTCGTCGTTCCAAGGCCTTCACAATCATCAATGGAGAGCTGTACAAATGCAGCATATCTGGGATCCTGCAGCGATGCATCGACTCAGAGGACGGCAAAGCAATATTACTCGACATCCACGCGGGTACCTGCGGACATCACGCCAGCAGCCGAGCCTTGGTGGCCAAAGCCTTTCGAGCCGGATTCTACTGGCCTACGGCGATGCAGGAGGCCGAAGACATAGTCAGGAAGTGCTTGGGCTGCCAGAAGTTCGCCACCAAGCCGCACGCACCTGCGTCAGAACTGAAAACAATTCCACTCGCCTGGCCCTTCGCCCAATGGGGACTCGACATGGTGGGTCCGTTGAGGAAATCATCCCGTGGAGGACACACACATCTACTGGTGGCAGTCGACAAGTTCACCAAGTGGATTGAAACCGTCCCCATAACAAGCTCGACTGCCTCAACTGCGGTTAACTTCATCAGATCCATCATCTTCGGCTTTG
This sequence comes from Poa pratensis, assembly GCA_947311845.1. Taxonomy (NCBI): domain Eukaryota; kingdom Viridiplantae; phylum Streptophyta; class Magnoliopsida; order Poales; family Poaceae; genus Poa; species Poa pratensis. The sequence goes on along the minus strand of CAMZMU010000076.1, from coordinate 15,361,529 downwards.
GGATACCACACAACATCATCACCGACAATGGCACAAACTTCACAGCCGACGAGTTCAAGGATTTCTGCAAGGAGCAGGGCATCAAACTCAACTACGCCTCAGTTGCACATCCTCAATCCAACGGACAAGTCGAGAAAGCAAACGGCCTAGTCTGCAGTGGCCTCAAGAAGCGACTACTGGTGCCACTCAAACGCGCCGCGGGTGCCTGGGTGGAGGAGCTACCCTCTGTCCTATGGAGCCTAAGGACAACGCCAAAGCGATCAACCCAATACACTCCATTCTTCATGGTCTACGGCGCCGAAGCAGTCATGAAGTATGATCTGCGATTCGACGCACCTCGTGTGGTCGCCTACGACGAGTGTCGTGGGGTAAATAACACAGCAGATGCTACTTTGGGGTAGCTTGAGTTGATGGGCAAGGCGACACTGGCGTCTGGGAGATTGTTTAGCATTGCAGGGACAAAGGGTTTACCCAGGTTCGGCCTCTCCATTGGAGATAAAGACCTACTTCCTGCTATCTTGTTATTGATCTCGATCTCGATAACCCGGCTACGACAACAGAGCCGGATCTCGATCTAGGTTACAAGGTTGTGGTGTTTCTCTCGATGGTTCTCTCGCCTAAGCTTGGATCGTAAAGTTCTCTCAACTAGGGCTCAGGGACCGGTTTATATAGACGACCGGGTCTCCTGGCACTTTACAATACGAACCCGGGCTCTACCCAGACTCGGAGTCCTACTCTAGCTCTTCTAGCCTTCGTGTCCTCCAAGTCCCGAACCGCCTCTGGTCTTCTAGAAACTTCCCTTCCTGAACCGGGTTACCGCCAAAGCCTCTGGCCCAGCAACATAACCCGGCCCATGCTGATGGTTAGCTGGCCTGGCCGGGCCTCCTGCCTGGCGGGTCATGCTTCCCTCTTCATGGGCCTACCGGGTTATCATCCCCCCATCAGTAGCCCCCAGATTAACCTGGTTGCCAGGTTGGCATGCTCTGCTTCTTATTCTTGAATATTGCTTCTTTGAGCAGAACTGATATCCTGGCCAGCCGGGTTAATCACCTGAAACATAAAATAACACATAACAAATTTAATATCAGAACATGTCTCTTTTCTCCTTTGCTTGGCCAGTCTTTTTGGCGGTTCACGCCGTAACCCGGTTATCTCTTGCCGGGTTCGACCCCGGGTTTCACTTTCGACACTTAGTGAAAATTACGCCCAACTAAATCCATCCTTATCCATCTTAATCACGATCTTATCATTTAATACTCCGTAATTATCTCATTCCGTTTGTCGTTGACTTTTAGTCAAAGATCCTTATCTCTTCACTTTTTACCACAACACCCCTAGGGTTTTTACTGTGCCTATAAATAGGAGACCAAGAGACACCGCGGTCACTTTCCCCATTCAGTTCATCTTCTTCCTCGCGCCGCACTGTAGCAGCCGCGGATCCAATCTCAAATCGAGCCTCCCAATCTCCTGCAAGAAGATCCACAGGTACGATTATCCCACACATCCGTGCTCCGCACTTGATTCCAACTTGAATCTCGTCCAGATTTGCTTTGCATTTCCCTCTCCACGCATCTACATCTAGAACTAGGGTTTCATCTCCATTGTTGCGCTCAGAGAACCTCGAAGCTCCTCAGCCATGGTGAAGGACAAAGCGAAGGCCGGAGCTCCCCGTGCGGCGAAGAAGCTCGCAAAGAAGCCTCACAGCACCCACGCCGGTGCATCTGGCTCCGCCGCCCCCGCTGCTACTCAGGTCAACTGGACCAAGTCCACGGTGACGAACTTGATGCTTCAAGAATACGTGAACTGCGGCGAGCTCCCTCCAAAGGATGAGATCCAATGGCGTGCTGCTGGAGAAGAAATCCGCCCCAGCCCCAAGGAAGGTGAAGTGGTGGTTTTCCTCGACCACGTTCAGCGCGGCCTTCGCCCCCCGGGTTCCCTGTTTTTTCGCCGGGTCTTGAAGTACTACGGCCTTAGGCCTCAAGACATCGCGCCCAACTCCATGCTGAACATCAGCAACTTTGTGGTGTTCTGTGAAGATTATCTGCAAATGGCTCCAAGCCTCGAGCTGTTCCTCGAGTTCTTCTACTGCAACCCCTCTCGCAAGGACCAAGTACTCCCATATGGGGGAGTTGCAATCCAGCGCCGAAGGGAATGCGATTTCCCGGCTCTTCTTCTAGCCAGCCATCCCAAGGGGTGGCAAAACACATATTTTTACTGCAAGACACTTCACCAGAATCTGACGATGCCCGTTACCCGGCTTTCCGGAACTCGGGCTTAACATATGAGCCAAAATGAATAGTTATGCCGATGACGCCGAGCGGGTCAAGCTCGAGCCCACCCTTCGCCGGGCCAGAGCTTTACTCGCCCATGGCCTCAAGGGCACAGATCTGGTCAAGTGCTGGATCGGTTGGTTCATCCAGCCACTCAGCATCAGGACCCGGCTAATTTGCCAGTACACTGGTGAAACCACAGACAACATGCGTTACTCTGAGATGACGCTACTGATGATCAGCTCGTGAAGAATGCCAAGAGATTGCTTGGCGAAAAGAAAGATGCCATTGCACTGAACGGGCTCGCCCCATTTAGTGCCAAGAACAAACCCCCCACGGTAAAGCCAATACTCAATCCATTTGCTTACTTTAACCCGGTAAACTCATCCATAGACTGTTATTTACTGTGACTTTTTTCTCAGGACTCCAAGTGGTGGAGCGTGGATTTTACCCCTACATCCTCTCCTGATGGGGAGGACACAGAAAGTGAAGACGACGAAGAAGAAGAAGAAGGTGAGCTAGACTCCGTAGGCCGGCTCTTCCTCCAGTTGATTAACAACGAAGTCCCCAACAAGGACACCTCTACTGATAACCCGGCAAATTTTATTCCAGGCCCCACTGACCCGGCTTCTGACGTAGCGCCGGGTCCCCAAACTACTGCAGCTCCTACTCAGAAGAGACCCGGGCCACCATTGCCAAGGTACCACATTCTCTTTTCTCAATTTTCATGATGAACTCATCTCAAACTTAAGCATAAACAGGAAAAGGAGGCTGAGAAGGAGGCTGAGGCGAACAAGAGACGCCGAACCCGGTCTTCTACAAGCCAAGCTTCCCTGAGCCCAGGTATCCCTCAACGCTCTTTATCAAGCTGGGCCAAATCCATCCAGAAGACGCCCAGCAAACAGTTCCCTTTAGCTGGCAAGATCCGGGTTCCTAAACCATCTCGTTTGTCAGATTCTTCCTCGGATGGTGTTAGCACACCCGAGGATTTCCAGATCAACGCCGGGTTAGAAATACTTCACACATCTTTTCCATACCTCTATACTTTACTGTCCCATTCTTGTTTAACTAAGACACTATCTTGTTCCAGTGCCAGAGCTTTTATGGATGAAGACCCGGAATCTCCTCCCGCGGCGTCTCCTCCTCCAGCAACCACAGAGCCTTCTCCTATGGAGGCACATATTGAAGAACCGGAGGACAAAGACGAGCCAAGGGAGCAAGCAACCCCCGCGGCTTCTCCAAAAAATATTGTTGACCCGGTGCCAGAATCCTCCCCAGCTGCTCACTCGCCCGGGTTAGGCTCTGGGACTAAAGAAGATGAAGTGCAGGTTACTGGGACCCGGCACGTTCCAGTACAAAATGCTCCTGAGACTCTTGCCAAGGTGCCAGCCCCAGATGCTGACCCGGCAACTCCTGCCAAGGACAAGAACCCGGCTTCCTCCTCAAATTCACCGGCTCTGGACGCCATGTCCGTTCCAGCACTTTGCGACGAATATTTTTCTCGCCTTGCTCAACACAAGACCCTGGAGACAGAACTGGTCGCCCTAATTCAAAAACGATATCAGGTACCCTTTTTACTTCTTGCCTGTATATTTTCTTGCATAACTATACCCTGAGTAGCCCCCAAGCTCTAAGTTCATCACTTGTGATGAGCTTGGTGCTTACAATATGCATTCCTTAGGTAAAAACTTCAAACCTGTAGCCCCCAAGTGCCGGGTTGTCTGTTTACAGCAACCTGGGACTAAAAAACTTCCATCATTTAAAACTTGCCCATTTTCACATCAAAACTTTGAACACTGTAGCCCCCAAGTGCCGGGTTGTGTGCCTGCAGCAACCTGGGACTTCTTTATTACGTTGAACAATTGAACTTCAAACTGAGTAGCCCCCAAGTGCCGGGTTAGCTGTCCACAGCTACCTGGGACTTACAGTTAGAAAATTTTAGACTTTTTGCGCATGTAGCCCCCAAGTGCCGGGTTGCACGCCTGCGGCGACCTGGGACTAACATAACTTTTTGCATCTTAACAGGAAGACCATGCCAAGGCCCAGGCTGAAATCACCCGGCTCACTGACGCTGCCAAAACTGAATCTGAGACCCGGGCTGATCACTCAGCTCAACTCCAGGCCTTGGAAGAAAAGATTACTGCTCTGACGCAAGAAAACTCGATCTGAAGAAGGACATGCAGGAGAACGAGGAGAACTTCCAGGAGCAACAGGAGACCCTGCAGAAGCAGCTGGATGAAACCAACAACGAGCTGACCCGGCTAAAAAGAATGATCACCTCTATGGTTGAATCTTTAGTGGGTAAGCACTACTCCTTTGAATTTCAACCTAAACTGATCAAACAGACCCGGTTTTTGAAATTTCACTGTTACCTTTTCCTTACACAGGCCCTCGTGATGGGAACCTCCGCAAAACCGCTGCAGAGAAGATCAAATGCATGTACACGCTGACACGTCAGCTGTACTTTGGCAGCTGCGAGGTCATCAAAGCCGCTAGGCTCTGGGAGAACCCGCCAAGCAAGTACACTGAAGTCCTTGGGCATCTGTCAACAATGCCGCAATGGATCCATCTGCTCAAGAGATCAGCTTGCAGGGCCGGGGTGATGCGAGGTCTTGCCTTGGCAAAGGCCTACCATCCCCACTAAACCCGGCTCCACTGAAGAAGGGCTTTCCTCAGTTTGACACTGATGGCAAGGAGTTCGATAAGAAGTGCTACGCCCGGGTTGTGAAGCAAACCCGGCACGTTGCCACTGTAATTGCCAGCAAGATGAAGCTCACCACTTTGCAGCTTGGATATACTGAAAATGATGAAGAGATCATGGATGACGAGCCACAACGCGTCGATCTCCTCCAAAGCTATAAGGATTCCATTGACCCGGCAAAAATGCTCCTGGTACCTCCACTGCTCCCAGCTCCTCTACGCCAGTTATTCCTCCTCCGTCACGGGCGATAGCTGAAGAAGATGATGAAAACTTCTTCCAGCCACTTCGAAAAATCACCCGGCGCAAGACCAAGGCCAAAGAAACCGACGAGACCAAGGAGCCAGAGGCTAACCCGGCGGCCGCCGAAGAAGAGACCCGGCAAAGACCGTCGAAGAACAACCAACCGGCTCTCCTCCCCGTGACCCGGCTCCTGAAGCCAAAGCTTGAAAACTTACGCAGATGCTGTTATCTCTGCAAGAAAACAATTTATTCGGCCCTTTGGGCGCTTATTGTAATAACTTTGCACTGTTTGCACTATGCCTGTGATGGTGCGCCTATGCACCTGATGAAACTTTTTATGCTACTCTCAAACTTTTGCTTGAAATATGCCTCTTCTGTGGTTTTGATGACCCTTTTGATTTCTTTAACTGTGAGCCGGCTTTCGCATGGATACCCTGTCGCTACTTCTCTGAGAAAAACAGGGTCGAACCAAGTCCCAATGGGCTTCATGGTTGATTGAATTTCCAGGTGAGCAATCAGGCCATAAAATTGCGAGTCACATCAGCTCAACAGCAAGATAACCAAGAATAAACTAGTGGCATAAAGCCGGGTCTTGGGATTGCAGCTGCAAACTATTGAAGTAGAGCCCCCAAGACCTGGATCAATGTTTATAAAGTAATGGCTTAACTATGCAACATTACCCCATTGATCCTCATACTGGTGGGACACGCTCTCTGGGCGTCCTCAAAGATAACTATGCACTTGTTCTATGACAAAAACATAAACAACTAAAATGTAAACTTCACCTTCATACTCTGAATCCAAAGTTATGGATACTGTAGAAAACTGCACAGCCGGGTCACGAAACATCGAGACCCGGATGACCGTAAAAAGCCGGGTCTTGGGCGAGCCCCCAAGGACAAGCCCCCAAGACCAAACTTAACATAGAACTATGCAACACTACTATCAAACATAAAAAAGAAACGAAAGAACACAAATTTCTGTTCAACCTTCACTTTATTGATAGAAAAGGTTAGGTCAGCAAGCCGCCTCATTAAAAACCTTCCAGTCCCCTTAGGTACCCTGGTAAGGAAAAGAGCGCGTCTGAAACCTGCTGCCTGTTACATCGTGTTTTACATCTCATATCTCTTTCTCATGCTAAGTATATATGGGCGCAGCTGCGCAATGTTCCATGGCCTCTCACGCTCTTCCAATGAAAAGGTAGAGTGCGATGTGTCATTAACAGACTCGGACTTTTCTCTTGCATCCACAAATAATATGAACCATTGTTCAATTTCTTGCTTATGATGAAGGGCCCTTCCCAAGGGGGAGATAACTTGTGCATCCCTTCTCTGGATTGCACCCATCGCAGCACTAAATCTCCCTCCTGGAAAGTGCGAGTTTTAACCCGGCGACTATGATACCGCCTCAAATCTGCTGATATACTGCTGATCTCTCCAGTGCTTGTTCTCTATTCTCCTCAAGCAGGTCCACAGAATCCTGCCGGGTCTGCTCATTTTCTGTTTCAACATAAGCCGCCACGCGAGGCGAGTCATGAATTATATCACTTGGCAAAACTGCCTCTGCCCCATACACCATAAAGAAAGGGGTCATCTTTGTGGATCTGTTTGGTGTTGTGTTGATTCCCCAAACTACTGATGGCAACTCCTCAACCCACGCTCCAGCGCTCTGAGACACGGGACCCGGAGACGTGGTTTCAAACCTCGAAGCAACTCCTGATTTGCTCGTTCTACTTGTCCATTGGCCTGTGGATGAGCAACTGAAGCAACATCTAAACGTATACCCTGATTTCCACAAAACTTTGCCATCTCACCAAGGGACATGTTAGTACCATTATCTGTGATGATACTATGAGGATACCCAAACCTGTGTATGATCTGCTTCAAAAACTTGACTGCTGTAGCTGCTTCACAATTAGTAACAGGCATCACCTCAACCCACTTTGTAAACTTATCAATGGCAACCAAGAGGTGGGTTTTCTTGCAAGGAGACATGCTAAAAGGACCCACCATATCAAGCCCCCAAACTGCAAAGGGCCAAGTCAAGGGTATTGTTCGCAACTCCTGAGCCGGCACATGAATTTGCCTTGCATATCTTTGGCAACCATCACATCTACTCACCAAGCGCTCTGCATCTGCCTGAGCTGTGAGCCAGAAGAAGCCGTGTCTGAAAGCTTTTGCTACTAAAGACCTTGTTGAAGCATGATGACCACAATCTCCCTCATGAATCTCTTTCAAAATTTGCCGGCCTCCTTTCCAGACACACATCTCTGAAATACTCCAGAAACACTTCTCTTATATAACTCGCCATCAATAACTACGTAGGCCTTAGCCCGGCGCACAATTTGCCGGGATATAACTTCCTGCTCTGGCAGCTCTCCACGCAAAAGATACGCCAAATAAGGTTCTGTCCACTCTGGAATTTCATGAGTTGCTGCTACCAATTGCGAATCCGGGTCTTCCTGACCCGCCAGTTCCTCTACGCCCTGAGGCTTGACTGATGGAGTCCATAGCTCGTCCAAGAAAACGTTAGGTGGAACCGGCTCTCTGCGTGAGCCGAGTCTTGACAAAGCATCTGCAGCATCATTTTTCCTGCGGTCAATATGATCCACCTGATAGCCTGAGAAAAACCCGGCTACCCTGTCCACCTCTCTCCTGTAAGCCGCCATTGTCGCATCTTTTCTATCCCATGTTCCTGAAACTTGCTGTGCCACAAGATCTGAATCCCCATAACAATTAATATGCTTGATGCTCATCTCCTTTGCCATACGCAAACCATGTAACAAGGCCTCATATTCTGCCACATTGTTAGAGCAATCAAAGTGAATTTGCAAAACATAGCTCAGCTTATCACCCTTGGGAGAAGTTAACACAACTCCAGCTCCTGAACCTTGTGCTTGCTTAGACCCGTCAAAGTGCATAACCCAAGGCTTGAGACCCGGCGCAAGAGGTGGTGCACTCAACTGTGTCCAATCATTAAGAAAATCCGCCAATGCCTGCGATTTGATAGCTGTACGAGGCACATAGTCAATGTGGTAAGGCCCCATCTCTATTGCCCACTTGGCAATTCTTCCTGTAGCTTCTGAATTCCTGATAATATCTGCTAAGGGTATTGAACTCACCACTGTGATTGGATGCTCCTGAAAATATGGTTTCAACTTTCTACTTGCCATGAAAACACCAAATACTAGCTTCTGCCAATGCGGATAGCGCTGCTTTGCTTCTGATAACACCTCACTAACATAATAACCGGCCTCTGAACCGGGTTTTCCTTGCCTTCCTCCTTACGCTCGACCACCACCACAGCACTCACAGCTGAGGCCCGGCAGCGACGTATAACAGCATGGGTTCCTTGGGACCCGGGGCCGCCAGAACTGGCGCTTTTGATAATTGTTTCTTCAGAGCTTCAAATGCCTCGTCTGCTTCCTGATTCCACACAAAATTGTCTGTTTTCTTCAGTAACTTGTACAAAGGTATTGCTTTTTCTCCGAGCCGGGATATAAACCGGCTTAGCGCAGCCACACATCCTGTCAACTTCTGAACATCTGCCAATTCCTCAGGTTTTTTCAAACTCTGGATGGCTCTGATTTTTTCCGGGTTTGCCTCAATTCCACGCTCTGACACAATGAAACCGAGCAATTTTCCTGCTGGAACTCCAAACACGCACTTTGTAGGATTGAGCTTCATCTTGTACTTCCTCAAATTTTTGAATGTTTCTGTAAGGTCACTGATAAATGACCCGGCTTTTTCTGACTTGATCACCACATCATCCACATAAGCATGCACATTGCGCCCAATCTGATCATGAAAACAATTTTGAATGCACCTCTGATAAGTTGCTCCTGCGTTCTTCAACCCAAAAGTCATGGTCTTGTAACAAAAAGCACCAAAGGGGGTGATGAACGATGTCTTTTCCCAATCCTGCCTGTTAAGCTTGATCTGATGATAACCTGAATATGCGTCCAGAAAACACAAGAGCTCGCTGCCTGCCACTGCGTCAACAATTTGGTCGATGCGCGGCAGTGCGAACGGGTCTTTTGGACAATGCTTGTTGAGACTTGTAAAATCAATACACATCCTCCACTCATTATTTTTCTTCAGAACCAAAACCGGGTTAGCCAACCACTCTGGGTGGAAAACCTCCATGATAAAGCCGGCTTCCAATAACCGGGCTATCTCCTCTCCTATAGCTTTTCTTCTCTCTGCGTTCATTTTTCTCAAACCTTGTTTCACCGGCCTTGCCTTTGGATCAACATGTAAACGGTGCTCAGCGAGTTCAGTCGGAATGCCTGGCATGTCACTAGGTGTCCACGCAAAAACATCCCGATTCTCACGGATGAACTCGATGAGCGCGCTTTCCTATTTATCAGTTAGGCTGGTCCCTATGGCGAACTGCTTGGAGGAATCCCCAGGCACAAAATCCACCATCTTAGTATCCTTTGCTGCTTTAAACTTTGCCCTGTCATCTTCTGTTGTTGGTTTTTTGAGCGCTTGTTGTCCTGCGGGTCAAGATTAGACCTGTAAGCTTTCAACTCCTCTCTAGCACAAGTTCGCTCTGCCAGGGCTGCATCTCCCTCGTCACATTCTGCTGCAATTTCTCTGTTACCATGAATAGTGATGATCCCCTTGGGACCCGGCATCTTCAACTGCAAGTACACATAACACGGCCTGCCATGAACTTGGCAAAGCCGGCCTTCCAAACAACGCATGATAAGGACTTGGAAATTTCACCACCTCAAAGTGAGCCACTCTGATCTGAAGTTATGGATAGACTCGCCAAAAGCAACCTCTAATGAAATTTTTCCCTCAGGTGTAGCAGACTTCCCAGGAACTATACCATGAAATATTGTTGACGTTTTCTGCAACTGTGACTCCTTCAGACCCATACGCATAAATGTTTCCCAGTACAAGATATTAATGCTACTGCCACCGTCCATCAAAACCTTCTTTAACTCAAAGCCATGAACTTGAGGAGCCACAACTAACGCAAGCAGACCCGGGTGCTCCACCACATCCGGGTGATCTGCTCTGCTCCAAGTAATAGTATGCTCTGACCATCTCAAATACCTTGGTACCCCTACAGCCACTGAATTAACTGCCCTTTTGACTATCTTTCTTTCTCTCTTGGTCGTGCCACTGGTATATATATGATATTGGCCAAGTTGCCTCGGCTGGTTCGAGAATCCACCCTGATTACCTGTATTTTGGCCGGGTCCTGTATTTCCAGTTGGTACCGCGTTTGCTCCAGTTAGAGGCCCCGCAGCCGGGTTAGCACTCGGGCCGGGTCCTCCACTCCTGTTTGCTCCTTGCAGAGCTCTTGAATCTCATTGTTTTTCCACCTGTTCAAATCTACACACTGGGCCAATGAATGATTGGCGGGTCTGCCGTTCTTGCTATGACGAGGACACGGCATCCTGAAGGCCTCTTCAGTGCTCATTGGGCGTGTTCCTTGATAACTATTTCCACCACCGTAACTCCCATTATTTCCCTGATAACCTCTGTTTTCCTGATAACCTCTGTTTTCCTGATAATTCCCATCCATCCTTTGCCTCTGAAACCCGGCATTTGCATTTGCAACTAGCTCTGAGTTTCCTTCCTGATGCCCACGCTTGTGCTGGTTCTGATTGCTGTTGTTATTGTTTCCCGGGCCATTGTTCTTTCCTCCATTGTTCGCAGCACCTTTCCCTTTTTCTTCCTCACTATCATCCTGGGTTTTGTCCGTGGCTGCATGTCTGTTGCACGCATCCATCAACTCTGCCATAGTAACGGGCTTAACCCGGTGTCCTTCCTTCATGCGACCCAGCTTCTGGACCAAGGGAGCGTACTTGCAAGTTTTCTCCATCGATGAAATTGCATCCTTGGGCTCGATACCTGATGAAGAGTGCAGGATCTCCGTGACCCGGCCCATCCAGTGACGAGCTGACTCGCCCTTCCTCTGTACGCAACGATCAAGATCTTCAATGGAAAATAAACGCTTGCACGTGCCCTGAAAGTGCTTGATGAAAATTGTTTTCAACTCATCCCAAGAATTGATAGATTTCTCTGGCAGATTCTTGAACCACAACTTTGCTGCACCATCACTCATCATCAAATACATATACTTTGCACAAACGTTCTCTGTGGCATTGCGTATACACATCGCCATCTCATAGCTGCTCAACCAACTCGCCGGGTCTGTGCTCGGCTCATAATTGGCAATCTTGCTTGGCTCCTTGAACTTCTCAGGGAAAGGCTCTGCTCTAATGGCATCTGAAAGACACTTGGGACCCGCCAAAGTGGAAGAACTTGCTAAAAGATTAATGTTACCCGGCGAGCTTGCAGATGCTGCTGGCACGGGACCCGGTCCTCCTTGTGGTGCTCCAGCTGCAGGTACTGCCGGGTTTGCATTAGCTGCACTCTTCCTGCTCGCGATCTATTGACTATCTGCTGAGCCACAGAAATTGCAGGGGCGGGTTGATACTGCTGATTATTCTGGTTTGGTTCTGCTGGGGCGGGTTTTGCTGCTGTGCCGCGGCAAACCCGGCCAATGGCGGGTTTCCCCCATGGCGACTCTTGCTACGATATGTTGTGGAGTGAAGCGCGCTTTTCTCTTTTGAATACTGAACTTGCTGAGCAACCGCAGTGCGTAACATGTCAATGGCACGCCGAGCTTCAACCTCTGCTGGCGAGTCTCCTAATGGAATACGATCAGTGCCAAAGTTGCGGCATATACGTTATCTGCTGGATTGGAATAGTGACCCGCCGGCGTATGAAACCTTGGTGTCCTGGGCGGCAGACCCGGATTTCCCCTGGCTCCCCCAGCGAGAAGACCCGGCGCCGCTGCAACTGCAACTCCAGCTGCTCCTGTTCCTCTGTCTGGTTCTACATTTGCTCTAACAACTGGAGCCACCTGGGTTACACCAACTGGTTGATCTTCTGGGGTCTAAACAATACTGCTGGATTTATGGCGTTTTCTCCAGGAGCCAGCCGGCTCTGGTGCCTCCTCCGGTGTGCCCTGGTCATCTCATTGAGACGATTTTCCTCATCCTCTAATTGCTTTCGCCTAACCTCCATATCTTCTTTTCTGCCATTGTGTCTCTGCGCACCTGCTCCAAGGCCCGGCGTGCTGTATCCAATTCTATAGCTCTGCTGCCGCGTTTCTGGAGTAACAATCCTCGTAAGTGCTGTTGGATCTAGGACCAGGCCATTGTTAAACATGGCCGGGCCCCAGTTGCATTGTTTCTTTCCTCACCCTGAGCTCGGTTATTGAGAAAACCGAAGCTATTCCTGTAACGCGCCGTGTTTTCACTTTCCTCTGACACCGAAGCCGGGTCTCCATCAACCCTTTGCCCGCCAGCTCCAACACTGGTGGCAATTGTTGCTGCTGCTGACCCGGAGTAAAAGCTGGTGGCACAACCGTTGACGGTGATGCCCCCGCGTTGATCGAAGGAGCGGTGTAAACCGCCACCCTCCTAACCGGGCTTGGAACGGACTCTTGCTCCTCTTCGTCCTCTTCTTCTACTCCATATCCGAACCGGCCTTCGAACAAGGGCAGGATCGATTCTGAATCTGCATAGTCCACCACATCACCCGGGATTGGAGCCGGGTTTCCCGATCTTCCTCGTGCACGTCCAGGGCAGCTCATCTTCAGCCGTACCAACTGATTCTTCTCCATCAGATTGAACAATTGTGGCAGCTCCTGACACAGATTCATAGTCTCCATCACTAGCAGATCTAGTTGCAATCATACCAACAAAAACGTTAAACTTGCCAATTGGAATAACATCACCTGATTCAAGTAGATCTGATTCCGGCCCCCAGCCAAAATCATCAACGATGGGCTCTCCTTGCGAATTGAGGGTGATCTCGCCGAAAACATAGTTCTCTACTCCTTGCTTGCTTCTCCCATGATGGTGACACCTTTGGACGCGATTCCCACAGACGGCGCCAACTGTCGTGGGGTAGATAACACGGCAGATGCTACTTTGGGGTAGCTTGAGTTGATGGGCAAGGCGACACTGGCGTCTGGGAGATTGTTTAGCATTGCAGGGACAAAGGTTTACCCAGGTTCGGCCTCTCCATTGGAGATAAAGACCTACTTCCTGCTATCTTGTTATTGATCTCGATCTCGATAACCCGGCTACGACAACAGAGCCGGATCTCGATCTAGGTTACAAGGTTGTGGTGTTTCTCTCGATGGTTCTCTCGCCTAAGCTTGGATCGTAAAGTTCTCCTCAACTAGGGCTCAGGGACCGGTTTATATAGACGACCGGGTCTCCTGGCACTTTACAATACGAACCCGGGCTCTACCCAGACTCGGATCCTACTCTAGCTCTTCTAGCCTTCGTGTCCTCCAAGTCCGAACCGCCTCTGGTCTTCTAGAAACTTCCCTTCCTGAACCGGGTTACCGCCAAAGCCTCTGGCCCAGCAACATAACCCGGCCCATGCTGATGGTTAGCTGGCCTGGCCGGGCCTCCTGCCTGGCGGGTCATGCTTCCCTCTTCATGGGCCTACCGGGTTATAATCCCCCCATCAACGAGCCAGATGCAAACAAAGCACTCAAAGACGGCGTTGATACGCTGGATGAAGCGCGGGACATCGCACTCTCCCGCACGGCTGTATACCAGCAGAGTCTCCGCAACTACCATGGCTGTCGACTGCGTACAAGATCCTTCGTCCCCGGCGACCTGGTGTTGCGGCTCAAGCAGAAGAAGGTGCACAAGCTCGACTCCCCATGGGAGGGACCCTTCATCATAACGGAGGCCATCGACGGTGGCGTCTACCGCCTGAAGCACGCGAAGACGGGAGAGCTCTCCCACAACCCGTGGAACGTTGCGCACTTGCGCCGTTTCTACGCATAGCATACACATCCATGTAATTGTGCTTAAGCACTTACAAGCAGCAGGTTTCAGACGCGCTCTTTTCCTTACCAGGGTACCTAAGGGGACTGAAAGGTTTTTAATGAGGTGGCTTGCTAGCTTAATAATACAATGATTGGGACAACAAAGATTTCTCCCTTTACTTTTTCAGTTGAAAAAGCAACAACGACCTAGGCCGCACTCGAACACTCGGGGCTGCGCCACACAGGTTCAAGTAAAAAAACAACGACCTAGGCCGCACTCGAACACTCGGGGGCTGCGCCACACAGGTTCAAGTAAAAAAAACAACGACCTAGGCCGCACTCGAACACTCGGGGGCTGTACCACGCAGGTTCAAGTCAAAAAACAATGACCTAGGCCGCACTCGAACACTCGGGGGCTGCGCCACACAGGTTCAAGTAAAAAAAAACAACGACCTAGGCCGCACTCGAACACTTGGGGGCTGCGCCGCACAGGTTACTATGTCTTTGCATAAAGGAAAACCTTGGCCAGACCCGAATGCCCGAGGGCTGCGCCGCACAGGTCACATCGCTCAGGGCATGTCAATCGCACCCGAACGCTCGGGGGCTGCGTCCACGCAGTCAAAACAAACTATTGTCTTCGACAAACAAATCACAATTATATACTCGGGGCTGACCCCCATGGACATACATCATTCATGTACAACTTAGCTCAACGAGCATACACATTTTCGTCTCCTAATCTACAGGCTCATCCTTGGGCGCATCAAGCGGGCCTACAAGGCGCTCCGTTTGCCTCTGGACTTAACCAATAACCTGCTTCGCAGCTGCAAGGGTACTCGCATAATCTTCATCCACGGGCAGGCCGCCCGTAACCTTCTCCAAGTCAAGATGTGGGTGATGGAGTCGCACATAGGCGAAGGCAACATTGGCCCCACCAACAAGCTGGGAGTGCAGAAACTCTTTGATGGCTTTGCCTTCACGGAACCTCTCCAACAACGCAGGTATACCTTGGGGTTGCTCATTGTGTGGAAATAGAGCCCGATGCACCCGAGCCAGAGCAGCCCTGCACCCCTCCAGCAGAAGGCCAGCTCGCCAGGTATGATCCAGCATGACATTAAGCACTCGAGCCTTTGGTCGATCGGACCAGAAGTACTGCGAGCCGGACGTCGTGCCAGTCACAGCCGCATCTAGACGCTCCTCTACACGGGTTGCCTCGGCTTTCCAGTCCGGGTTTACACCTGCAAATGCAACATAGGGAGCCAAGCATGAAAAGCGGCCGAAGAAGAAGCAACTCGCAGCCGAAGTTTCTGACAGGTGCACTAACATTCTAGCTATCGACTGATCAGGTAAAGCTCCCCAAGCAAGTAAATTTCTCGTTCGGAAGAAGCAGAAGGCCTCGCCTTCAGCGCATCCAGTTTGTCCCGCGCATCCTTCAGCTCCTTCTCCAGCTTCACAATTCCAGCCTTCATATACGACATGACGGCTTCATCATTTTTGCTCCGGGTACCAGATGACTCAGTCTGCCCAAAAGCAAAAGGTCGAACAACATGAGACCCATGATTACACAAAGTCGAGCAAAACGCACACTCGGGGGCTCAAACCCCGGCAGCGGAGATAAATAAATACAAGTTGCAAAAGCAGTACCAATTTCATCACAAAGTATCTTCAAGTTCATTACAAGGAAAGGAAAAGGAAGGACACTCGATGACTAAGTCTACGACGTCGACTTCGACCTAGACCTAACTTTGCGAGCGGCAACCTCAGCAACTCGCCGCTCTACGGTCGCCACCATTTTCTCGGCCAGCCGCGCTGCCTCATCCTTCACTGAGCTCAGCGAGGCCGTTCTTCCATCGGACTTCCGCGGAAAGTCAGCCACGACCTTCTCGAAGTCACCTGCAACATGATGCCCTAGCAACAGCTGGAAAGTGAGCTCCGAGCCGCGTACCGTTTGGGCGCGAGTGAAGTCGGCCATGGTGGACGACTCTGGGCCAAGCACCGCAGCCAGACCATCTGCACTGGCGGGTGCGACGCGCTGCGGAAAGACGCTCTTGTGCACCGCAGCAAGGGCACCAGTCCACTTGGCAAGCGCGTCCTTGGCGTAAGCGCACAGGGTGTCGAAGGTGCTGACAGCACGGGCCAGCGGAACATCGTCTTTCGTCGACTCCATAGGCGGGGCCGCGCCAAAAGCATATGTGCATCCAACAAAATTTATTACCAATTCGACTGAATTGGGAGAACGGACTACAAGCAAACAAGATAAGAAGGAGGTATTGCCTCCCACCACGTGGGCAAGCGCTAGCAGGCGCTCAACCTGCAATTTCTCGCCCTGGAGGATGGCATCTTCTCGATCCTTGGCCTCCTTCAGCTTCCGCTCAGCGTCATCATTTTGAGCCTTGAGTTCTTTCTCTAGCTCGAGCACCCGACGCGCGGCAGTCTCTTGGTCACATGCAGAGGGAATGATATTTCAAGCGCGGGTGAAGCTGGATGGACGGCAAGTTACAAACAACACAGTAACTACTTACGCAACGACTGTCGGGGGAATACTTTCTGGATTAACCCGCGGCCCAGTGCGACTTAACTTACTCGCACGGACAAAGGCCCACTTGGGAGCAAGCCCAATATTGAACCTCCATAAGGGGAAAGATCTAGAAGACATATCCCGGAGGACGTGAAGACCAAGTAGTCTCCGAGTAGACCTCTGTGGATGTATTCCTTATGGGGAAAGTTTCCTTTTGTAACCTAGCGAGCCTCTGTGTATATAAAGAGGACTCGCAGGACTTAGAGCGGGTCAAGCTATCAAGCCCTAAACCCTAGCTCATACGGCGAGTACCAGATCGGATCGCCTCCATTGTAACACCTCGATTATCATATCAATATCAATCTAGGGTAGGCAGGAAGTAGGTCTTTTACCTCACATTGAGGGGGCCGAACCTGGGTAAATCTGTGTTGATCTTTGTTCCTGCGATCCCAAGCTCGGAGATGCTTGACTCGCATAATCCCACACCTACGAAGTCATCTATGACACCTGACGTGACAAACCCACGACAGTTGGCGCCCACCGTGGGGCCTGCGGTCAATAGCGTCACGTTCCGCGCAGGATCCATGAAGGGAGCTAAAGATCTTATTGTTGGCCGTATCATCACGGTCAATGGCACACCCCTCATCGACGATTCAAGCTGGGGGCCGGAAGCAGATTACTTGGAGACCGGCCACGTCATCCCCTTTGGATCCATCAACGTCTTCGTCGGCCTCATTGGCGGCGAGTCAGAGGATCCATCGCAACATGGCGACTCAGAAGAAGGAGTCACGGTAACAGTGGACCAAGAAGAAGAATCTATCAACTACGAGTTGCTGCCTCTCGAAGACGAAGAAGGCCAATCCATTGAGTATGTCCTTGAGGAAAGGCTATGCGGAGGCCCTGTGGATAGTGGCTCGCCCTCTGTAGAAGATCGGCACGTTGAAGGGGTCTACAGGACCACAGAAGCGGACGAAGGGCTGGGCATGCCACCAGGCAGCTTAGCCCCCACACCGCCGGAAGCGGCAGAACAAGCCGCGCTAGACGCATCAGGAGTCGCGGCATCCGCTGCGATGACGCCAGGAGTCGCGGCCTCAGGAGTCGCAAACAGAGAAACTCCACCGGGAGTCGCGCCTGCGGAATCAGGGTCAAGGTAACCCCCAACGCAGCGGTCACGCCGCCACAGGGAAGCGTGTTGTTTACGCCAATATCTGCGGTTAACGCGGCTGCTAGGGTGACAGAATTGGAGGCTACCAGGATCGGGCTATATGATAAAGTCCAGAGAATCGCAGATGAGAGAGCCAGGCTGGCGCGTGAGGAACAACGCCTCCAGCAGGAGCAACTGCGACTCATCGAGGAAACCAATACTCTGCAAGGAATACAGGCCACCTTGCCACACAGACGCCACGCGAGTCGCCTGCAGCCAGGAACAGTAAACCCTATGGAGCTGTTCCAATCACCTACCGCTGAACCAGCAATTGCGGTCCCGTCAGTCGCCACCAACACGGCGCACCCGGTCGCATGGTCAGGGGTCGCACAACCTTCAGTCGCGGTACCCGCACACATGGCACCATCTGCCATGGTTATGCGGTCTGTGGCCCCGTTAGCTGCGCACGCGGTTCAAGCAATCGTTGTACCATCAATCGTACCAGCGGTTCCATCTTTCGCAGCACCAAGAGTAGCAGAGATACCTGGATCAAGGGCCATAGTACAGGCTAACAACAGGGCCATGATGCCCCCGCCATTGACGCAGCCAACCTTTGTTCAGCAATCGCCACAGCAGCCTCAAAGGTTCCACACGCCGCAAGGGCATTATGTTAGCCCAGTGGAGAATCTCTTTGCAGCCACAAACATCTTGGCCAGATTAGCGCCAGCAGGAAACACGCCAATGGACAGAGAGGCACGGCGCGCCATTGAGATGCTGAGCACAGCAGTAATACAGCAAGCAAATATGTCCGAACACGCAGGATGGCTGCACTCCACCCCTTACAATAGCAGAGCAACGGCGGAGAGAAGCATCCACGCGGAGTCGCCACACGTTGCGACCTCGAGTTCGGCTAGGCGACAAAGGGAAGATCAACCTGCGGCTCAAAATCAACCTCAGCAAATTCAACCCATAGAGATTGTGCAGCCGCGCGTGGCGGCCAATCCAATAGGAAGGCCAGCTTCGTCCAACCTATCGTCGCGACTCAAAGGCCCAGTCTGTTTCAGCGAAAGAATCAGGTCTGAACCGTTTCCTGCAGATTTCAAAGGGCCTCGCAAGGTCGCCAACTACAATGCAAGCATGGACCCTGTTACTTGGCTCAACAATTACGAGATGGGCATGAGCATCCTAAATGCATCCAAAGAGATCTGCGCACGTTACCTAAACATGATGTTAGAAGGCGCAGCCCACATATGGCTACAAAATTTGTCACCAAATTCAGTAAGCTCTTGGGATGAGATGAAGGAAGCTTTTATCAAGAATTTCCAAGGAACATGCAAGCGACTCTGCAGCATAGAGGACCTCGAGCGTTGTGTACAGAAGGAAGGCGAGTCGAGTCGCCACTGGATGAGAAGGGTCGCAGAGATCATACATTCCTCAGATAACATACCACCCAGTTCAGCAGTCCTTGTCATGGAGAAAAATTGCAAATTTGAGCCGCTAGTCCACAAACTAGGTCGCATGAAGGATAAAGTCAAGAGCCTAAGCGAGGTAATGGCGGCGGCCAACAAGTATGCTAGCTCGGATAAAACCAGGGGCGCATCTGATGGGGAGGAAGAGGAAAACACAGGCAAGGGAAATAAGTGTGGGGACCCCGGACTAACTGTCCGAAATACCCTTGTGCCTACATATCAGCGATCCCATGATCAGTGCGTCGCTGAAGCACAATTAAACTTGGTAACCAAAGAACATCCATACATACCGAATTTATTTACTTACTTGATGGAAGTGATCAGCTTCAACAGGTACTTGCAGCGGAATCACCAAACAACGTGGAGCCCAAGTCATTCGCCTTAACCCTACAGGCAGCTGACTGGGAAGCGCCCTAGTTCGCAAAGACGCCAGTGAATCCTTCTCTTTTGACGGCTCTTCTTCTAAAATCTGGCTAAGACAATAGCCAGGGACGAAACCAATATGAGTACATTTGATTGTACTCGCAAACTACCCCAACTTGAGTGAGCACTAGTTTTTATTTCTTAAATACTTTTATTTAAAAAAAAAACTCTAAAAATTCTTTTAATAAAAAGGGGGTGAGAAGAAGTTTATAACTATCCTTTAAGAAAACACCATTTTAGCTGTTTCTCCGGAACTCCTCCGGTATCCAACCATAACCTGGTTATGGTTCCAAACCCCTCACCACCTCGTACCAACTCATTGGCACAGGTGGGAAATAACCCTTTCCAAGTCAATTTCCTCAACACAACTCCAGAGTTTGCAAAACTTTGCACATGGCCTTAGTAGTTCTTCCCAACTGTCCATATCCGAGGACTCGGCTATTCGAATAGTTTTACCCTCTGCAGAGGTAGTACGCTTTTCCCACACCCATCCGGTCACTCATCGTGTCAGCCACGTCCCGCCATACCAGAGGTATGCGAAGTTGAGTTCCCGGCCATAGCCTGTCCTTTGCTCATGCTAGTATAGGACCCTGCCGCTATGACACTTTCCACCGACACTCAAATCCTCAGAAACTAAGTGTGGGGACTCATAGTTCTGCCCGGCGGACCCAAGGGAGCCCTTCAATCCTCTTCCTCCGACACATTCATACCGGCTTCCGGTAGACAACAATGAAGAGGACCCAGGTCAGGGGGTAGGTCCTCAGACCATCCCCTCATGGAACGAGGTCATCCTCGTTATTGAGGCATCCAGTACTAACACGAGCAAATTATATGACTACGCCCTTGCCCATATGTGGGTAAATGTGGTCGCACAGATTTTCGGCTGGGGATGTAAGTACCAGGACACAATGTGCATTTTTCTTTCCCAACACAACACCAATCTCTGTTTCTTCACCTTCGTACCGACCTTTCGGTACTTCATCTCAATTCCAGTACTTTCAAAGGAGTTTTGAATAAATATTGTTTTTCCCATCCTATAGTTGTAAATAACTACCTTATATTTCTACTTAGGGTGGCAAAATAGTTTTTCATACACTTTTTAAAAAGGTTTTCACAATCATTTCCAATTTTCATAGCAAAATACTTTTAACCAAAACTTGGGTGGTTCGTAATCCCACCAAAAGATTTTCACAGAAGGTTTTGGAGTAAAACAAATTCATTTCGAAATCATTGTATACCACTGACACCTCTATATCGGGTGTCTCAATAGTATACTTGTATTTTGGAAAAGGGTTTTCAAAATCAGCTTTCGTGGCAAACACCACAGAAATCATTTATGCTGAATATAAGTAAAACAGGTAAATCAAAATAGATGTATAAAGATGCAAACTCAGTGAAGTAGCTTGCCTGGTTTCAGCCTAGTGTCCCTGGACTTCTCCTTGTTGATCAATATAATAAAAAGTCCCATCCTTCCTCGATCAATCCTCTCCGAAAACCACTCCGGTAGCGTTATTATCTAGCGTCGCAAACAGGGAAATAAACAACAATCAATATACCACACAAAACCACAAGTGGTGCACAAACAATTAACAACCACAAACATCAAACTAATTATTCAAGCAACAAACTAGGATCTAAGCTTACAAGGGCCTTATGCTAATACATGCTAGGTGCCTAGATCACAAAGCTTTCTTAAGCAAAGATGAACAGCAAGCACTTTTATCTAAACAGGAAATACTTCACCACAACACAACCACTCAATTTTCAGCAGAGAAAACAACTACTCACATCTAGTAGATAAAAGGCTATTGAAACTATGCTTATGATTGAGAAACCTATTCTTCAATCAATATGCAATGGAATCAGTGGGTGATCCACTATCATAACAAGGCATTAAGAGGTTAATTATCCTCTGGCTATTTGTAAAAATTACTAAAACATAAACTAGACACAAGAGCTACTCATGCTAGGAAGTTCTAAGTAATCCTACCCACAAACCTAACTAATCAAGTTTTTCTAAGAACAAAATAATAAGTAACCAGAGGTGACATGCTACAATATCAGTAGGTATGAAATGCTACTGATGTTTAAGCAATATTTTCAAAAATCAAACCACTCAAGGAATTTCATCCACAAACAATTTCTAAACACTAGGAATATTCTAGGAATTAACTACACTAGTAGTATTACTCTTAAATAAACATATGCAACACCAACTTTTCTAACATGCCAAGGGTATGAGATAACACACACATATCAGAGAGTACAACACCTATGCATGCTAGAAAATCACAATTAAGACACTACTATATTCTACAAAATTAAATAAAACTATAATCAAGAATTAACAGAAAAGCATTAAAACTAGTTATGCACACCAAAAATAATATATAGCTCTAAAAATCACACCAAGCTAGGATTAGGTACTCCTAATCATACAGAAGACAATCCAATTGGATTTACTCCAAAATTCATTTCACAAAAATCCACAAAAATCACTAAGGTGCTACTGGTGTGTTTACAAGAATGAATAGAACTTTTGTTTTAGGATTCATTTGCATACAAGACCAACAGATCTAGAAAGGTATCACTTCAAGCATTCCAGGGAATTTTAGTTTGCAATATTTGGAGTTATAAAACTCTAGTTATTGAATATTTAGTGGAAAATATACTTTCTACAAGATTTAATCTACACAACAAGTAAAAATGTACTTTGGCAGGCAACCAGTTCTGCATGTCTAAGAAAACTCATAGGAACACAACAAAATTTGAATCACTCAATTATCTACCCTAGATCCACCACAAATGAATTAATACTACACTGTAAAATAAACAGGAAACTAATATAAGAATTAAACCCACTGGAAAAAAAAGAAACGGGCCAGATCTGCCCGGATCCGGCCGTGCGGCACAGGACGCGGCCCAGCCAACGGCCCAAGCCCGCCACGAAGCGGTACGAGGTCGCCATCTTCCTCGGCGACACGCACGAACGAGCTGGAGCTTCGGCAAGGAGCAGGCGAGGACGGTGTCGTCGATTCCGGGGTTCCTAAGAGAAGGGATGATGTCCATTAGATAGATCAAGAGAAGGGGAGCACGGGGGTGCGAAAATGGCAAGAAAGGGTGGACGGAGTTGCTCGCGAACTTGCTGGAAAGGCGGCGGCCGGAGCGGACGGGGACGGAGATGCTCCGCTTGATTCTCGGCTTCCCGCGACGATTCCTTGGACCAGAATGGAGAGGACGACGCGGTGAACCTCCTGGTGCGCTGGGATTTGGGAGGGATGCTCTCCAGCGGCGGCGATATGCGACGGCGGCTCGGCCTTGGTTCGGCTCCGTGGTGGAGAAAATGGGGAGGGAGAGAGCGAGAGAGTGGGAGAGGGGAAAGTGAGGATGGGGGAGCAGAGTGGTGGCGTGGGGTGGTGCTCTTATCTCCTCCCAGGGGCAAGGAGGGAGGGCCACGGTGGCGTGCTCGCGGCGACCACGGCGTGAGGAGCACGGCGGCAGAGGAGGCAGTGGAGTGGCGTGCTTCTTATCCTCCCAGGGCGAGGCGTGAGGCAGGGGTTCCTGCGGCGTTGACATGGCGCGGGGACACGGCGACGACGGCGTGAGGAGCACGGCGACGTCGGCGAGGGAGCACGGCAATCATCGGCGAGGGAGCACGGCTCCGTGCCGTGTTGCACTGATGCTACAGGAAGTCAATGAAGATCTTGCAAAACGCCCCCTGGATTCTTTTTCCTTCCTACAACTAAGTCCTTTTCTACCTCTTTTAAAACCAGAAGCTTTTAGGGATTTTAGTTGGGGCATTTTAACATTTTACAAAATTCTGAGAAAAATCAAGTAGCCCCCCATATACATGAGGAAGCTCCACAAAAATTGGTTTTACAAAATAAAATGTTTTGCTCCATTTTTGTTCATAGGATTTAAATAAATCATTTTTGGAAATTAATAAATTGATACTCCTTTAATATTTTAAAACCAGGGATAAAATATGGTTTGGAGCTTTTGGAACTTCTTTGACAAATATGATAACTTCAATTAAGTTTTACTTTCATAAAGAAAACATTTGTTTTGAGGAAATGGAGATTTTGGGAGGGGAATTATTTATGAAGATCATTTTAACTCATGACCTTCATTTCCTTAAAAGAAAGGAGGGGTTTGTTTTTAAACCAACAAGTAGGTTTACTAGAGGAGGGAGTGATATGAAATGGAGAGAAGTATCATTTCATCTCCCTTTCTAGAATTTTGATAAAGAAAGTATATTGGTTTTCATAAAAATAGAGGAATAGGTAAAGAGGGAGTTTTATTGAGATCATCTCCCTAAGTTTTAGGAGTTTAACTTAGGGTGCATAATTTTAGAGGATTTGTTCCCCTTCAAGTCACACTCCAAATTTGGTGGCCAAGGGTGTCCTAATTTTGTAAAACACCACTGAGGAATTATCCTCACAAGAGAATCACACACAACAGCAAAATCACAGCAATAGTACCAGCACAACAATATCAACAACGCAAACAATATCCACATCTCACACAAGGCCACACACTTCAAACTACAAGAATAAATCACACACCTTTTTCCATAATCAACAATGCTATTTTGTAAAAATGGCCCCACCCAATTTATGACAAGATGTTGCTTAAGGGGTATATCAACCCATAACTTAGTAGTTTTCAAAATGGTTTGATAAAGGGAAAATATGTGAGGTAATATATTTCCCACTAGTATTTCTTTTAAACAGAGTTGACACATTGGGGTTTATAAAGATAGGAATTTTGAAATGTCAAGGTTGAGGAAAGGATAGGAGATCACAGAAAGTTCTCCATATTTTATAAACATGAAACTTTTGGAAATACTTTTACTGTCTCAATGTAAAGAGTATTTTATTGGTTGCTAGAACCAAATCATTTTTGAAATAAACTTTTGGCCAACATAAGAATGGGAAAGACATATGGAATATTTTCTTGTCATAACATGGTCACCAGTGTTGTAAATATATTTTTACTTAGGTTGGGTTCTTGAGTTGACAAACACAAGTCAACAATCATCAACAATCAAGTCACACAAGGTCAAACAGAACAATCTAAGGAAAACACAATCATTTGTGAAATAATTCAAAAAGTTTTTGTTGGTTCTGAATTTTTGGGTCTTATTTACTCTTATTATAGATTTGGGATGTTACAATAAGGCCAGTAGCAAGCCTCAACAACAGCAAGCTAGCAATGCCAATGCGAGTTATAACAAGCGCAAAAACGAGGAAGGAAACTCAGGGTTAGTCGCGAATACGAACACTCGTTACAAACAAAGCAGCCGCAGAGGAAGGAATTTTCACCCAGTTAATTTGGAAGAGGTTTTCAACCGCCCCTGCGACATCCATATAGGAAAAGATGGGAAACCACCCAACCACACGAAGGCACAGTGTTATCATTACAAAAAGTGGAAGGATGGACAGCCACTCAACACAAACTTCAATCATCAAAACAACGAGGAAGGTAAACACGGCGGAGGCAACAACAGCAACAACGCCGTCCCAAATCCGCAGCCAGATCAGCCACAGTTCCCAAAACAGTTGGGTCAGTATCATACCATTGTGGTGAATACTTCAAGGAGGGAACAAAAGCTGCGACGCCGCAATCAGGCTGTTAACGCCATAGTACCAGCCGTCCCACAGTGGCTAAAATGGTCCGAGCAACCAGTAGTTTGGAGCCGCGAGGATCACCCAGGAGAAATAAATGAAGAGGGAAAACTCGCGCTGGTGGTTGCCCCTCAAGTCGCAGGGTACAAGTTGAGCAAAGTACTGATGGATGGAGGCAGCAGCATCAATATATTATACTATGAAACCTTCAAAAGAATGAACCTTCAAGAAAAGCAGCTACACCCATCAAGAACAACGTTTCATGGTGTCGTGCCAGGCATATCAGCTCAGCCATTGGGGCGAGTTAACTTGGAGGTCGCCTTTGGGACACAAAGCAACTTCAGGAGCGAGTACATTTGGTTCGAGGTTGTAGATTTCCAGAGCCCATATCATGCGCTGTTTGGCAGAGAAGCATTCGCAAAGTTTATGGCTAGGCCGTGCTATGTGTACCTAAAGCTTAAAATACCAGGCCCTAGGGGAGTCATCACCATCAATGGCGACAAAAGAATAGCTCAAGAATGCGAAGAAGGCGACAAGGCCATAGCCAGAGCAGCTTGCATCGCAGAGAGCGCGCCCATGCGCGAGTCGCAGGAGAATTTTGATGACATCGTGAAGGCCAAGAGGCACCTGCCTGACTTGCGACTTCAGATTACGGCCGCAAGGGAGGCAAGGAAGTCAAAGGCTACAAGCCATTGCCAATAAGGACACATCCCAGGCATCGCGAGTTGCCATCAGCAGCCGCAGCAAAATTATTAAGAGTTTACATCATCAAGCTGGCCACTCAGGGCTAAAAATTTCAATTCTGGTCGCCACTCAGGCGCGACCGACCCAATGTGACACTTCTGATCGCCACCTAGGCGCGATCGACCCAATTCTGGTCGCCACTCAGGCGCGACCGACCCATGTAACATCTCTGGTTGCCACCTAGGCGCAACCGACCCAAGCATCATTCTGGTCGCCACTCAGGCGCGACCGACCCATGTAACATCTCTGGTTGCCACCTAGGCGCAACCGACCCAAGCATCATTCTGGTCGCCACTCAGGCGCGACCGACCCATGTAACATCTCTGGTTGCCACCTAGGCGCAACCGACCCAAGCATCACTTCTGGTCGCCACCTAGGCGCGACCGACCCTATGTATCATATAATGATTCTGAAATAAAGCATCTCAAACTACCAATTGAGCTGTGAGTCTTTTATTTTTTAATCATTGGTCCCTTGGGGGTGCGGCAGCTTTTTAGCGCGGCCTATTCCTTGGGATCGCCAAACAAGTGGCATTTATCGTGATTATACTCAACCTCTCTTGGATGCGACTTGCACTATGCGGCCAAAGTACTGGGGGTGCGGCGTCAATCGAGTTTGATTGCCTATCATGGCCGCTCTCGACCCTGAACACGCACTTTTTACCTGGGAAATACTGAGCCGCGCAAGGGCCTAAGTGAGGAAAAACCGAGACAAATCATAAGGACCAGCCTATTGGTCGAAACATGTACTGCTGAGAGTACTTAAGCAAACCATAATATTGTCTTATGACACATAAATTCTAACAATTATTACAGACCGCTAAGGGCCAAGATCATCAAACCATTGTTTTCTCTTCTTCACTTGTGCGCAGCTTTTGGCCGGTGGGAAGGAGGAACAGGCGGCTTACCAAGCTTGCCAGAAGGAGCAATCGCAGGCTCGCTGGAGGGCTCTTCAGTCGCGGGCTTGGGGGTGCAGAGCTGGATACGCCTGGAGAGGGGTTCTTTTCCTGCGGAATCACCGCACTGGATGACGGAGCGGGTAACTTCTCCCATCTGCTTCCATCTGCATTATACTTGCCCATATAGGTCGCAAGATCTATCCCCTCCACCAGTTCAGTCGCGTGGCCGCGCATATCCTTCCAAGTCGTCGCATATTCTGAGGCCGTCAGTTCGGTGCCATCCACCTTCTTCGAGGGCCTACCTTTTGCAACCTTGGCAGCATCAAAAGAAGGATAGTACGTCTTGGCCAAAGCAAGAACATGAGCCGCGCCGGTGCGAGCTGAGGACTCCTTCCAGTCCAAAAAGAACTGAGGCGCCCTAAGCAGTCTTTTTAGCAGCCCTTCAGAATCACCGGGACTGGCTTGGTCGGCAGCAGGCACTTAGACAGTGATTTCATGGCGTCACAAGTTCTTCGCGAAAAATCGCGGATATACTCCAGCTGTTCTTGAGTACTGCCGCGCTGCTCCTTGGCATCTTCACCTACATCGAGGCATGTCTCCGTCAGCTCAACAACACACAGGCAAAGATAGTAGAGAAAACAGATGCAGATATGAGTCGCAACACATACCAGTTAACTCTTGAGTCATGATGCACACTTTGGCGTGGACAAGGTTATGGGCATCAGAAACTTTCTTCAACTTTTTCTCAAGCTCGCCAATGGAAACAGCCTTAAGCCTTGCGTCCTCATTGGCATCAGCAATGGCGTCTTTCTGAGCACTGACTTGGAGGTCCAGCTGCTGGACCCTCTCTTGGAACTTCTCTTCAACAGTTTTAAGCCGCAGCTCGGTGGCTTTGGCTTGCTCAGATAACTTGAAGCTTTCATCAGATAGCTCGCCCATCCTGGTTTCCCTCTTCTTCAGCTCAGCGTCACGCTGGCCAAGGAGCTCGCGCAGCCTCTCCAGTTCAGAGGGAGTATCCCCCAGCTGCTTTTCCAAGGCAAGTTTGGCAGCGTTATGGAGCTTAGTTCCTCCTACGAAGGGTACATCAGTTAGTAAGTATATATCAACAGCTAAAAGAGAAGCATCAAGTCTCCCTTTACAGTCAAAGAAGAAACTTGATCCTTGGGGGCTAGAGACAGATAACTGGAGATAGAAGTTTACCTTATAAGCCGCAGACAGGTCAGACAGTGCCTTGCGGAGCTCCATGGCTTGCTTGTCATTTGAGGCAATGATAGCCTCTGACAGTCTCTCAGCGCGGCTTGTGGAGGAGGAGGAAGCAACCTCAGCACGCAGAATTGGCGACCGCAGGCTGTCCGCCGCTGGCGACTCAATCACTGGCGCATCAGCATCCTTGGCCATTACATCTATGGAGGAGGGGTTGACCTTCTCCACGTCCTGGATCATAAGGGGATCCGTTCTATCCTCCAGAGCCACCTCTTGGGTGGCTGTGTCAAGAACAGGGACCGTGGCCAGGTCATCAGTGGTGGCCACGCCCTCTACCATGGCGGTATGAGCCGCAGGTGATAAACGCGGCTCAACCGCGGTTCCAGGCTCAGCGCGGGTTTAGCCGCACTTCTGCAAAAAGCAAGGGCATTGTGTGAAGAAGAAGCACATAAGCCAGAATAAAAGTATTATAAGCACAGGGAAAAGTTACTAACTCTGGAGCCATCTTCACAAAGGCCATAAGTTCACCGCTTGACGGTGAGGACAGGCCTTGGGTCCCAGAATCTACGAGCAGAAGTTTTGCGTGTCAGTAGAGGAAAAAGAATAAGCATTCAAGATGACAAGACAACAGAAATTACCAGAGTGGGGACCCATGTCTTCTTCAGCAGAGGCGGTGGCTTTGAAAGCACGCCTGGCAACGGAGGAGGTCGCGCCCGTAGCAGGTTTGCGACGCTTCGTGGCCTCAGGGTTTTCCAGAGCATCAACCTCTGGTTCCTCACGAGATAGCCTCTTGGAGGCTCTACGGGGAGTTGGTCCAGCCGCGGCAACAGAACTCGCGGCTGGCACTGGACTGTCATCCTCGTCCAGTTCAGTCTCTTCACCATCTGAGGCCGCAGAAGCAACAGAAGGGATATCAGCAGTCTCGCTGCCCTCTAGAGTGGGCAGCAACTTCTTTCGTGCGGCACGCTTGGGAGCAGCAGTGCCGGCGACGGTCGCAGGCAGCGACCAGTAGTTCTCATCAGCCTGGATCAGGGAGATATAAGTTGCAGTATTAAGAAAAGGAATGCGACTCAACTACGAAGGCGAAAAGACAGAGAAGAGGAGTTACCTCAAAAGGCTTGTTGTTAACACTGAAAGGGGCAAGCCCCACCTTATCGAAGGAGATGTCCTTCTCCTCAGTCACGCGGGTGACAAATTCCACCCAATCCTCAGGCCTCCAGTCCGAAGCCTTGATACGATCAACGTCAGCAGAGGTGCCTGTGCACTCAAGGAAGGATCGCTGTCGTGGACTCACGGGCTGAATGCGCCATTTGGTCCAGCAAGAGAGAAGATCAAGGCCAGTAAGACCATGACCTATTAAGGCGCGGACCTTGATCAGCGACTCATTGATGAAGGATGGCGAGTCGCGGGGTTTTGATTTCAGTGCCTCGGTAGGCACGAAGAGGGTGTTAGACCAGGAGGGAAGGCGAGTTTCGCCCTCCGGTGAAGTATCTTGGCAATAGAAGAAAGATTTTTGCCAAGCCCTGGGTCGATTCGCCAGGGCTAGCTTGGGAAGGCAAGAGTTCCTATGGCGTTGAAGAGAGATGGCGCCGACCTGAACGTAGGCGCCACCCTTGGAGACAAGTTGGCTGTTGCAGGTGAAAGAGGCCAGCCATAGATCGATGTTGGGGGCTATGCCAAGATAGTCCTCGCACAGCACATGAAAATTGCTCACCTGGAGCATTGAGTTGGGCCCGATGTCGTGAAGACGGAGGCCTAGGCGTTGCAGCAAATTGCGGAAGAAGGGAGAACCTGGCGGCGTGAATCCACGCTCCACGTGCTCCACGAACATCACCAGCTCGTTGGGCTTGGGGCGCGGCTCGATTTCATCGCCTGGCGCCCGCCAGACGCCGTCCTCCTTCGGCGGCAAGAAGCCAGCCTCGGCCAGATCTGCAAGAGTTTCCTCCGTTACCCAGGATCCTTCCCAGTTGCAGGAGATCTTGCGCCTATCGTCAGATGGCTTCGCCTTGGGCGCCATTGCGAGGGGGAGATTGGATTGGGGAACTAGGCTCGGGTCGAGGAAGAAGACGGCGCGGCTAGGGATGAGAAGATTGCAAGGGCAAATGGATAATGACCTAGGTGGCCGCAGCTTATAACTGAAGGGGCCCGCAACTAACGGCATTATCTGTGCTCGCAACCAACGGCACAATTTGCGCCCGCAAAACGAGTAACGGTCCGCAATTAAAGGAAACGAATATTTCCAGAAGGAGAGATGAGTCGCGCAGATGAGTCACAGCTCTGAATCGCATAAGTCAGGAGATTGGTCAGAACGTTTGCAGTGCGGCTCAGAGACCATTTCAAGAGGTCAGAAGATTCTCACCGTAAAGTCCTAACCAATCTTGGGGGCTAATGTCGGGGGAATACTTTCTGGATTAACCCGCGGCCCAGTGCGACTTAACTTACTCGCACGGACAAAGGCCCACTTGGGAGCAAGCCCAATATTGAACCGCCATAAGGGAAAGATCTAGAAGACATATCCCGGAGGACGTGAAGACCAAGTAGTCTCCGAGTAGGCCTCTGTGGATGTATTCCTTATGGGGAAGTTTCCTTTTGTAACCTAGCGAGCCTCTGTGTATATAAAGAGGACTCGCAGGACTTAGAGCGGGTCAAGCTATCAAGCCCAAACCCTAGCTCATACGGCGAGTACCAGATCGGATCGCCTCCATTGTAACACCTCGATTATCATATCAATACCAATCTAGGGTAGGCAGGAAGTAGGTCTTTTACCTCACATTGAGGGGGCCGAACCTGGGTAAATCTGTGTTGATCTTTGTTCCTGCGATCCCAAGCTCGGAGATGCTTGACTCGCATAATCCCACACCTACGAAGTCATCTATGACCTGACGTGACAAACCCACGACAACGACTGCTCCAGATCGAGGCGAAGCTGGTCCCTTTCCCGCTTCATCTGGACGTAGACTGCGCCTGACTCCATGAGGGTGCGGCAGAAGGGCTGCAAAACACACAGGAACACATGAAAATTGAGCCTATGCAGAATATACTAGTTGCACATAGCCTCGGGGGCTACTTCCATCGGGAGCGCTGTCGCGCACCCGATAACTCAGAAAGACAGAAGACACTTACGTGATCCTAGAGCGACGCAGCATTTGAAGAGGACGGCGCATTTGTTCCTAGAACGGAGGGAGCCGAAGTTTTCACGACCTCTGTCCTGGCCGTCGCAGTTGGAGAAGGAGAAGCCTCCGGAGGAATCAGTCGTGAGTCCGCGCCAGTCGGAGCCACCGTCTGCTCCAAGACAGGAGAAGGAGACGCACGGGTTCCATGCCCAGCACTGCACACACAAAATTCCATTCAAGCAACCTCGCGACAGACCAGACAAATAAACTTAGCACTCGAAAGGGTGGTCACCTGGTTTCTTCCTCTTCCTCGCTGCCGAAAGAGTCTGTTGCGAATATGCCGCCAAACTCGGTCGCGTCGCCAGCAGGGGTGCCGTGCTTAGCGGAAAAACATTCATCGGGTCCCTCGCACTGGGCGATGAGGAACCTGAATCGCCGTCATCCTCCAGTGCCGCCTTGTGAGATGGCGAACCCGCCGATTCTGCCTTGTCCTATCGGCGACGCTTGGGCGGGTGTTCTTTTTCATCCTGCTCCGTTTCCTCCACCCCTTCGTCAGGTAAGGTGGTGGCAGAAGGAACAGAGTCATCTTCGTCAACCGGTTCCACCTCATGGAACTCCACCTCGAAAGTCGACCCATTCTTGGGTAAAGGGGAAGACAAATGGGACTCGGGTGACCCTGCCAAGCAAGATCAAGAAGGTTCACTCAAGCAGCAACATAGAAGAATCGACAACAAAGAAGCAAGACAAAACTCACCTCGGGTAGTCGGTTGTCAACCACATAGGGAGTAATGGGGCAGTCGACGTTGTAGGGGTCCGTGGCCCTGAGGCTAGTCACGGACCTCACCCTGTTCACAACCTCCCTCTTCGACAACTCCTCTTCTGTCAGGCGGAGGAGTCGTCTGCGCCCTGGAACTCCCACATTGGGTGGACCTGAAGGCGCAGCGGCTGCACGCGCATTTTCACAAATGTGGCAATAAGGTGGATGCCACCCATCTCTTTGCACATCGTCTTCAGCAACTCAGCAACCTTGCCCAGCAGAGGCGCCACTTCCGCCTTGTCTTCACCCGACAACATATGCGCCCAGGCGTTCGACTTCCTCAGAGGCTTGTTGGCCACGAAGTCGGGGAGGCCCTCCTGTGCAGCGCTGACGTAGAACCATTTCTTCCGCCAGCCTTGGATAGAGTCAGCTTGCTTCAACGCGAAGTAGGAGGTGTCGCCGCGCACCTGGATGCCGAAGCCGCCAGGCGGGTAGGTGCCACCAGCACCCACGTTCCTCTTCACGTTGAAGATGGTCTTCCACAGGCCCCAGTGCGGGTGCACTCCCAGGAAGCATTCGCACAGGACGATGAAGCACGCAATGTGCAGGACGCCGTTCGGGGTCAGATCATGCATCTGGACCCCGTATGCGTACAGCAACCCGCGAACGAAATCATACAGGGGGAAAGAGAACCCCCGGTGCAGGAAATCGACAAAACAGACACACTCACCGGGTCGAGGTTGCGGGAATACCTCTTTCCCGGGCGCACGCGTCGCCACCTGGTCCGCCGGCGGCAGCAGTCCTTCTTTCCGAAGATCGTCCAGCTGCTGCGCCTTGACGGACGACTTCACCCAGTCGCCGGGGATTTTCTTCAGTGTGTCTACGGCCGTAGCATCAGCAGCAACAGCGGCGCTTGCCGCTGTACTTCCCCTCTTGGTCTTCGTCCCCGCCGCACCGGCGGCGGCAGAGCTCGCTATCTTCTTCATGCCCGCCTTCTTCATGGGAAATGGCTAAGTGGAGGAAGCGCAGAGCTTGGGCGAGCAGCAATGGAGGGCAGGAGCGAGGAAGAAGACAGAGCAACGGAGCGAAAGTGGCGAGAATGGGGATGAGATTAATCTCTCCCGTCGCGGTGAAATTAATATACCGCGGCGCTGCCAAATCTGAACCGTCCAAACGGGAGCGGCAGCAACGGCCTGCATCCAACCCTACACGTGGTGGCCGCGGAACGCAACCGTCGCAGGCCACGCCGCCCACTACGCACGGGAAAAGAGGAAACCATCATCACGTCCCAGAATTTTCGCGCCGTGCGGTCAAATCGCAACTGAAATGGCGTCTCTCCTGGTCAACACTGACACTGGGACCACAGCGTCGCGTCCCATCGATGGCAGCACGCAAACAAGTGTCGTCATGCATGACATCACTTCACAAGCTGGAGAGCATTGTTGAGTCAGCCTCGTGATAACAAAGCTAAACCAACAGGCTGTCGAGTCCCTCTGACGAACCCTCCAATCATTCGGCTGTGGCACATTACTGCCTTGACTTACAGTAGGCCAACAGGCTGAAGGGACTCGTTCATCTGTCGAGTCCCCAAACCATATCAGTAGGCCAGCAGGCTAAAAAGGGACTCCTTTATTTGTCGAGTCCCCAAAACATAATTCCTTCAGTAGGCCAGCAGGCTGAAAAGGGACTCCTTTACTTGTCGAGTCCCCAAAACATAATTCCTTCAGTAGGCCAGCAGGCTGAAAGGGACTCCTTCTGTCGAGTCCCCAAGTCGTCCTTCATTCACTCCCATCGGGAGCGCACTAAAAAATTATTTCGACTGGAGGTTAACTGAGATTAACCTCAATTGCAAGCAATTCAGCTTAATCTCGGGGGCTACTCCCATCGGGAGCGCAGTCATGCCCCCGATAAGCACAAGATCATGAGGCCATCGAGTCCCAAAGCAAGCAGTCGAAGCAATTACCGACTAAAGCTACTCAGCTCTATACAAAGACCACGACCATAGCAGTCGTAAAACATTCTGTACCCGAGATGCGTCCGCCGCATATGATCCTCGGATGCTGCACTCAACGTGCAAAGGTAAGACCCGCCGATCCGTCGAGCCAGCCGGGGCTCGCAACCGCTGCGTTCGCCCTGTAAATTCCGTGCTAGCAGGCATGAAGAAAATCCTGACGGACGCGTTGGGTACCCGATTTATCACACTACAGTATCCTCTATAAGACCTCCGCGGCCTGAGTCGAAGCTTATTAGCTCTTTCCAGGATCAAGTCCAGGGACTCGAACTTGAAGTAGGCTAGCTAGGTTTTTACCCGAGTGCATTTAACTGATCCCGATCCGTCGAGTGAATCAGGCCAGCTATGCCATCATCCCTAGAACCTGTCAACTAGGCAGCAAAACATGAACATATACAGCGGTCGATACATTATCTGCTCAAAGCAAGACATCTTGTAACAGGCAAAAAACGACGTGCACCCGGGGAGGAGTCCTTACCCGACTCTCCGATTCGACCAAGCACTCGGGGGCTACTGACGTGGGCCTACCTATTGGGTGCCCCACCATGAACATACCTGGTGCACGCAAGGACTAGGGCCCAGCAGGCGGCCTACTAGGAGACAACACTCGAGGCCCACGAAGGGGGCCCAAAGAAGACAGAGTATGCCCCAAGGCAGGCGAAGCTTATGTCGATAGAGACCTACCTTACCTGTAAACCTAATCGGTTGCGAACTCCCGAGACCCAGCCTCCAATATAAAGGCTGGGAGGGCCGCCGATCTAGGGTACGCTCATATTCCACCACCGAAACCCTAGCGAGATCGACATCTCGCCGGGATCGCCATTGTAACACCTCCATAATATCAATCTCAGACAAGCAAGAAGTAGGGTATTATCCTTCGGAGCCTGAACCTGGGTAAATCGCCTTGCTTGTCGGCCGGTGTAACTACCAGCACTTCATCTCTCTCCCTCTCAATCAACCTGGGGTACTCGACCCTGGGACTTGCCGTGCCCACCCCACATCAGTTGTTAAGTCTGTTTTCCTTGGTTATGGTTCGGGAGTAAAAGGATATAAGTTGTGGAATCCCGAAACTAACAAGGCATTCATGAGCAGGAGTGTTGTTTTCAATGAATCTGTTATGTACTTTGATAAGTTGTCCTCAGATGTTGCAGATAGTTCTGATGAGGAACAGGTTCGTGTCGAGGTGGAGCACTCTGTTGAAAAGGAAAATGTCACTGTAGATGTAGTGACCCAGCACACCGCTGCATGTTGTAGTGTACAAGTCGTTGACATAATACTCACGGAAGGACCATTCCGTAAATATTACATCCTTCAGAGTAGTACAACAGAAACATAGTCGGTCCAAGGTAACACTATAGGATTACAACACTATTCAATACAAAATCTCGAGATCCTCCTTTACAAGCAGAAGTAGGTCTCGTGCAAATGAAACTCTCGAAAAGATCCAAGTCACAGTACTAAGCTGAATATCAGCTCTACCTCTAACTTCTGATCCACTACTGCTGTTGTCACAGCCTTAATCTATCCATCTAGAATATCTTTGTCTGGAGTAGTGCTCCTTCTTCCTATAACCCTTGACTTCTCCGTAGGCATTATTGGCGTCGTATCCACCATTGCACTGTTGTCGCCCCTCCTCCTTTGGCAAAGTAGAGGTTGACTCCTTCAGGCTTCACCAGGTTGGTTTGACTCCTTGTTGAAGATTTCACCAACAACGTTATGGATTTCGGACCTTCTGCCGCTGTCTCCAGTAATCTAAGCAGGGATCAACGGAGGAAAGGGTGAGCAACACAAGCGTTACTCAGCAAGTTCATATAACAGGAATAAGGTGTTTTATGCACTAGCTACCATCCATACCAAAAGGTCATGGATGAACATGCATATCTTTGTAAAACATTTTTAGGAAAGATTTATTTTATCTTCAGAAAACTATGCCCGTCATCCATTCACAGGTGCTAGGGCTTCATGGAGCCACCTTTCCTGCAGCGTTCGCAGCTCCTTCCCGGAACAGGGAGTAACATGTCACACTTTTTTACACTCTGCAGAGGTGCGTTACTTTACCCATAAGAGATCAACGCCTTGTTGCACAACCGGGCGATTCTTTCCCGTCCACACTCTCTTTGGTATGGGGCCCAGTCGGTGATCCAAGCCATTCGCCGTGCTTCTCCAACAACCCCGCATGCCCACCCTTTTGTAGGTCTGTCCTCCCCTTTATCTTATGGTAGACCGATCCGGACCGAAGTCCTCCCCTATACCAAAAAGATAGACCGTTCCAGACAACCCCTACAATCCATCATAGACCCCAGAAACCGTGGGAATTAAGGGATCCCACCCATGTGCATGTAGTCTCGCAAGATCTACAGCCTACGGAACTGGCAGTCCGTTGACATGCGAAAGGGAAAAGGTCACAGATGACTTTCCCGTCCCATTCCAAGTCTTACGGTTAACGCTTCATTTACGGCGCAAGAACACTGACGGCATTGGTTATTAAATCCTAGATATTACTTTCCCGTGCAAATGGAACCTCCACCAACCACATCATTCCATGGTTCCATCTGCCAGCCAACAATATATATATAGCAATTCACATCATTCGAAAATATGTTTTCCTTTTTCATGCAATGATAAACCATAGTATTTTGCATTTACTTTGATAAACATAATCAAGTAGGACATGAGCAAGAGTGAACTTGCCTTGGATAGAAATAGCAGTTCAAACCCTTCGGGGTTCTAGGGTTTGCGGTAAAACCCCGAGTTCTGAAAAATAACAATTTAATCCCGATAAGGACTACAGAAAACTCTGGCAAGATGCTATTATGCATAGTAATGAAATGCATCGCAAAATACCCCCAATCAGACCCAAGCTTAACT
Source organism: Poa pratensis (assembly GCA_947311845.1). Taxonomy (NCBI): domain Eukaryota; kingdom Viridiplantae; phylum Streptophyta; class Magnoliopsida; order Poales; family Poaceae; genus Poa; species Poa pratensis. The sequence continues at coordinate 15,324,723 of CAMZMU010000076.1, read as the reverse complement.
AGGTAAGCTTCATTTTAAAATGATACTTCGATAACATCGTAAATTTAGCTTAGGTTATTTTATCATCTTTAGGTGCTGTTACAAGTGCTTATGTTAATAACGAGTTGGGATTAGTGAATGTTTAAGATTTTAGAATTTGATTTGATTCACTTGGTGATTTTAGAATACTAGTTTTAAGTCTTAAGTGTGTTTTACTTTTATTTAAATGAAGAAGTATTAACAAATATTAAGAACAACCACTTTTAAGTTTCTTTATTATTTAAGTATCACACTTAAACGAAATAATTAAATTAACATCATCTTGTGGTAAAGCTCTTAGTTTTAGGATATGGTCTTGAATGAATAAAACTAAAACACAAAATTAATCCAAGTATTAATGATAATAATAATAATAATGAGCATATTTTATTAAGTAGAGATTTCATTTGTAGATTATGTAAACATCTTTTTAATAATTATTTTTCTTATAGAAAATATCATTTTAATTAACCATTTAATGAAATATCAATTATTCATATCCACACATGGTATTTTGAAATGCTCACAATGTAGGACATATCATGATTAAAACATATTTTAGAATTTGAAGTTTATACATGTGAAGCATTTTAAATGAAGTTTAAATGCATCCAAAATAGCATTTCAAATTAACTCCATATTTAAATTAATAAGTAAATTGTTGTTTCAGTTTTAGAATGATTTAATTTAGTCCAACAAGTATTTTATTTATACAAACAGATAAATTTTATTTTTCTAATCATTTTGATATATTATTTGTATTATTCTGATTTAATATGAAGTAATTATGAATTTCCAAACTTTAAGCCATTAAAATATTTTTGGAATTATTTTTCTTATTAAATTCCGATTTATGAAATGACAGAAATGTCACTGGTCCATACTGGTTGAATCAGACCAAGACCTGGCCGGGTCGGTGGTCAACCCGACCGAGCCAGTCGTCTCCTACCCCACCCTCTCTCACCACCTCACTCCCGAGCCCGACGCGATTCAGAATCGCCGCCGCCGTCGCCCCTTGATTCCGGCCAAGCCCGGCAACCTCCGCCGCCGATTCCGGATGCAAATGAAGCGCTACTCCTTCTACTACATCCTCTCCGATGCGATTTGTGTCCCGCTGCCCGGTGCGGCCACACGCGGGCTGTCCCCGAGCCTAGGGTTCCGGTAGCAGCGCGGCATCGCCGTGCTCTCGGCCCAAGCTGCTCCGCCGTGCTTGTGCTGCCTCGAGTGTTCCGCCACGGCCTGTGCCGCCGTGGTGAAGGTGGTGTGGCGTGCTTCTCCCCGTGGCCCTTCTCCTCTGGCCACACGGGCACTGCCCCGTCGCCGTGGAGCTCGGCCATGGGCGCAGGGCACCTTCTCTCCTTACTCTCCTCTCCCAGGCCTTCGTGCCATGCTCTGTTATGTGAACTGCTAGTAGTGACTTAGGTTTCCTATTGCTAGGTGTGATGCTGCTCTGCTGCTCCCGTGATGAACACTGATGATAATCTGATGCCCCTGAAGCATTTACTGGAATTGATCTAGCGAAAAGCTATGGCTGTGATGTTAGTTACTTGTGCTGTCTCTTGCTCAATCCAATTATCTGCCAAAGGCCGTGTAGCAAGTGTGTGCTACTCTGAACTATTAAGTTCAGAGATGTGCCTTTGTTATGTGCTGTTGTGTGTGCTGGAATTGTACTAGCTATTACTGTGATGTGCAGGCTATGCTGTTCTGAACCTTGGGTTCAGAAAATACTTCTGATGATTTGCCCCTTTGTTATTATGCTCTAACTGTGCCCTGTTGTAGTGTAATTCATTTGTTTGAGCTAAATTATTTAGCTTTGCTTGCTGTGATGCCTCAATTGAGTTACACAGAAGCATCTTGAAGTATCTAGCTAAGTCAATTTTTATTATACTGCTCAGTGGTGCTTTTAGTGCATAGGTGTGCTTGTGGTGCCTCTCCCCTTTGTGGGTTTTGTGCCCAGCAACATGTACTGGATGTGTGATTCCCAAAATGTGACCCCAAGCAATAAAGCTTGTATGCCTTTGCTAATTTGGTGGATTTATGTCCTTGCCCATGATGCATAGGCTGAGGCTCCAGTTTAATAAGAACAGATACTTTGCTTGGTTCTTTTTACTCCCCTGTGATGATTTAGCATAGCACTTCTATGCTAGACAGAGGGAAGAACACTACACCCCACTCATGTGTATCTAGCAGATTATTGTGCTAGAGATATAGGGTATCAACCTGTTATCAGGTGTGATGGTGGTGTTGCTGTGTTGCTTGTGGCTCCTCTGGTTGCTTGATCTACTGATCTTGTGGATCTTCTCCTCATTCACCTTGCTGCCTGCTCCTCCAGCTCCAGCTTGCTCTTTTCCTAGCTTCTGGCCTTCCCTCCTTGCTCCAGCTTGGCCTTGTGCTTCTATCCCATCTTGTTCTTGCTCTCAGCAAGGATTGAGTGGTGAAAAGTGGATGGATTTAATGGTTTGGCTGAAGAACTGTGTGTTGTGCAGTGAGGAACTCGAACTGGTTCTTGCTGTGAAAGAGAGATGGTGCTAGTTTGCTAGCTGCTACGACTGCTCTTATCCTTGTGGTGGAGCTGTTGTGCTGTCGACTGCAGGGTGCATTGGCATGCTTGTGTAAGCTGCTAGCTTGTGTGCCTCCTCTGATGTTTTCGGTTGGTTGATCTTATCCTCACTTTGGTTGGTTTATTTTTGACTGCCAAGTGGATTTATAAAGTTGCCCAGCCTATGATGTTGCTCTGAGGCTTCTACTTGTGAATTAAGAACAGATACTGCACTTAGCCCCTAAATACAACACTCAATGATGTAATTAGCAGTGCAACTCATTGCTAAACTGAGAGTAATACTAATTCTAATTCCCCTTTGTATTATTTTCTATTTTCCTTTTCCTTTTGTTTTGGCAGGAAACAACTATGGAATAAAGATCAAGAAGAAGAAATACAAGACATTTAGTTTATGAAACAATTTGTAATTTTCTTTTTCTTTGTATTTCCATTTGTTGTAAATAATTTGTAAAGACAGTGTAATGTGTGTTAATTCAATAAAATGTTTTATTTGTCTTTAAAAGAATTCATAAGTTGTAATATTTATTGTAAATATTTGGATTATTCAAATCTCTATTAATTCATTTACTTAATTATTGTTTCTATAACTTTATTGTTTTAATTTGAATTACTTTACAAATTCAATAGAATATTCAAATTGGATTCAAAATTCCCACAACAAGTAATTACCTAGAGGTCATGTCGAAATTTATTGCATTCACCCAAGAGGAACTAAACCCAAATTTATGAAGATGAATGAACTCCGATCACTCTAGGGTTTTTTGTTTGCGAAAAATTTATTCGGATTTTTCAAATGCATGCATGCAGATGCACAAATTCCTATTTCTACCCTCCGATAGCTCCTAAATGCTGGGATGTTACAGTAGACAATGATGGTGCTACTTCAGATGTTTCTGATTCTGATTCTGACAATGATAATGTTCAGAACTCACCCCTGTTTTGCAGCCACAAAATCAGTCTATCGCTGCTGGTAGACAAAAGAGAAATTGTTGCCCTCGACCACGTTTAATTGAAGAGTGTAACATTGTTAATTATGCTCTGAGTTGTGCAGAACAGGTGGAGCATGGACATGAGCCGTCCACGTATACTGAAGCTGTTGATTTGAGTGATCGTGACAAGTGGATTGCTGCTATACAAGAAGAGATGCAGTCGCTCGAGAAAAAATGGCACATGGGATGTTGTGCGCTTGCCTAAACAAAAGAAGGTTGTCCGCTGTAAGTGGATTTTCAAGAGAAATGAGGGTTTATCTCCTAGTGATCCTCCGAGGTTTAAGGCAAGGTTAGTGGCAAAAGGCTTCAGTCAAATTCCAGGTATTGATTATAATGATGTTTTCTCTTTGGTTGCCAAGCATAGTTCTATTCGGACATTTTTCTCCATTGTTGCTATGCGTGATCTTGAGCTTGAGCAGTTAGATGTTAAGACTGCGTTTCTGCATGGAGAGTTGGAGGAGGAGATATACATGGACCAATCAGAAGGGTTAATAGTGCCTGGTAAGGGGGATCTTGTTTGTAAGTTGAAAAGGTCCTTATACGGTTTGAAACAATCTCCTCGTCAATGGTATAAAAGGTTTGATTCATTTATGTTGTCACATGGCTTTAAGAGGTCTGAATTTGATAGCTGTGTGTACATTAAGTTTGTTGATGGATCACCTATATACTTGTTGTTATATGTTGATTGCTGCCAAGAGCAAGAAAGAAATCGCAGCTCTCAAATCACAGTTGAGTAGCGAGTTTGAGATGATGGTGCTGCTAAGAAAATCCTAGGTATGGAAATTACACGTGACAGAAAATCTGGGTTCTTATTTCTTAGTCAGCAAAATTAAATTAAGAAAGTTCTTCATCATTTTAACATACATGATGCAAAGTCTGTTAGTACTCCTCATTTTAAGTTGTCATTTTCTCAATGTCCTATTACTGATGATGATTTGAGTACATGTCTCGAGTTCCATATTCTAGTGTTGTTGGTTCCTTGATGTATGCTATGGTCTGTTCACGTCCTGATTTATCTTATGCTATGAGCTTGGTGAGTAGATACATGGCTAATCCTGGTAAAGAACATTGGAAAGTTGTTAAGTGGATTTTCAGGTACCTCCGTGACACGTCTAATGCTTGCTTGAAGTTTGGCAAGGTTAGTGAGGGACTCGTAGGCTATGTGGATTCAGATTTTGCTGCCGATTTGGATAAGAGGAGGTCCCTCACAGGTTATGTGTTCACCATTGGTGGTTGTGCTGTTAGTTGGAAGGCAACACTTCAGCCGGTTGTTGCCCAATCCACCACATAGGCTGAATACATGGCTATTGCAGAAGCAGTTAAAGAAACTGTTTGGTTGAAAGGTTTGTTAGCTGAGCTTTGTGGAGATGATACTTGCATTAACCTGTTTTGTGATAGTCAGAGTGCTATTTATCTTACTAAGGATCAGATGTTTCATGACAGAACAAAGCACATTGACGTCAAATATCATTATGTGCGTGATATTGTTGCACAAGGTAAGCTGAAGGTATGCAAGATAACCACTCATGATAATCCTGCTGATATGAAGACAAAGCCAGTTCCTGTTGCTAAGTTTGAGCTATGCTCAGGCTTAGTTGGTATCACTGTCTAGGCCAAGAGGCTATTTGGTGCCGAAAGTGTTTTCTTTGTTGTTTCAGGGTGAAGATTCTCACTCATGCTACAAGATGGAATTTGTCTCAAGGTGGAGTGTTGTTTTATGGTGATCCAAATTCATATGAAGATAGGGGCTAACTTCGAAGCGGAGCGGAGGCCCGTCGCCGGAGGCTTGGGCCATATGCTTAATATTCGCCGGTACGGTACTAATCGTTTCCGAGTTGGACTGCAGCCGACTTAGGATTTTGCCTCCATATAAATACATCTTGTAAGCCGCCGGTTGGGATAAGTCGCATGTTGTAAATTCCCGGCGTTTGTAACCTCACCCGATATAGTGAAGTATTGCTGGCTGGCGCCCGTGGTTTTTTCTCCTCCATTGTTGGAGGGGTTTTTCACATTAAATCTTGTGTCCCCGTTGGTTTGATCTTCCGCTTTTCATCGTTTTTTTGCCCATCGTTTATAACAGGTCGGTTGATTTAATCCCGTTTGATACACGCAGCAATTGTCGCGTTCGAACTCCGAACCGAATCCGAGTTGTAGTGTTCCACTTGCGAATAAATACCGCCCGAAAGAGAAAGGGCCCAGGGTTCTAGACGATTCTACAGCAAAAGACTTCATCACGCTCCCAATGTGTCTGGGGCGTGCCAGGGCCCAAGGGTCATGGAGATCCCAACGGAGCTGCTGCAGGAAATCCTTCTCAAGCTACCGATCAAGGACGTCGCCCGCTCCTGCTGCGTCTCCAGGCTGTGGTGCAGCATCGTCAGGGGCCCTATCTTCTGCGAGCTCCACGCCAAGGGTAACCATGTCGCCACGCCCGTGGAGGCTTTGGTCGTCTCGGCAGGACACCACGAGCAGAGCGATTACACAGAAGCCAGCGTCTTCCGTGTTTCTTCTTCGGTCAAGCCGATGTGCCGCGTCACCAACCCCAGGGATTACCGCCTCACCAACATATGCAACGGCCTCCTCTGCTTCGCGTCCTCCACCGACGGCGAGGCACTAGCGGTCATCTGCAACCCTGTCAACGGCGAGAAGCTGGAGCTCCCCAAGGCGCCTCCGCTCGAGACCCCGGATCAGTTATGGCAACGACATCATTTCGCCTTAGGATTCAGCCCCTCGACCAACGAGTACAAGCCGTTCCGCCTCTCCTACTCAACGATGGTTAACGAGGACATTTACCTGCACACGTACACGCTCGGCGGCGACAATGCCGGGTGGCGCTACCACCCACACATCCTCCAGCACTGCCCGGTGAACGACCTAGCTCCGGTGCTCATCGACGGCAAGCTATGCATGGTGACCACCAAGCGCAACCGACGCGCTAGAATACTGGTGATGGACGTGGCGAGCGAGACGTATCGCACATACCGACTCCCGGATTAGAGGGAGGGTCTCGGCCCGGTGACCGTGCGGGTGAACGCCTTTGAGCTGCACGGGCAGCTATCCATTGCCGTGAACATCCTCGACTCGAAGCAGCCCCAACTCCAGGTCTGGCTCTTTCCGCCATGGGACAAGCTTAAGAGCACCAAGGACGACAACAACCTGTACTGGGATCGGCGCTACAGCTTCTACCTAGATGCCGCCAGCTCCACGGAATCCGACTTGTTCCGTGGTCGTCGTTGCAGCGACCACCTGCAAAGGGCTGCTTGGCTCGACGGCGACGAGGTGTTATGCTACAGGCTGGGCGAAGACCTGTACAAGTATGACACGAGAAGGTACATGCCGGTCTCCAACTTTGGCTTTCTGCCCTGGAACCAAAAGCTGCAGCTCTGGGGGGGGGGGGGGGGGCTCCCGAAGAATTCAACTTCTACGGGGGTTACCGTCCTACCCTACTCTCGCCTCTTGTATTTGCATTGCCGGCGCCGCCGTCCCCATTCGAAGAGTGGGATGAACAGGAACCCGAGAACACAACAATAATATGTGTACCCCAGTGTCATGAATCAAAACAGCATCGCTCTCCCGTTGATCTCACGGATGGGCGACATACCAAGAGGATTTGCTGCAGCATCATTGATCGGCCTTGTAGGTGCTACCTAACAAGATTATATAAGTTGTAGTAGCGAATTTGTTACAACTATTGTAGTAGCGAAATTTGTTACAACTGTTTAGGGATAGTTGCTTGCCAAAAAAGAGTGTAAATTGTTTAGAGGCAAAGATGCTCCTTTCCTATCCCTGATTTCCCTCACTCCCGCCGCCATTCTACCAGTTTCTTTCCTATCCCAATATTCACGGAGCATCTCCAACAGTTGATGTAATAGTTGGTGACCTAAAAATTAAAATGGTTTTAGGAAGGAGAGAGAAGGTTTTTGGGTAGAAGAAAAGTTCTTGTTGCAACCGATGCTCTAAACTAAAATGAGTGCCCCAAAATTTGGAAAGAAATTAAAACATGAGATCCATAGGTGGGGAGGAAGGGAGCCGCCGGTGCTAATCCACGTCGGTTGGCAATGGCGACCATCTTGAGCGGTAACAGGACGAGGAATGACCAGAATGATTGGATTCTAGCAACAGCGCCCCAAAATTCGGTGGCGCCATAGGGTTGCAACGGACATGAAAGTGGTCGCGGGGTTGGGCTTGGGAGCAACCGACGTAGTCACGCTATTTTTTTTTAAATAATACATTTTTAAATTAAATTTGATAAATAATATGTGTTTTTAAACATTATCAAAAATAATATACCCTGGCCCTGTCGTCTACGTCATGGACGAGCAGGACCTATCGTCCGCGCCGCAGACGAGCAGGCCGTGGCCCAGCCTGTGCATGTGCTTGACAGGCCTGTCGTCTACGGTGTAGCCGATAAGCATGGAATGCATGCATGGATTCACGCGATGGCAGCGCTAGCTTGCCATCGATGGATGCATGCACGGCCGCTTGTATGCACGGCCGGCCAAGTCCAAACGCCCCAGCGGCGCATCCCCCGCAGCGGTGCCGGCAAGCGAAAGCGCTCCCGGCAAAGCTACCAAGTCCCAATCCCCCAGCAGCGCGACGGCTCGCGCTCTTGAGGCGGGCTCTACATCGTGCTCGCCTAGACTCGCATCTTCATAAAAGGCCATCAGGAATTGCTGCTGCTTCACGTCATTGCTGCTGCTTCCACGCTTCCATGCGTTGAGTAGCACGAAGAGGGGAGAGGGAGGGCCAAACCCAAGAGTTAAGAGGATCTGCATGTGTAAGTGAGTGCTCCACGAACGTGGCTATCAAGAATTCAAAATACTCACGTCTGGTAAAATTTGTTTCATTTAGCAAGCGAGACCCAAGAGCTAAGAGGATCTGCATGTAAGTGAATGTTCCATGAACGTGGGTATCAAGAATTGCTAAATAAAAGAGGATGTTCTTCATCTATTTGCTTGCGACATTTGATTAGATTGACTATAACATCCTTATGTTTGAATGCTACCTTGATGTGTGGAGCTAAGCAAAGCTGACAATGGATCTTTGCTTGTAGGAATCTCTTTGTGGACAGTGTGCTTCTGAGGCTGTACAACAACATAAGCTCCATCTATGAAGTGCGGTTCAGTCCCAACAATCAGGGTGAGAAAAATAGACAAATAGATATTTGGGCCTAACTGGTATACGGGTTTTAAGAGAAGCGGTGTTTTCAAAGCAGTGTATGGAAAAGGAGAAATGTGAAATATTGTGTGGTAAGTTGTGATACCGGTTATTATTAGTTTTTTACTTGGTTATTATTAGTTAAGTTTGCATATTGTCATGCCTTTCCTGCAGATGATGAGTTATGATATATGTGTCGATATTAACTTGCACCTTTTTTTCTACTTGTAAATTGTCTCACTTAATTGTGAAACCGTCATACTTGTAAATTGTTCCATTTAACTGTGAACACGTGCAACGTTGCACGTACATGCCAACTATTTTTCAAAAACTTTCAAACAGCGTATTATTTGTCGAATTTAATTAAAAAATGTATTATTTTAAAAAAAATTAGCCGTAGTCACAGCGGCAAGAAGTGAAGTTTCCCCGTGAAGTAAAGTTTCCAAGTTTCCCTGTGCCTGTTGGATTCCCACCATAGCTTTCTTTTGGTTACAGGGCAGCCACTAGAGGTGGCCAACGTGCACATTAAGGTGGGCATCATTCATAGGCTAAAGAAGCAACCAGGTGCTTAGGAGCAAGCAAGCGCGGTAAAGCCCTTACCGCCCGACGGAGCCGACAGGGCGCTTCGTTCAGTGACGTGACATGCTAGGATGGGACCTCAGAAAGCCTTGGGGGTTCAACACATATATTTCCAGAGCTCTGGTCGAGCCTGAGAAACCAGAGAGAAGCACTGATCCAAAGTATTAAGCCTAGAGTCTAGACGAACAGGCGTAAATTTCTCACACAGTGCATGTCAATCGAACAAAATTTAGAGGATTCTGGCTTCAGTAATAACACAAGTTTCAGACACAAACATGAGCTGTGTAGCACATGGATACGATTCAATAACCTAGACCTTGAAGCCTCTGCTGTTCCTCCTTCCTCTTGCCTTCTCAAACTTCCTTCCCTTGGAGCGGATGTAAGGCTTGGTGTGGCTGTGCGGTACACCAGGAGCCTTGCCGAAGTGCCTCACCGCCTCACGGGCATTCTTAGGGCCCCTCAGGAGAACCTGGTACAGAAATTTAAATTGTGAAGATTTGCTGGTGTACAGTGGACAACTTTGTTCTGGGCCGGTACAAGAGAAGTTTTCAAACAACAAGATTGAAACATTAGCTCCAAAAACCCAAAAGAATGTGCACCGGAAATAGACCCAAGTAAAGACAGATGTCCTTTCCAATATCCTAATTTTAGACTTTGCAAGCATCAATAGCTGTGAATTAGATACTTTTGTATGGTACAATAACGCTACTCAGCTAGTGGCATCACACAATAAGCAGAGTATATGTCCACAAATTGCACTAACATAGCTTAAAATGCACCATACGCCATTTTCCGAATAACTGCCCCTAGCTCAGCTAGTGGTCTGTGTCAAGCAATGGATACATTAACATCTCATCTCTTGTCCCATGGAATTTCCAATATTTCAAAATCACCACTAAATGAAGCAAAAACATGTGTGCAACAAAATCAAAGTGCACTAGTTGCATTGAGCAATAAGCAGAATATTGGTCCACATTGCATTCAGTGTGGAACATACGATTATGCATCATATGCTATTCTTCAAACAAAACAATTAATAGTCAACAAACTAACTCAACAAAATAAAAAGGAGAGACAAGAGGAGAAAAAACCATGCTATCCGGACAGCAGGAAAAATGTAGCTGTCGGACTGAATGAAACCAGCAGGAGCAACCTACCACTATAAACTGAGATGATAGAGCAAAATTTTGGTTAGAATATTTGGCACCAAAGCAACAATAGTACCGCAATGGGCTGGTAAGACAACCATATAAATTTATGCACCAGCTAAACTTCCTTGGTCATGAGGTTCCCAAGAAAAATATAACTAATGCAAGTGTACACTCAAAATCATTAATGATCCTAGAAAGATGTGCGGGTACAAAGCTCAGATCTATCTCAGCTTTCTCAGTCATGAATTCTCAGAAGCAGAACTGGCATGTAAGCTGAAGGTTTGAATCATCACTGCCATGCCAAACCAGAGCACACTGCACAAGTTTGTCAAGAAGAGAAATCTAGAAGGATAAAACAAAGAATAGTGGCTGTATGGCTCATATTAAGAAATTCAACCATTATTTCCCTTGTGCTTCACGGTTTATCAGAAGCGCGGGTAAGATCTAATCACTGCCATCAAACCAATTCAATTTTTGTATGTAAGGACAAGAGATGAGATGTGACTGTATCCATTACTTTGACACAGACCACTCAATCACAGCAAGTGTCATGACCTGCAACACTGAATGGTATAGTGGATCTAGCACAGGCATTGGGGATTCCATCTTCATAGGATTGTAATCCAACAAGCCCAGGGCTAGCACCATGCAGACACCAATATGAACAGGAAACTACTAACAAAGTAAAGGGATGATTACTTGACGCATCGATCTATCCACTACTTGCGGAGACCGTCGCACTGTAGCACAATAGGGATACAGGTAGTTCTACCTTAGCAGAATCAAGAGAAGACGAATCAAATGTAAAAACTAGTGGTGAAGATGTTTTTTATTCTGGGATGCCTGAGCTCAGTTAAATAGTTTAAATTTCAAATGTATTGATGATGCAGACAAGATCAGAAATACTGTACAGTCATACAAGTGGTAGCAACAAAAGCCTCTAGTCACAAATGCAGCAAATACAGAACCTACCACACGACAAGAATACAGTGAATTCCTTCCTATGGTTCACCAGATTGGCACTATTAACCATCCATAACACTGAACTTCAATAGTAATGTTCATGCAAACACCAACTGAGTGACTAACAAGAATGAGAACACAAAGTGAGCAGCAGAAATTACCGTGTTCTGCCCAAGAGGAGCACGCAGCGCCAGCTGGTCAAAGGTGAGGCACTCTCCACCAGCATTCACAATGCGGGCCCTGGCGGTCTCAGTGAACCTGAGCGCGGCCACCTTGATCGCCGGCACCTCGTAGACTCTCTTGTCGTCGGTTATGGTGCCGACGACCACAGCGATCTGGTTATCCTGCGACCCCAGGATTGCAAAGACGAAGAGGGTTATACAGAAGAAGTAAGGAAACTACCCAGAGTACGCATCGATATACACCAAACCAAACGAACAAGGAGGAAACAAATTACCTTGCCCTCCATGAACCTGATGAGGCGGCGCATCGAGAGCGGTGGGCGGTTGGTCTTGCTCATGAAGAGCCGCTTCAGGATCACGGCATTGAAGTGGCTCTTGGTCCTCCGCACCAGGAAGCGGTAGAGCTGCGCGCACAGATCGGGACACGACACGCCGCTCAGAAATCACGAAATTCAGGCAGGAAATGGGAAAGGGGATAGAGAAGGACGCCGGAGTTACCTTCACGAGGAGCTTGAGGTAGACATCGTCCGACTTCGGCGCGGTGCGCTTGGTCCTCTTGTTCCGTCCGCCGGCCTCGAGGTCGATACCCTGCCAGGAGAGGAGGTGAGATGGTTGAGCTCGGGTCCACGGTTACAGAGACGAGCGTCCGAAGGGCCAAGAGATACGTACCATGGCGGCGCGCGGCGGTGACGCAGCTGGTGCGGCGGCGGCGGATGAGGAAGAGGGGTGGGTTCTAGGGTTTCGCGGGCCGGACGAGAGAGTGAGGCTTATATAAGCTTGGCGGTGATGCGGCCGAGTCGAGTCGAGTCGACCCGAATGGTTTGTGTCCACCCGGTCGGGTTGTGTTGGGTCTGGTTCCGTGGTTTTTTTTTTTTTTTTGCGAAATCTGGTTCGGTGGCTTGGATCAGACTAGTTTAGATGGCACGTGTAATGCACATCTCCACAAAATGCAACAGCATACTCCCTCCGTCCAATAATAACTGTCTCAAGTTTATCAAAAAGTGGATGTATCTAGACATGAAACATGTATGGATACATCTACTTTTTATCAAACTTGAGACGGATATTATTGGACGGAGGGAGTATAAGTGTATGAGCAATGTTGTCTTGAACCAATTTCATGTGATTTACATAAGCATTTTGAAACAAGCCAAAAAAAATGATATATTTGTTGCAGAGTTCATTTAACAGAAGAGTGAAAACAAACTTCTTTGATTACTTCGGACAAATCAGTCTGACTTCTTTATAGTCAAGTCCACGTGTGTTTAATTGTAAGTTATTTTTCAAAAAAATACAAATTCCAGTCAACTAATGCACCGATAAATCTTATCACAAACACAGTTGCTTCCTGCAACAATAGACCAAAAACAACTTAATCTGAGCAGTACAATCAAGTTCAAGACAGTGTAGTCTGCATGGAAAATTCCATTTGCTATTGTTTTCGTCGCGTGAAAAATCCCCATCTTTAGGATTCATACATAACCACATTCCGCACTTGCTTTCTCTCCCCAAGTGCGCATGACACCTACCATCTTGAGGTTTTTCAACATTCTTCTACACAGGGGGCAAATAGATCATCATTGTAATGTAATAGACAACAGACACCGGTCGGTAAAGAGAACATGTCCATGGACGAATACACAAAGCCTGAAATGTAATACTCGTGTTCTTTTATGCTACATATGGAATGTGATTAAAATTATTCAGTGCTCAAATGTTCCATTGTGAAATCCGATATGTTATTTATGTTCTCTTTACAAAACCAAGACCAATCATGTTTCGGTTCTTTAATGCCAAATGCGACAAAGAAATCACACATAAAAGGATTGTGTAGCAAGGAGTGATATCTTCTGTCTTCAGTTCATGATGCTGGCGCCTGCAGAAGAAACAACTGATAAAGAATGTTTTCACTTACATGTAAGCGTATAGTAAGAATGAATCTTGATAAATAGTTGTCTTTATTGACGAACATATATACATGTCTTGTTCACATGCAGTATGGTCTCTTAATAACAGACTGAACTTTGAGGAAAGATGAATGTAAGTATAGGTGTGCATAGTAGAGTCTGGAAATATATACACATGTTGTTCATATCCTTTCGTAATGCAGGAACAGAAATACAGAGACCTCCTTGCTTGTTTTGTCAATGGATCTTTCTTGCCAACCAAGGAAAGAAATATTATTGGATCAACGGCAAAGCGAAGCACACATCAATGGCATACTCACAATTAATGGTATTCACCATTCATAATATATTATCCAATGTTGAGAAGTGGTGCGAGGGAATAGGAAAATATTAAGGTTCTGTCTCAGAAAAAGGATGAGTGCAAAGTAAAGGTAGCCACAATTTGTTACACAAAAATGGCCGGACGATGTAACTTGATTAAGCAGATATGCAGTAGCTGCAAATTTGCGTTGTCATGTATTGGAGAATCTAGGGGATAGTAGCTGAAATCTAGAGCAATAAAAATAAACATAGTTTACTTGATATTTTCTCAATTTACGCCAGCTTGTTGCTGCATGTACTACTTAACTCTGCTTCATATTTTCAGAATTAGCAGTGTCAATTTTCTCCGATTATTTCTAATCCGATTCTTGTCTGCAAGCATTGCTACGCTAGTAGTAGTATGTGACTTCCTAATTCTCTACTGTCCAGTCCAAGACCAGCAAAGAACAACACAACAGCAGATTCCGAAATCTCAATCATTGTACTCCCACCGTTCCAAATTAAATGACTTCACTTTGTCAAAATGTAGATGTATCTATACTTGTAACATGTCTAGGTACATCCACATGTTGACAAGTAGAAGTCATTTAAATTGGAACGGAGGGAGTACCTTGTAATGCGACAAGGAGAAACCGTTAACCAGCTTGAGAAACTCTGGCTCAACACTGTTAGGTTCCTGACGACAAGCCGGCTCATCAGTGACTATTCCTTTCTTCAAAAGCAGCACCCGCTTCTCCAAGCGGCGGTTAACCAACCACACAAGCCTATTTCAGCTGCAGCCATGTCGATGTTCATTGGGTCGCCGCACGGCAGCATCATCGGCTAGTACAGCAGAAGTTCGTGGGATGCCGAAGACCACAGGGACAAAAAACGAAGAGGGGAAGCCCGGAAATCGGAGCAGGAGCTCACCGGGAGGGGGCTGTTCTAGTCGTACACGCTCGAGGGCGACGGAGACGTGCTGCAGACGACGAAGACGTGGGCGCAGAGGACACGACGGCCTGGGGCGCTCCCGGTTGGCTTGGATCAGATGATAATACCGTGCGTGCAATCTGGCTTCCCCTTCAGAAACATCAAACTACTATTGCCTGCTGTCAAAGAAAAACATCAACTAATTCCTGGCAGACATGAATCTTTCCACCGGGAATATCTGAATTTATTTCAAAGCACAATGTTTGGACTTTTTTTTTGATAAATGGATCTTTATTACTTAAAAAGTTTTAAGTATTACACCCGGTCTCTACATAACTAGGATGCACACAGCCCAACAAATTCATAAGTCTCTAAACAACGAAAATAAAAAGACGAATTACATATCATAATGAGAAATTGTTGAGACGTCTATGGTGATGGAGGATAGATCCGAAGATTATGTTGCCATCCATGCTGGGAAAACAACTCCCTCGCCGCAGCCTCCAACCGTGAGGACACCTCCGAAAACAGGTCGCGATGCTCCACACGCTCCAGGGACGCCCATGACCGGAGATAACGGCCATCGCGTAGCTGTGCACCGGTAGATAACCTGCATAACAGAAACATTTTTATCATTAAAAACCTTGTCATTTCTACATAGCCATAGCGACCATATAACGGCCATCGCTCCCATCCTAATAAGAAGTTTAAACCTAGGATCCACACCATTTAGCCAATTGCCGAAAATATTCGCAACGCTACGTGGAGGGAATAAGGTTGAACCTATCTGTATGGCTGACCATATAGACCTAGCAAACTTACACTGGAAGAATAAATACTTAATAGTCTCGTCATGGTGACAAAAGACACACATCTTACTTCCGTGCCAGTTGCGTTTTACAAGGTTATCTTTAGTAAGAATTACCCCTCGACGAAGATACCACGCAAACACTTTAGTTTTTAGCGGGATCTTCATCTTCCAAATTTTCTTATTATTATCAACTGGAACATCGGATGGATTAGCGCTTTGTACATAGAATCGACCGAGAATTTACCATTCTTGTTGAGATTCCAATGAAATTTATCTGAACCATGCGTCAGCTGGATAGAATCCAGTCGTAGTAGCAAAGCATTCCAGGATTCTTGCCTAGGGCCAAATAGACTTCTTCTGAACGAAACAGTCGGTGAAGAAGTTCTCATCACCTTAGCGAGCGTATCGCCTTTGTGTCGCACAATATTGTACAAAGCCGGATATTGTTCTCGGAGCGTGGATTGACCAAGCCATTTATCCTCTCAAAATCTAATTTCCGAACCATCCTTGATAGAGAAAGACCCATGTGGGAAGAAAAACTTCTTCGTAGCCATAAGGCCAGCCCAGAAGTGTGAATCACCAGGTTTCCAAACAACCTGAGATAATGCTTGTGAGCCCACATACTTCCTCCTAAGGAGGGTTTGCCAAACCCCGTCTTCAACAAGAAGCTTGAAGATCCATTTACCAAGAAGGGCTCTATTCTTGACCTCAAGGTCATGAATTCCGAGTCCTCCTTGCTCTTTGGGACGGCAAACCACACTCCACTTAGTCAGTCGATATTTCTTTTTTTCACTATCGCCTTGCCAAAAGAATCTTGATCGGAAATAATCCAACCGTTTTAAGACTCCTTTTGAAGTTGAAAGAAAGAAATCATATAAAGTACCATGTTAGTTAGTACTGAATTTATGAGAACTAATCTTCCTCCCAAGGATAATAGTTTGCCTTTCCAGTTGTTTAATCAAATTTGAAGTCTCTCCTCCACTAGTTTCCATTCAGCATTTGTTAGCCTCCAGTAATGAATCGGAATGCCCAAATACTTAATAGGAAATTGACCTTGCCCGCAGCCGAATAAATCAACATACAATGAGGTATTTTCTTGAGCCTCACCAAAACAAAATAATTCACTTTTATGGAAGTTTATCTTTAGACCCGATAATTGCTCGAACGCTGATAGAATTAACTTTAGGTTTCGAGCTTTTTCGATGTCATGTTCCATAAATAGAATTGTATCGTCGGCATATTGATGAATGGATAAGCCACCATCAACAAGATGTGGAATCAATCCTTCAATTTGGCCATCAGACTTTGCGCGTTCAATCATTACCGCCAGCATATCAGCCACTATATTAAATAGTATTGGCGATAATGGGTCACCTTGCCTAAGTCCCTTTTTGGTCTGGAAGTATTTACCAATGTCATCATTGACTTTAATGGCTACACTTCCTCCTGAAACGAAGCTATGGATTAACGCGCGCCACTCATCAGAAAAATCTTTCATTCTGAGAGTCTGCTGAAGAAAGACCATTTAACCTTATCGTAAGCTTTCTCAAAATCAATTTTCAAGATTACCCCATTCAACTTTTTCGTATTTAGTTCTTGAACTGTTTCATGCAAGATCACCACCCCATCTAGGATATTGCGTCCTTGCATGAAAGCAGTCTGAGAAGGACAAACCACATGGTCTGCCACATTGTTCAGCCGAATCGTAGCGACTTTAGTGAATATTTTAAAACTAACATTAAGAAGACAGATCGGTCTAAACTGTTGAATCCTTTCTGCTTCATTAACCTTAGGTAATAAAATTATCTCACCAAAATTCTGACGAAACAATTCTAATTGTCCGTCATGAAGACAGCTGAACAATTGAAGTAGATCAGACTTGATAACGTCCCAGAAATTCTGATAGAACTCAGCTGGAAAACCATCAGGACCAGGGGCTTTGTTGTGTTCCATTTGGAAAACAGCCTGCCTTACTTCATCCTCTGTATAGAGAGCAGTAAGTAAGCTATTTTCGTCATCTGAAACCTGGGGGATATCATCTGTTCTAGACTCGTCCATAGAGAAGTTTCCTTCCTCGGGTGCTTCGAACAGACCTTTATAATAATTGGTGATGTACGACTTATGTTGCTCGTGGCTCTCAATCGTTCCTTCATCCTGTACAAGAGAATGAATACGTTTCTTCCTGTGTCTGCCATTGGCAATACTATGGAAGTATCTCGTATTGGAATCCCCTTTCAGTATGAATTGTGCTTTAGAACGTTGATACCATTTTAGCTCCTCCTCACGCAAAAGTTTTGCTATCTGCGCATTCGATTGACTTTTCAGCTCAATTTCTTGCGTGGATAATAGCCGAACTTCTGCTAATGCCTCAAGAGCATCGATGATTGAGGAAAGTCGCATTTTTTTCTTTTTTAAGTAAACCTGTTGTATGACGTGCCCAACCAACAAGGTGTGTGCGTAATGCACGAATTTTGTTGTTCCACCTCTGGATTGGGGTATCACCGTCAACAGGTATTTCCCAAATCATTTTGACCATCTCCTGAAATCCGTCACGGTGCAACCATCCAATTTCAAACTTGAAGCGATGTTTACACGGTGGCCTAGGCATACTAGTGGTCAGTAAAATGGGAGCATGGTCTGACAGTCCCTCAATACGTTCTAGAGCCCGTACCGACACGAAAGGGAAATTTGCTTCCCAATCAGTATCCATTAGTACACGGTCTAGTTTTTCGTATGTTGGCTCAAGAAGACTATTTGCCCATGTAAACTGTCTCCCAATTATCGAAACCTCTCTTAAATCCAAGCTATCTATGACTGCGTTGAACAAAAGAGGCCAACGATTGTCAAACCGGCCTTTGCTTTTCTCGAATGGGAAACAAAGCAAATTAAAGCCCCCCAATAAGAACAGGGTGTGGGTTATCTTTTGCTAAATTTACCATCTCGCAAAGAAAAGCTTCCTTAGAATCCTCCTGGGCAGGCCCATACACAGCGACAAGACTCCAAATGAAATTGTCGGATTTGTTACGAATGTGCATTTTAATATGAAAATCACCATCCGTAATAGCCAACACATCCATGGTATCTGTTCTGACGCCAAGTAAAATGCCCCCAGAACGACCACGAGGAGGACGGGAATACCAAGCAAAATCTATACCGCCGGTTCAATAGATCTTGCGAGAAATCGCGCCTGCCCGTCTCTAAAATAGCTAAGAAATCCAAATTATGACCCGAACACAATCAGCGAAGTGCAAATGTTTAGCCAAGTCACCGAGACCTCTGCTATTTGCAAACATGCCATTCATTGGGAAATAATGGGAGATTTGGAAAACTTAGACTCTTTCGAGGCTTTTTGTTAGAGGAAGATTTAGATTTCCGGCCGGATGCTTTTAACTCATATAATGAGCACAACCCATCGTCGTCCAAACCAATCTCCGACACTTCACCAATTAAATGAGAAAGAAGCTGACCATCTGATGTGGCATTCGCTTCTTCTTCATCAAAATAGGTGGCAGTCAACACGGTCGAAGCTTTAGGAATAACCGTAAGACGGTCATATTCCATATGCCTCAAGACACTAGTCAACACATCAATTTGTTTTTTATTACTACCAAGTTTAATACCTACTATTAAGATTTGAAGAAATAGACGGTGATGAAAAAGAGAGAAAAGACTTGGATACTATTAAGATTACTACCAAGTTTAATACCTATACAATGTTTGGACTAGTAGGTTAAAAACAAGGTTTGCAGTTTATACGGCAGAAAAGATAAATTTCTGTCAAAGGTTTGCAAAAACAGTAGTATCACGCCTCACTCCAAAACAAACATGGTACGATGTCAATCCTGCGGGTTAAAAAGTGTACCCAAGAGCAAGAGCGCAACGATCGCTACATCTTTATGTCGTCTAAAATCGACATGGTTGTTAACCTACAGAAACAGTTCACGACTTATCTACAAACTGTGCTGTACATTTCCTGACTTGGCGCCATACATAAGCTTATGCTTTGCAATTGCTGCCTACAGAAAATTCACTCGTTTTCAGCCTCTTCATCAGATTCAGAGTCTTCAACGATTTGGTGTGTCTTAGCTCTCTTCCTTCGTGCCAATATCTCCTCCTCTTCCCCTTCAGACTCAGAATCTTGGGCGATTTGGTTTGTCTTGGATCTCTTCCTTCGTGCAAACATTTCCTCCTCTTCTCCATCAGATTCAGAATCCTGGACGGTTTGGTTTGTCTTGGCTCTCTGCCTTTGAGCTACTATTTCCTCCTCTTCTCCATCAGATTCAGAATCTTGGACGGCGTCATCACGTTGTGGACTAGCCTGCAGGTTTTCATCAGCAGGAACATCTGGACCTTCTTCCGCATCCTCGTCAGGGTCACTCTCAGGTGATGCGGCACTGGCTGGAGTAGAATTCCCTTCACGTTCTTCTTCTTCTTCAGCTTTCTCCTTTGCTTGTATCCGAAAATCTCTTGCTACGCTACGCTTGGCATACCTCAACAGATTCACCTTTGTGAGCTTGCTTAACTGGATTAGGTACTTCTCATAATCTTCGACCTGGAAAATAAGATCAGGGATGCATTTGCTCTCCCTTTTTATCTTAGCGAGGATCCCTTTTTTGTAAGGTTGCTGATTCTGTAACAACAGAAGAAAGGAAAACAAAAAGCAAGTAATTTTTAAACTGAGGTCACATAAGCAATAAGCATCGATGGTGTGTTTATAGAGTGCCACAGACCTCTTGAAGCGTTAAGACAAAGCTGTAAAGTGGACCAGTAAGCATCCTGCAAGTCACTTCTGCCAGTTTCTGGAATTTGAGACCCGGTATGAACTGCTTATAGCCCTTAGGTGCAATCTGAGACTTTGACATGTGGGCCATGAGCTTGTAGAACTTCGTAGTCAGTTTCAGAAACTGTTCTGCTTGAGAATCTGAGAATGCAGAGGTAAAATCAGGCTGGATAGAGGAATGGAACAGTAGAGGAGTCTTATGAAACCTTCTCAACATACCTTTAAGGCTCATATGTGTGAAAGATGAAAGGACATGGACTGCTGATGTTGATCTTGAGTAGAGTGCTTCCTCCCAATATAGTCTTTGTGTTCTTTCATCTGCTGGCTGATCCTCATCAACGTTAGAAGAACCATAACCTAATGTAAGCATTGCCTTAAGCTTACCAAGACCCCATTCCAATTCAATAAGAGATGACTCGACCGTTTGAAGGAAGACAGCAGCAAGTGAATTTTTTGTTTTACAGTTGACAATAAGAAATGCCTCGGAACAATCTAAAGAGGCCTCGTCTCCAGAGGCTAAATTCTTCAACTCTGTTGTCATCTCATGCACAAGAATCATGTCATCTGGAGCTGTCATAAGATGGACGGCAAGTTTTACCACCTCTTGTGCAGTGCTTGGGTTTTGTACAGTTTTCTTTCTACATAAGCCTGCAGCCCAATGTCCGACAAGGTGCCTTTGTTCAGGATGGAGTTTCCTTGATATGCCAAAAATCAATTCAGTTACAACCTGCAGAAATGAACACGGACATTAGTTACTTTCAATGTGAGAACTTTAGTTTATCTACCAATGCAGGAACCATTAAGATCAAACTATTCACTTCTATCTTCAATAAGTATTACATAACAACGTACCTGACATGTCACACTGACACATACTTAAAGCAAAGATCACTCAAAAACTGAGAACAGCAGGTTCGGCAACAAGGAACATGCAAAACTAGGAGTGTGTGATATTTCCAAGGAAATGGACCATGCAGCAGCAGAAGCATCTACTGTGATTATGTTTATTATGCTAGATTAGTGCAAATGATCATCATATTTATACTAATATTATCCAGTAAAACACAATCAATCATGCGTTGATTTCCTGCTCAGACTACCATTGGACTTACCTCAGATTCACGTAAAAGGGATTGGGAAAGAGCTCTAGCATATAACATCTTCAATATGTTCAGAAACACATGAGTGCCTCTTTTTTCTGGATTCTTATTCATAGTAGCATCATAGTCAAGCTGGTCAGCGTCCATCATATCCTCTATATTTGAAGGAGCCAGAGATATCAGAAGATCAATAGTTTCACTTGAACGATCTTCTGATACACTCAGTTTAAACAGTTCTTGAAAGCATGCCATTGCCAGATATAATTGATCCCTTTTGTTTTCAACTGTTTTCTTCCCTTGGGTTGTGTTCTTCTTGAATCCACCATTTTCTGAATCTAACATAAGCCACCATATGAGCTTCACAATTGGCTGTGCTAACTTTTTGACATCTTCATACATAATTCTTCTTTGATTTTCAATGGCCACATCACTTGCCTTAGCTGTAAGTGATCTGAACATTTCAAGACAGGCTTTCAGTACAAAAGATAATAGGCTGGAACATTGATTCAATATAGATTGGCTGGGACGCTGACTGCATTTATCATAGTTATCAGCATTGCACAGTTTGACACACATCACTACGAGTTCATACAAACTTGAATTCGTAAATTTCCCTCTCTTTTCATGTAATTTCACCAAAGAAGCATTTGAATGTTCCTTCAGTTCACTAGTCTGCCTATCTGTAGCACCTCTTGAATCCCCTCTTCCTCGCCTCTCCCTGTTCTTGCTTGTTTTCTTCTCAAAGACACTGTGAGCATGAACGAGCTCCAGTATTTCTTTCTCTAACTTCTCCTTTGGCTCATCAGCAGCTTCCGCTAGTTTTGAAGCGGCAAAATCAACAAAAACCTCAATGATTCCGGGCATACCAGTGTTATGACAATGAACTATCTCCAAAGATGAAGAAGTACAACCAGCTTCTTGGGTCTGTCCTTTTTGATCTATTATAAATCAATAAACTGTAAGCACAATAATATGTGACTGTATTGAATAATACAGTTAATAACCAATGGGGTGCCTTTGTCACAAACCTTCGGTGAGACATTTACTCAAATATTTTTGGATATTTGATAATCCTTTCATGAACAGGTCCCTTGACGAAGATCTTCCCACCTGACAGTAGCTTCGGTTAGATATATAATATGTTTAAGGCCTTTAGGTAAGGATTTCAAAAATGAGGAATGAGCAAACCTCATTATCCTGCGTAGGAGCAAAACCAAAACACTTCCAATATGAATCACGTGGTCGTGCGCATTTACTATTTTGCTGAACTCGAAGAATGCAGGAGACACATGACAGTAGGCAATCCAAAGGTTCCACAATGCACACTTTCGCATCCTCAACTTTAAAACATGAATCCATTTTGAGGGGGCACTCTGCATCCTGATGCAATTCAGGCAACAATACCCCATTAGAACAACTTTATTTTGTTTTATTTTGCGGGGATTAAAACAAGTTTATTTGGCTTGGTAAAAGAATGTACTGGAGAGAATCAAGAATCTCTTAGGTACTTTTACCTCTATGTAATAGTTTAGGAAATGGGGCCACAGGAAATCAAGGACACTGTCTGCAACAACTGGATCAGAGGTAACTATTCGAATGAGACCCTCGTACAAGACCATTTTGACTCTAGCCTGCAATAGCAGAATAGAGATGTTAGGAATTATATTTGCATTACTAGAGAGGAAGGATAGAAGTAGAACAAATGGCTAGCACAGTATAATTTATAAAGCAAATTATACCTGCTGAGAGAGGCATCTCTGAAGCAATCCACTTAATTCTTGAAAAAGGACGCCACCAACCTCTCGATGTATTTCAGGTTGCTGGCTAGAGCTCGCTTGACTTGATGAGTCTTCAAAAGGATTAGGTTCATTTTTCCTATACTCGCTCTCTGTAACAATCAGCTCAACTATAGCATTTGTAGCAGCAATCCGGACAGCATCCTCCCGCTTGAACATGGCCTTCCTTACCACCAAAATTATGTAATCCTGAAAAGTAAATTCCACAACCATCATCATACTTGTTTTACAACCACGAAAGCATGGAATAATGTGGAGGTCACAGACCTTGAGATCACGGTTGAACTTTGTGAGTGGCAAGATGCAATTGATCAGACCTGTCGATATCTTGTCATTCATGACAGCAAAATAGTCCAGCAACTCCTTCAGGTGTGCAACATACTCTAGCATTGGAAATGGATGACTCCGAACTAGGCATCCAAGCAACCTGTAGGACAAAGATAGATTATTAAAAATAAAGTATAACCAGCAAGCTATTATCGGGATTTTGAGCTTCTGTTACCGAAGAACTGGTGCACTTTGCTGAGGCTTTGCTGAGGCTGACAGAATCCAGAACTTGCATTGCTCAATTATCTGACCTCAAATAAACGAAATGGAAACACGCTATGTCACACGAATTGAGCAGGTAAGAATAACTGACTCACTAGCAAAATTATCAGACTGCCTTGATCATACCTCAGTCCGTGCCATTTCGTGGATCTCAAACAATGACTTGAGCATATTAACACCTACTTCTTCAGTGCTCATAACCCCTTCGTCCTCCCCTCGATCACCATCTGAGGCTTCTAACAGGAGAAAGCCGACCTGAACAATGCTTGGAACAACATGCTCCCTCCCACCAATGCTCTCAGCAACCTGCATACACATTACAATCACGAAGAGGATTAGGAATCCGACGTATTCAGATCAGTTGGCAATTCACATTTACAGATTCAAAATACAAATTCCTCACGGCTTTCAGTAATGCCTTCTCAACACAATGAGCAACCCGCTTGCTTTCCTCTTTGAGGCAATCTGGCAACCACTTGCAGCGCCTACAAGACACCAATTGCGAACCCAGCCAATCAGAACAAATATCTATGTCAAATACATCCCAATCAGACAATGCCCTCACCTTGACATCCGATAATCCCGGCGTGACGTAGCGGCAGCGTCCCGGAGCACACCCACAGCACCGTCGTTGAATCTCCGCACGCGTGCCACGGACAGCAGTACGGCCACGGCGAACCCATTGAGCACGCCAGCGGCATCGGCCTTGACGGCGGCTACAACCTCCCTTGCCAGTGCAGGGTCCTGCTTAACCGCGAAGGCGACGTGCATCAACACGGTTCCCTCAACCTGACGTGCGATGGACGGCGGGGCGCGCATACGGGCGCCGTGGCGACTGCCGAAGAAGCGGAGGAGGCCCGCGAGGACGGCCCGGGGGTGGAGGGGCTTGGATGCGAGGAGGAGGAGCTGGTAGGCGAGTGCGGGGAGGTCCTGGACATCGGCGCTGGGGAGGAGGGAGAGGATCTTAGCGAGGCAGTCGGGGATGCGGGACCGGAATGGCGCGGGGAGGTCGCGCAGGAGGGAGGCGACGGCGAGGAGGGTCGGAGAGGGCCAGCTGGGCGCGTTGAGGAGGCAGGAGAAGGCAGCGCAAGCGGCGGAGGGGTTGGGGGAGAGGGAGAGCAGGGCGGGAGGAGGGAGAGGTGGTTCGGGGGTGAGGCGGCGGAGAGGGAATACAGGAGATCGGCGAGGCGTGCGGCGGGAGAGCTGGTAGGAGGGGGATTGCGGCGGAGGGGTCGCGGGAGGCGAGGAGGAGGACGGATTCTACGGTTGGGGGTGGGGGTCGCTGCGACGAGGAAAGGCCATCGGCGGCGGCCGCCGACATCTCTGGCTGCCGGCGGAAAGTTTGGGGGATCGGGCGGGAGGCGGGTGGGGTTTTCGCTCGCTTTTCCTAGAGGCGAGTCACGGCAACGTTCGTAACACAAGGGATGGGCCGGCACATATGAGCCATGCCATCGGTCTCTCTCTTTTAAGAATATGACCTTCACAATATAGATGGCCAACTGGCAGGCCCGCGTGCTTTTCGGCCTTTTAGACTGTTTTGGGGGCTAATTTTGTTCTTTTATGTAATTCTTCGAATAAACAGAAAAAAAATCGTGTTGTGCCACACCATGGACCTCACCTCGGCAGAGGAGCATGGCACATGGCGTGTCGCGGGCCAGAAACAACCCGTTTAGTGTCATGTCGGGCCAAGCCCGTTACATGTCGGGCACATGTGCTACCGGGTTGGCTCACGAAATTCGGAACTATTGGCCAACTATACTTTAGAGTCCGCCAAATAGCTAGGATTATATATATTCCCTTATTATGTCATTGTTATCCATCTCCTTCTTTCTTTTCTAAGAAAGTTGGCGATATAGTGTCCAGTAAGACTAGCGAGAGATGCTTCAAAATTTCTTTTATGTACCATCCTTTTCTGAACTTGTTGAATGCCTGACTAGAAGAGCCATGTTCTTGTCCAGCTTCACCCTTGTGAAAGTAGAATGACCAACTTTTACACGAATTTTCAAGTGGATGAGATCGGTCGAGTGGTCTTAGTTGGAGATGGGATTGCACGTGTTTATGGATTGAAGGAGATCATGATTGGAATGGACTTTCTATGATTTGAGTGCAGTGCCATATCCTATTGAGTTGGAATTTGCTTTACGTAGAATCTCTTTCCCAACCAGAACAGTTTTGTGAGTTTGGATTTTCCAAGAATTGTGCGGGTGTTATTGTTTTGAATTGTTGCTTCTCTTTGAGGAAAGTGCACAACTTGTCATATTTGTCGTCTAGAGACAAAATTGTTTTCTTCTGATGAATATCTTGTTGATCGACGTATGTGGCCTCGAACCCTTGATCTCATTTGTGATTTGAGTTTTGAATATATGTTTTGAGTTGGCTCACCTCTGATTGAGCAAGAACGAGTGAGTTGACTCCGTTAAGTATATAATCTTGTCTCTGTGACAAAGTTAGAGCCTTGGTACAATGGAGAGAATTTTACCCCGTTAACTAAGTTGAATAGTGCATATACGGTGATGGCATTGTATTGCATCCTCTTTCTTCGTTCCTTCAAGAGCGCCACACATAGATACCTAAACTTCACCAATAATTGTTTCCTTGGGTGAAAGTGTGATTCATTCGCTTGTAACCCTCCAGATTCTTGATTGATGTCCTTCAGAGGCATCTTAATTCTATTTTCCAAACAAGATTGTAAGTTCCATCGAACATGGGTTTACTCCTAGCCCTATGGTTTCCTAGAGTCAACATATCTTGCTCCCTTGATGGTTAAACAAGTAGCAAGGGGAGATAATTGAAGGTGATTAGGAGTTTATAAATTTACTCTAATAAGGTGAATAATTCAAGAATTTGAAGTAAGTTTATGAGTTAGGAGTAAAACTTAAATCTTGAAACAACAGATAATTGAAGCAAAAGTCAATTAGTTGATAAATTCTAAGTTAATACATAAAGTTTAGAAACTAGCATAGCAGAATAAAGTAGGCAGATAAACTGAGCCTTCCGAGACAGAGATGACATGGCAGAGTAAGCACAATATCCAAATGAACGTAAACCGAGAAATTTGATCTAACTGAAAAGGGAGCATAGGATCCTGTTTGTTTTCCAAAGTTCAATCTATGGCCCAGATCCACGTATGTGTTTGGAAAGGGAAACTTGCTTCACTTGGAAGGGTATTAATTCTCAATCTAGAATTTTATTTCAAGTCAACAAAGTCGCAAAAGCATGAGGTCTATTTATAGGCCTAGCCCACCAGCTAACCGTTACACTTGATGCTTCAGGGCATGTACAATGGTGGAGAAGGCGCGCCTTCTCTTAGCCATCCACATCATCTAGAGAAGACAAAATTATAAGTTATACAATGCATTATCTCTTATTGCCATCCATAATAATTAATGAGAATTAATTATATTTTAGTAGGAAATTGTATTTCTAAGGGAAAACAAATGTGACAATGGTGAAATTAGCCTTCTCTTATTTAGTAAGAGATCATCTCTTAGCTAAGGGAAGACAACCTCCCCTTTATGCAGTCTCTCTCCTCCAACTAGACAAATATCCTACGTGTCAACGCTAAGAGAAGGCTGACGTCACCCCATTGTACATGCCCTCAGTAACAATCAATTTCAGGAGGCATCGGTTTCACAGAGTGAGGAACAGGGCTCAGCGTAGGTACTACTAAAGCCGCATTAAGTTCTATCTCATGTTCACTGGTGTGTTTCATCTTTTCATCGTTCTGATATGTAAGCATTTTCAACGAATTGATGTAGAAGATTACGAATCTAACTAAGCACGCAATCATGTTAACTTACATACTAATAGATCTAACCCTCTTAATAGTACTACGTTTTTCTCCACGATTAAAGGCACAAAACCGAACCACTTATCCTAAACCTTCACGTTTTGGACCACGCATCTTTAGCTTCGCCCTTCATGTTTTGAGTCCTCAATTTCTCGTGCCTCCTCCATTTCTCCATCTGCACTATTTTCATTCCATTTTGAATAGTCAATTTTGGTATGGTTAAAATCTTGAGACTAGTTGTATGTGTATACTCAATAACACGTTACTCCCCCTTAACAAATTGCTATATATATATCATCCAAAACCCATGCAAAGGACACTAGATGCACATTCAACCACATCACTCTACACCAGGATCCCAACTAACATCACTATATGGCATGCTATGAGCGACGTACCACTTTTGCCAGTTTCCAAATCCACCACTGGTGTCTAGGAAGATGAAACTGCCTTCTAGTTGGCCTTGCATATACACACCACCACCTTCTAGTTGTTAAACAACGTTTGAAGCGCGTCGAACTTTGCGTCGGTGGTGCGCACCCTTCACGCAATGTGGCTGTGAGGACCATAATATGTTCCTCCATGGTCATAATCTTCCACGTGACCTTGGTGCTAGCTGTACCACAACTTTTCAAGATAATCTAGGATGATGGGTCTGATACCATATGTAATAAATTCAGTTACGATTTGAGCTTCATGTGCAGAATCGGTACCAATACAGTAAGAGAGGGAACATGGGGCCAAGGTCGAAGCGCTGCTTCTACCCCTATTTTCGTCCAGTTAGTTCATCGATGCCTCTCACGGAGAAAGGGTCGCTACATTACTACGACAACCCTCTCGGGGAAACTCACTTGGCCAATTCAGTCCACACAGTTTTTTTTGTTTAGGCCCACGCCTAATGTCGCATACCCTTTCCCCTCTTGACAACAACCAACTTACCTATGATCATGACATAGGGTTTGTCCTAAATGTCTATGTCTAAACTCCTTCTTATTTAATAAAAGTGGCAAATATCTTGCCTTGTATAAAGAAAATGATCATGACATAGATGTGCACATCCAATTATACAACAATTGTTGTCTTGCGGCACCTGAATCTGACATCTAATTACAAAGTGATACCACGTCGACATAGAACAACTGGTATCTACTAAATAGTACACGCATCATCCCATGCATTTAAGCTTACCTGCCTCGAATCGATCCTTTGGTCGATTAATAAGTATCAGAAACCGGGCGCCTTTTCCCCGTTTCAACAAGAAAGTCTCAGGTGGAAACCACATTATAATGAAAACCTTTTGAAAACCATACTTTAAGTTTGGTGCTCCACAAAATTATGAGAAAAAATACATTCATCTTGGGAATGTAATGTTATATAATCATGCTAATTCGCAAGTTCCAACTCATATTCATTTGAACGGTTGTGTAAAAGATAAATTCGGTGATAAATAGTTCGGCACTAATCACTCTTCAGTATGGCATTTTTTTTTGTGTGTTTCACCTTGAATTTTTACGTGTCTATAGAACCGTACTTTCCCAACGTAATGAAAGAATTTTTATTACTTGTAAACATGATTTTTACGTAGTTTTCCCCGGTTTCCAAAGTTGATTTTCACCGGATATTTTCTGACCGTCCAAGACACGTGTCCTCACGCCCATCGAGGCATCGGAGGTCGACCAGGCTCCTTGAGAAGAACATCAGATGCTTGAAGCCCTCACTCCCATCGACATTTCGAGGTCGGCCAGGCCCGTCGAGAAGAACATCAGATGCTTGAAAGCAAGTCGCATGTGCTGGTACGAAAGCACAGGGCAGTGCGTGTAGCATCTCATTCCGGACGTTGCCGTGCGCATCCGCCACTGCCACTCACAAGTCACAACGAGAAAAAGGGCAAATTCTTCCGCTAAATTGAGCTGTTCCATCCGACAACCTGCTCCGCGATCTCCTCTGCTAATCGCGACTTTAGCGATTCGCTTCTACTGTTAGTACTTCACTAGCTAGTCGACGACGACGACGACAACGGCGTCACTTCTCGCCTTTTCTCCTCTCGATCTATCCCCGTCTTCCCTCCGTGACGTTCATGTCTCCGATCGAACATGGGCCACGCCGGACAGGACACGGCCGGCGAGGCGCCATGCCGGAATATCTTTACAGGCGGGCGTGTAGCCAGCGAACGTACGGAACTTGCTCCCACTTCTTGCCGCGTCGATCGCCTCCAATGCGCGACGTGTCCACTGTCCAGAATGTGCGTCGACCTCCGATGTCTCCGGTCCCCGTTCTCATGGCCTGGCCGACGTCACTTTCCGTTGCCTTTCGGCCTCCCAGTGGCGTCGTCTGGATCCGGCATCATGCCATCCCCGACTACCACCAGTATACTCTATCTAACCTACCAACTCTACTAAGCTAAGCAGATCGAGCAAGTGAGAGCGTCCAAAAAGCTAGCTACGGAAACCATGGCGATCTCGTCCAACTTATTGCGGCCGACAAGGCAGAATCGGAGGTCAAAGCGCTTAATTAACAGTAGTTGAAATGTTTGGCTTACCGGCCGCTTACCTACGTGCTAGGAAAAGCAAGCTTTGTGGCCAGGAAACTAAGGTGAAAATCTGAGGTCAAGAGAGTCCGCGCGCGTGCAATGGATTTCTTTCACTGCTCCGGCCGTCGCGCGCCACGACTGTCTACCGGCCGACCGGACCTGTCTCTATATATGCTCACCTCAGTGAGAGGCGTAGCTTGACATCCTACTCGCAGCCCCCTTACCTCTGTGAGTACGTACGGTGCAGCAACAAGCTAGTTCCAATGGCCGATCCAAGCTTCTTCGTCGGAATCGTCGGTCAGTTCATGCTTCCTTTCATCGTTAATCACATTCGCTTCATTAATTGACACGACGCTCATGCATCATTCTTTGTTTCTTATGTGCAACAGGGAACATAATCTCCATACTGGTCTTCACGTCTCCAATGTAAGTTCACCTACCAACTAATAACTTCGATTACTCGTCAGATCCAGAAGCTGATGCATCCATGTTTGGTGGTTAATTCAGTGGGACATTCCGGAGGGTCGTGAAGAACAAGAGCACGGAGGAGTTCAGGTGGCTGCCGTACGTGACCACCCTCCTCGCCACCTCCCTCTGGACCTTCTATGGTCTCCTCAAGCCCGGCGGCCTCCTCATCATCACCGTCAACGGTGCCGGCGCCGCCCTGCAGACCGTCTACGTCGCGATCTACCTCGCCTACGCCCCTAGGGACACCAAGATGAAGATGGCCAAGGTGGTGCTGGCCGTGAACGTCTGCTTCTTTGCCGCCGTCGTCTTGGTGGGGCTTTTCGCGTTGCACGGCGCCGTCCGGCTCTTTGCGGTGGGGCTGATCTGCTCCGCGCTCACCATCGGGATGTATGCTGCGCCCATGGCCGCAATGGTTAGTACTAACACCGATCGCCTCTTTTTCAGTTCTACCACACCTTCAGTAAAATCTTGCAAAATACTCCCTCCGTCTAAAAAATAAGTGTCTCAATTTTGCCCAACATGTATAGATACATCCACTTTTGAGCAAACTTGAGACACTTATTTTGGTACGGACGGAGTAGTTCCACTTTCACGGTAGCCTTTTCCTTTCCAGCAGAAGTAACTTTTAACTGGCACAAAGTCGTTGTCCAACATCTTTTGCAAATCCTGAAATGCAAGCCCCAATAATCTTGTGGACACGCAATGCAAATGAGATCGTGGATGCAAAGGGTTGCAGAAAAATTTGCAATCCTCCACATACACATGAACGTGTTTTACGGACAAAAGTGGGTGGATGTTACCCGATATTCGAAATGCATTTTTTCCACTTAGAAAATTTATCCTGCTTCCACACTTGCACTTACATCTGTTCTCTGAAATTCCTTTACTCTTGAGCATTCTCTGTAATTTTGCGAGCTATAATGAAAAGAATGCCTATCACAAAATAACAAGCACGTCTGTCTCCTTGTGACCTGTCGTGAATTAGTAGGTGTCTGGTCTGACATCGTTTTCTCCGTATAGCAGAAGCAAAAGCGACGATTGAACACTCATCAAATCGTACTTGAATCGGACCAGACCACTCACCTATTAAAAGCCAACACAACCATTCATGTCGATCGCATCTCTATCCACCCACAAGGCTTGATGGAGTTCGATTCTAGATTTTGATTCCAAGGACTCGCATTAATCTCAAGCTGTGTTAAGTCTCGAGCTCTCGGCATGTGCCGACAGGAGACACGGTCGACTGTATGTAACGACGTGACACGTCACAGGTGTTCAGTGATGTTGGTTATGCCACGTACTCAACTGCAGTACTTAACTTGTTGAGCTTAACAAGTGATCTATCGAAACTTATCCATGATTTGATAATGCGTGCAGAGGACGGTGGTGAAGACGAGGAGCGTGGAGTACATGCCCTTCTTACTGTCCTTCTTCCTCTTCCTCAACGGCGGCATCTGGAGCGTCTACTCCTTGCTCGTCAAGGACTTCTTCATCGGGGTATGTAAGCGCCCATTCATCATCATCATCATCAAACAACATTTTACGTCCATATATGTAATACACAGAGGCATAACTTTGGAACTTCAGACTATCTAAACTTCTGAATTACTACTTGGCGTACTTAGATCCCCAACGCCATGGGCTTCGCCATGGGCACGGCGCAGCTTGCGCTGTACATGGCGTACCGGAACAAGAAGAAGGTGGTGGCGCTCGGGTCCGAGGTCGACGAGGAGAAAGGTGTGGTGCACCTGATGGGGCAGGTAGAGCTGGGCAGAAGAAGTCGCTGAAGAAGGGCTTGAGCCTGCCGATGCCGTCGTCGCTGCCGTCGCCGCTCAACGGGTTCGGGCACCTCATCAAGGCCTTGTCCGCCACCCCGCTGGAGCTGCACAAGGTCATGAGCCAGCACGAGCGGGTCGGGGCCGAGGAGGCGATGAACGACGACGGCGAGGAGCGCAACACATACTCGTCAAAGTGACTAACAGATAATATACTGGGATATACGTAGCTAGCGTGTGAAGCAGCGTTTGATAAAGTGTGTACGTGATGCGTGTACAGTATTCACAGGGGAATGGAGATTGGAGAGTGATGTGACAACATCCAATATAGGAGACGTGCTTATTTTGGGCGGAAGTCGCCAGCTTAAGGTTATTTGCTTCAGCTGAGAATGTGTCATTGAGCATTTTCGTTATGTTCAGAGCGACTAGGAAGTGCGCATTCCCTAGTTTTACGGGGTGCCTCTCTTGAATATGGGAGTACTAGTAATTGTGCACGTGCATTGCACGTGTAAGGTTGAATAAATGCTAAGAGCAATTTCCACAAATATTAGATTTATTATATATATATTTCTTATAAAATATATGTACAAAGTACTGAAAAACAAAAAATCTAAATAAAGTTGTAGTCGTATTAGTGCACACAGGCGACAATTCATTCCTCATCATCTCCAATCATTTTGCTCATCTTTTTTCATATCTCAAGAGCATGAGTGGCTTAATGTAAATTGTGTTGTCTTTGTCCACAACGATCACACGGGACAATTTAAAAGAGTTACTATTAAAGTTTATAATTTGAAACAGTGTCAGTAAAAAGTACACTGTGAAATTCTCGCTAAAGAGGTAAACCCATATTACATGCTAGGCTGCTTGATACAACAACAAAATCCTTACCATTTGGTCTCCCACGCCCAATGCAAATCTTAGGGAGAAGGCTTTGCCGTGCAACTCATTATTTAGTGAAACGAACAAACGCCAGGCAAATAAATATCTAATATTGGAACCCCAAGCAATTCAGACAAGAACCTACAAAAAGACATAATCCCAAAGTAATACAAATAAACCTCTACTCATCGAAGAAGCTCCAGTCCACTTTGCATTCCTGCATCCTCCCATTAAGTCATGTCGCTCTCGATGATCACACTATCACAATCATGACCGTGTGTCAACTCCTTATTCCTTTCCATGGATTCAAATGTTAACATTTCTCTGTCTCCAAAATATCATGAGTCATGCGCCATAACCGAGATAATTCATGCAAATTAACAAGAAAATAATAGGCAGTTGGCAAATTCTAATCGACAGGTACATAATTTGTAGCAAGGATGTGATAATTAACCTAGCATGATACACTGTGATAACAATTGTGAAACTTGAAATGTCATTCCAGCTACTCCCACAAGATATAACATAAGCAGTTCATGTTGACGTGACAAATAATAGAAAAATGGAAAGAACACTGAATATGGAGAACCCTTAGAGCTCCAACCCTTTTCACAAGGCTTGAGGAGATGAATATTGTCTTCTCCATGCCGGAACAAAAATTAGGCAAGTTGCCTGAGAAGAGCAAACTGCTTAATTCAGAAGAAAAAACTGGTAAACACAAATGGTCAGCAACAGTGGCGGAACCAGAAATTTTTGTTTGCTGGGGCGAAAATTCACGGCGAATTTTTTTTTGAGCTTCGGGAGGGGAAATTTTGATCGATTGATGCGTTTGATCTCTATAGAACGATCAAACCAGTATTGTTGTGCTATATTGGGCCTAAATTGGCAAGTTTAGGCCATTTTTCCCCTTTTTTCTCAGTTTCTGCTGCTTCCTCAGCTTCGTGTTCGTTTCAACCTGGGGCTGCACACGTAGACGTAATGTCTTTGCCGCCGGCGACCTGGGGCGGTCGCTCCAGCTTGCCCCAACGCTGGGTCCGCCACTGGTCAGGAAGGTGTACATGCTGCAGTAGTGCAAACATTTAACACTTTCACGCTTATCCAGGAGAAAACATGAGCACACTCTAAAATCATATGAATGATCAAAGGTCTCCAAAGTTTAATCATAAAGATTATTAGCAGTTTAGCATGAAATAAATAGGACACATCAACATTTCTCTGCGTTTTATTTTTCATTCCATGTATAATGGAGAATCCACAAAGGGGGAATTTCCTGACTGAATGCAAACCTAATATATGTATCGGGAAAATATTCCATCAATAGTAGACCGCTATAAGTAGGACTTAAATAATCACGGTTCTGAATGTAAAGGTCAAACATAAATAGATTTTGCTAATATGTCACTTTTCCTCCTATATCTCTATATATAAATAATTTCCATGCTCCAGATCATGTTGTGTTTCTCAAACGGATTATCACATAATTGACTAACCTTCGGAACGATGGCAAGGTGGTCAACATTCTGGTGTGTCTTTCAAACAGCTTCAGTTCTGCAAAATATATGTTGTGTAAGCAATTTGCTAGTATATAACCCATCTAGCAGAAATAGAAAACGCATTCTTGACTTCTTGTATAATCAATCTAGATAGATGAGGGGCACATAACTCACGGAGGAAGTATTAAATAGCATTTTTTCTTATCCAAAGAAAAGTTTCTGGAACTATTAGAAGTGGGAATTGTTGGTAGATGAACATTGGGAACAAGAACCTCTGTACCAGCACCTGATTTATTCTGATGCAGTAAGCATGCTACTGTCTGAATGTTCCCTCCATAGAATCAAAGATGCAACTGACTGATTTGTCAGCTTCTAAGTATTCAATGCTAAATATTAAACCATTGTCTGATAAGATGAAGAAATTTTGTATGCGGGAAAGGAGAGTCGCAGACGATGTCTCCAATAGGTGAGTTTAACTTCCTGCTCTGCCTACGAATTTGGGCTGAAGGAATTTGCGGCCAGTACAGCCATCCTTGGCGGCGACGGGGTACCCAGATCCTGGCAGGGTTGGTGATTCCGGCTCGCGTAATTGCCACAACGACCGTACGTGGCGAAGGCAGTATTGGAATCGGGCACGGCGACGAAGATCATCATCGGTGGCGTCTTGCTCGAGGATCCGGTGGCGTGCGGGCAGGGCAGGCGCTGGCGTCCGAGCCGGCGGCCCTGTGTCTTCAGCCGGCGTAGGCGCGACCTGTGTTGATGCAGGGCACCGGCGGCGGGGATGGAGGGCGTCTTGGGGGATGGAGGGCGCGACCTGCGTTGATGTAGGGCGAGGCGGCGGGATGTAGGGCTCGGCGGCGTTGATGGAGGTCGGCGGCGGCGGTGATGTACTGTCCCGGCGGTACGAAGATGCGTTATGCGTTATTAGCGGATTTTTTTCTGACTTGATTAGCGAAGAGGTAAGTTGCGTTGTCAGCCTGTGGTCAGTCCTGGTAATAACCGTCGGATCAATTACTGTGTGGCTGGGATGATTTGGATTACCCCTTTCTGTGCCTTTTCTTTACTATTAAATGGGAGTTGGTACGTACGTCAACCCGGCAGAAATTTTCGTCCAACATGGTCTTCGTCTGCTCCCACGACCGCTCACATGGGCCAGGCCCAGGCCAATATGCCGAAACGTTTTGTTTCGCTGTCTCCGCACGCCCAAGGCGCAGCCAAAACTTACAAACCCTACCTACCCAACCCGATCCCCTCCGACGGGAACGAAGCGGCCGCCGGCGGAACGACGCCACCTGCACCGAGCCAGGATGCGTCCTCCACCTCGTCATAATGCAGCTGAGACCTCTGTGATCCCGATGAGATCCCGCACATGTCGCGGAACTCTTGTGTTTCCTCGGCCGTCTGTTTCGTCGCCTCGTCGGCTGCCGCCGCCGTCCGCCGCTGCAGCCGACCGTTCCGGTGACAACCGAAATCCGAGCCCACCACCCACAGGTCCGGTGCAACGCCGGGCACCTAGCGCACCCACATGCGGGATCTCTACCTCGTCGTGCGCCGCCAGCGAGCCATACGCCACGCGGGCGTGGCCTCAGCTGAAGAAGAGGCGGCGATAGGGGACCTGCAAGATCGATTCCTTTGGCGTGTGGGATGAAGCAGAACGGCGCCAGCAGCCTAGAAATTACGGTCGATGGAGCGGCTGTGGACGGCAGCGTCATGTCCGGCAGCTGCAGCGAGCCAGCGACGTGCAGGGCATGCTCGTCGACCTCGTCAGCCGCGAGCACGTCTCCAACAAGCCCATCCTTGTTCCGTGTCTACTCAGCCACCAGGTTAGTCGAGACCGACCTCGGCCTTAATTTCCATTGTCGTTGTAAGTTTGTGGGTGTGTCATGCTGATTTTATTGCTCTCTTTTGCTGATTGTCATAGACAGTACTGTTGGGTACCTATCTGGCAGATTGCCATGGAGACTCGAAACAATCAATTGATTTCTGGAAATTTAAATCTCAGGATGTGCCGCCAATGGACAATCAAATCATAATGGCTGCACCGACTCTGACTTAAATTATATTGATGCTGATGACAACTCTAATGATGAAGATGATTGACTGCCAAGACAAGGTCTTAGTATCGTTTGAACAAATTTCAGCACGATGGCTTGTAGGCTTGTATAACGTGCCTGAATCTGGTTTATTGACCTACTAAACATCTCTTCCAAGATGATTTTTTAATGGTTCATCGGCCCTGGCATGTGAGCAGCATGTGTCTATATCCTTTATCTCCCTATTCTTCCAGTTATTTCGACTATGGTGATTATTTTTGTGCTTCCGTCCAGGACGAGTTTTGAGTGTGACATGGGGTAATGATGCCCAATTCATATTTTCTTGAAGCAGCTAACATCCATTACAGTATAAATAGCTTGTATTAAGGATTGGGTGATTCTTTCTGTGCGTATATAAGTGGACTGTTCAGCATCTTTCCTTCTCTTCTATAGACAATTCCCTGTTTTGGATCATCACATTATATATGGGAGTGTACTCAACATGGGTTAATTTTTTGTGACACTCTCCTGTACTATGTTTCACAAATTAATTAGATGATGGGATTCAAGATCACAGCTGGATTAGGGGAGGCTTGTGAACATTGTATATGGTCATTACCAATTCTGAGGTGAGGTAAAGCATTTGAGCAGGTGTAATGTCCTTCCTTCCTCAACTAGCTGTGTTGATTATTGTTGTTACAGGTGTGGAATCCTGGATAGTGGAGATAGTTCCATCAGCGTTCAATTTTG
The DNA here is from genome assembly GCA_947311845.1 of Poa pratensis. Lineage (NCBI taxonomy): Eukaryota > Viridiplantae > Streptophyta > Magnoliopsida > Poales > Poaceae > Poa > Poa pratensis. The sequence continues at coordinate 15,287,233 of CAMZMU010000076.1, read as the reverse complement.
GGATAGCTTCCATGGAACTCTTTTGCAAGCCCACATTTATCATAAAGGTGATGTAAATGCACTAGGCTATATCACTTGATGTAAATTATCATAAAGGTGAGGCCTTGTATTCCACGATCTGATAAGGTATTGCCCAACTATTTGTAGATCTTCTTGTCGATATACCTGAAGGAAGGAAGGTACTTTGCTCTCTGATGCAGTATTCAAAACCAAATTTTGCATAGTGGAGATTCGCAGAAATATTAGGTGATTGCTAAGCAATGGGGCTTGGTCAATTATTCAGTCTGTGCTTTATGGTGTGATACGTGGAGATTAGCAGAACTAATATCTGTTGATCAGCAAACTTATTTTCATGTATCAATCTGACAGAATGGAACTGGGTGCCCACAAAGGTACTCTGATCCATATTTCTTTTGCATAGATGGGAATTTCATTAAACACCTAGGGAACGGATCAGAATATGAACCCTCACAACGCAACATCATGCGGCACAGTAGTAAGTAGCCTAGGGGAACTGCTCCTGCAGAACAGATTTTTATTGCAACGAACAGGTACACTTTGCAATATTCTTCAGTCTGTGCTTATTAAGAAAAGAAATACCAGTGGCAATTCACTTTAGACGAAGACTTATGTTACAAGAATGTAATGCATTAATGTTCGAGCTAATTGTCTTATCATGGTTGTGCGCAGAGGTAATTTGTGCTATTCTCAACCTTCCAATTGTCAAGCACTAAGTTTAATATTCGAACATATAAGGAAGCTTACTGAAGCAGGGATTATTTGGATGATAGAAGTATATATTTCCTACAAATTCTTGCTATAACCAATGTATGAAATCTTTAGTTTCCTCTGAATTGACCTGAATACCTGTTTAATATTCGAACATATTGTTTTACAAAATATCATGGATTGTTTAATATTCAATCATTTTATTCTATTTGGCAAATTTAAGACTGTAAGAGAAGTTCTCTTGAGAAAGATGAATGTATGTACCACTAACCTGGTATACCGACACGAGCTGGTTATCCGCAGTAGGTTCAACAGTGGAAAAGAAATATCATGCTTGACAATTTAATTTCCTATTTTTGCTAATGTATTAAGGCAGCTGTATTTATATGCCACTGAACAAGCTTAATTCTTATAATGATCCATTCCAAATGAACTGGTAGGATGATTGATTGCATAGACATATGAACAGAGACGCTAACAGTCTCTGCTTCATGAGGCATGCTTTTTGTTTGTTTTCAGAACACTAGGATCACGAGACAGTCTTGAGCATGGAGTTTCATTTGAAATACATTTTAGCTGGCCATCATAACCGGCAGATTAGAGCTATCCCATTCCCATGTAGGTCATGAACACACATGCCTATCCTATTTTTCTTTACACAATGACATGGATTCTTATCTCATACAATATCCCACTTATTTTCTGTTTAAACTAGATATTGGCCTTTTCTTGTAAGTTTTGTTCTGACCTTCAAGGCATGCCCTTTTCTGCAATGGTTCATTGCTATCTGCTGGCTGTGTTGATGAGTAAGAGTCCTAATTTTAGAGCTTCTGCCAATATTAATGGTAAATGTAGACGGTGTCAATTTATCCTGGTTCCTGTTTTCACCTTTTACATTTTTTTAGTGGACGAGCTCGGTGTACCTCTTCTTTGATGACTGGTTATTTTTATTTTGGTTCCCACATTTTCCGTGTTCTCCCGTGTTTTGAATGTTAGCATGTATGTGAGTGCCTTGTATTTCTTACATTTTTGTTTTTCCTTTTAAGGCTTCAGAATGCTGCATTGGACCATATAATATAATTTTAGCTGATTCACCTCAATTTTGTGGCTTTGCAGGTTGTTCAAAGCAATCTACTTCTTAGATTGGTAATGATGATGAAGTGCCGGAATAGGGAAGAAACAGAATTGTGAGGGAGATTATGAAATATTGTGCTTGCTTGTCATTTGTGTGAAAGCCAATGGAGTAATAGAAAGTATTTTTTTCTCAGCCTAGCATCATCGGTGTTTGTTGAAAGAGATGTTACAGTATTCTATCTATATGTGTTATATAAAGAAATTTTCTCATATCAGATCATTTGAGTGTTCATAGCGTGTATGTCCTTCTCATATAATTCCAGATTTCCTTTACTATTTTATTCCCATTTCATGAAGAAAGCACTAGCTGTCCTTAGATGGCGCATATTTTCCTTTACCTAGTCTAATTTCATTTTCTGTCTTGTTCTGCCGTGTACTCAATTTGAGGTTCTGTTTTAATTTGCGTAGACATTTTACTTTATTATGCTCTTTTGCAAACAACAAATGGAAAGCAATAGCTCATACATCAAATTTCATTTCTGTTACCTGATACACAGTAGGGTCTAACTGTCTATTTGACAGTTGTTTTGGTTTCTTGCATATGATGGGCTGCATAATAGTTGAAGTTTACAAGGTTTTAAGGGTGAAACTACAAGGCTTGCCATAGTACAGCAATGGTGACAGGGAACAGAGTGGAGTGGATCTACATGAAAAACTGAACTAGAATTCAAATAATCTATAGGGATATGAGACAAGGGTGTGATCTAGAATCAAGTCCCATGCACTATTTGTGTTTTTCTTGAGCAAGCGTCTAAGCGTGTGTCAGTGTGTATCTAACCTATTTTATAAAGAGAGTGTAAAATTCTGCATGTGTGCAACATTCATGACAACATGAGAAGAAAGGGAGCAAGTCGGGTTGAGCACAAAGAAGAATAGGAGATGCGAAGTAGAAAGGAAAAAGGAGAAGGCAAGGTAATCTTGGCGCAGATGAATTCACGAAGGACATACCAGAGACATTGACCACAAATGCAAGTACATACCAGACATTGACCGCAAATGCAAGTAACACGATCACCCATATTTAAGTACTAACATTGAATATTTGTCATATAAGCCTTGACCCCCTGCACAACAATGTTTTTAGAGGTGCGGTCGCGCTCCAAGTAAGTGTCACTAGGGAGAATGCATATATCTGCTGCATCTTATGGGAAATATAGAACTGTATCATGGTGCGTGATTTTTCATGTGTAGCAAGAAAAAAATGAGATACCCGTAGCAACGCACGGGCATTCAACTAGTTATATTAGTGGTGATATCTGAGTCCACAAAAATCAGGACTCACAAAGTAGCCTCGTTTCAACATGGGCCATCCACTTTAATGAATCTAATGGCCCATATGAATGTATATTAGTGTCCAAAATCTTTTTTTTTTGTGAAAGATTAGTATCCAAAACCTGACTAGTAGAATCAGTACTACTAGTGTTTAATTCAGTTCACAGTAAGGCAGTTCAGAGGAACACTAGCAGTTCTTGCTGAAAAAAAATCACAAGAGAGAGAGAGAGATCTTGGGAACAGACATCATAAGAAACAAGATCTTCAGGACGCTGCATTCTTTCACATTTTTTGTTTCTCTATAGCACAAACAGGAGCACGTGTCTGCTGTATGTAGCTAGCTCTGATCAGAGGGGAGGCTCACGACCACGCCCTCTCGCCGTGCCCTGCGCGCCGCCGCGTGAGGCTCCGGATCCAGCTCCGGCTGCCCCGCTCTTTCGATCGCTGCTGGTCCGACACGTTGCACGCCGCCGCTGCCGAGGACGAAGCCTGCTTGCCGCCCGTCGACGTCCTCTTCCACCGCGCCAGCTGCAGCAGCCTCCCCAGCACCTGCTTCCGCCACCTTGTCACGCGCACGCCGCCCCGCCTCGTGTGCTCCACCACCGCCGTCGTCGCAGTGGGCGCCGCCGGCGCCTTGTCAGCGCTCATGGCGTCGGCTTCACCGATAGTCGGAGCCTTCTGTTTCTGGGTGTCCATCCACGTCGCCTTGCCGTTGTCCTCGAACTTGATCGAGATGAAAGAATCTGTTCCGATCGACCGATGAGCAAAACAGAACAGAACATGGAACGAATCTGATAATCAATTATTGTGTCCGTACGAGTGTCGCTTGCTTGCTTACGTACCGTCGAGGCTCGCAACGGAGGCGTCGGCGTCGGGGTTGATCCTTTCGCCGCCGTCGCCGTGGACGACATCGTGGGTGTGGTGGCGGGAGGAGTCGAGTCGGTGGAGCAAGGAGGAGCCGAGCGCGAAGACGGAGACGATGCTGCCGGTCCTCACGCGGCGGAGCGCCCTGCAGTGGGGCCGCGCCGCCAGGTAGCTCGCGCCCTCGGCCGGCACGCGCGCGCGGCCACCGCCCTGCTGTTTGGAGGCGAGCAGGAGGAGGAGGCGCTCCCGGAGGCAGTGGGCGCACACGCCCACAAGGAGCTCCCTCGGGTGCAAGTAGCACAGCTGCGTGCTGTCGGCGCCTTGTTGGCCTTGCTCTGCTCCTCCTCCGCCACGGTGGCCACCATGGCGATGGTCGAACGCGTTACTCATGGCGCGCACTCGCTCGCTCGATGCTGCGTACGGGTACGGCTAGTCAATGCGAGGCATTGTTGCCATTCAGAGCGAGTAGCTAGCTAGCTAGTGCAAGTAAAGAAAGCTTGGATATATGCAAGAGAAAAGAAGAGATAGGAGCTGGATTCATTGGATGAAACTTCACTTTTCGCAATCTTTTATTCAGAGATGAGATCCTGGAGATGAAGAGGAGAGACCTATACTACTGTTTGGGCAGCTTGTCGTTGTACTCTGCTTTATGAATTGGACCATGGACTCGAGTTGGACCCTGATAGCTGACAGTCAGGCAATCAGGCATGCATGCATGGATCCAGCACCTAACTAACACCACATGTATAATCCAAATTAATTGTGCTTTCCATAGATGTATCTGTTGATTACTCGAAAAAAATAGATGTATGTTTTCACAACCTATAATTGTGAATTTGTGTTAAGTTCCAGAGAACCTACTGACCATGGCTGCATGGTCCAAATGTTAGCTTCGCTTAATTAGTTCGTCATATGATCGATCTCCTAAGTACATTTTTGTTGTTGCGACGATCTTGATATAGTAGTGGAATAATGAACAAGCAAGAGAGGCAGGATGATGAGGTGGTAGCAATAGGTATGTGGTGGATGGAACTGGTCGATCCAGTTGGGGCTGGACGGACGGTGGTCCAACTTTGATGGAGAACGACCATGCACCTATCTATCCATCTATCTACACACCAGATTTCTTTGTCCGTGCTCACTTGACCTTATATTCATCCAACTCTCGAAGAGAAAGTTTTAACCTCTTAAGTCCTCGGCCCATACATGAAAATGTCATGTTATTCGCTTACCAGTTCCGACACCACTGTCACACTATCCGTTTTCAGAATAACTCTCTTTAGCTTCAGCACTTGAGCAGCAGCAACGCCTGTTGGCAAGCACAGAGCTTTGCATCTTCAGGATCAGACAGCAAGGAAAAAAATGGCACGCCCCCACGAGGAAGCACCCATTGTGGTCGCGAGCCACCACTGCTTGTATCCGGGGACTTCGCCATTGCTCCATCTGCATTGACCTTCGTCCACCCCTCATCTGGAGGAGCCCGGCATTCCTTCGGTGGGGGAGCCTTCTTGATCGTAGGATCCTGCACATTGCACCATATTCCTCTGTCAAGTTTATGCATCGTCTTGCAATAAGGGTCGGGTCCTCGATCTTCAATGATTCCCTGGCGTCGGTTCTGGCCAACCACATTTGCAATAAGGGCCGGGTTCGGCGCTGTGCGGGTGCTGCTTCCTCGCGCGGAAGGAAGAGGAAGTGCCGGCGACGGCTCGGCGTGCCGGATCTAGGCCCGTCTGGGATGGCGGCGGCTCGGCAGTGTTGGGCAGCCGAGGTGACGGCGGGAAGCAACGGTAGTGCGGATCTGCGCGCGACAGCTTGTCGCGGGCGTGCAGAGGGAGTGAGCGGTGCTGTGCGCAGGGGCGCGTTCCTGGAGGGGCGCGAGGTCCATGCAGCGGGGTCTGCTGCGTGAGCGTCAAGGGCGTAGCTCGGGGCGACGTGGAAGGGCAGCTCCATGTTGCTGGTGCTTCAGATTTGGTCCCAGCGTGCGGCGTGCGTGGTACATGTTGGCTCGCCTGAGCTATGACTGCGGCCCAGACCACGGTGGTTCTTGGCCTCGGCCAGTGCTCCTCTGTTCCCGCCGGCATGGTGCTTGGCTGGGCACGGTGGCTCGCGTTGTGTCCGATGGTCCTACGTTGTACCAGTACCGGAGATTGGTTTTCGCTGGTCTTCACATGGTGCGGCGGACCGCGGCTGATGCTGTTACTTATTCGTCGACGGACATGTTCGATGGTGGCGATTTTGTGCCGAATGAGGGTGTGCTACTAGGAGCTTGGGTGAGAGACCGTGTCTCGGTTTTGTGCCGAGACCAGTGATGGTGGCGGCTGCGGCCATCGTTAACCTTCGTAGAGAATGGATGCATTGTTGCCGCATCCCTCTCCGCACAGATCTGGTTGACGGTGCAGCTCCGGGGAAACCCTTGATCTTTGCGAGCAGACGATGGCGGCGTCTTGGCGTCCTTTCCCTCTTGGGTGTGTCGTCTTTGGAGCTGGACATCGACAAGCGGGACCAGTGGATGGCGAGGGGTTTGCGTTGAGACTTATGTGGCAATGATGACGGGATGAGCGATGTCGAAGGCATGGCTTTGGTTGAGGTAGTCGTCTCTTCGGCTTATCCGTGGGTTTGCATCGGCTTGTTTGTTGCTAAGAAGTCGAACCTGCGGTGGTGGGTCCCGGTGGCCTATGATGACTAGCGACAGGTGTCCTGTTCGGCGATCTTCCGCGGTGCCAGCCTGCCTGGTTCTTTCTTCGTAGCTCTTCGTCAGAGTCGAAGATGCGGTCTTGTCACGGGGGGCTGTTATGTGGCGCGGATCTTCATGTGGCTCTGCATGGCTCATATAGTGTGGGTTTGTTCGATGATTGTCTATGGAGAAGTCGGAGTCGCTGGCTCAGAGTTTAGGGATGGCATGTTACCTCCTAGGGGAGTTGTGATGACGATGACGCCTTCATGTTGTCTCGGCGAGGCTCTTTTTGGAAAGGTGTGTGTGGTGTATTCTTGGGTGCGGCTCAGCGGTTTGTGTTTGTTTTCGCCGGGTTTAGCCAGCGAGGGGTACGTTGTGTTGTAAGGTTTTTGGCTTTTTTCTTATAAACTTGCCCAATTCTTTTCGGGTTAATCAATCATAGGCATTGTCTAGGTTTGAAAAAAAAAACTTATAGACACGAATCACACACTGTACCTTTATTTTAAACGATATCACACGCAACAATCTCAGAGTATTACACTTACGCTTCTTAGAAGCTGCAACACATATCATGGAATTAGATTTACATAATATAGCGGGGATATTTACGTCCGTCACTTCGTCGTCGTATCGTCGATCGATCGACACGGCTACTTTTACAGCCGAGCATCTAGATGACGGAGAAGGGCGCTGTGGCGATGTTGAGGACGCCACCGACGACTCCGGCGATGATCTGGCCGATAAGGCCGATCAGTCCGCCAAGACCGCCGAGGCCGCCGCTGCTGCCGCTGTCAGCACCCAGGAGCTGCACCGGCGCGGCCAGCGTGCCGGTGACGCTGGCGAGGGACACGTTGCACGCGGCCAGCGGGGTGACCACGACCACCTTACACTGGTTCCCAATCATAGTGGAGAGGAGCGACGTGGAGACTATACCCATGTTCACGCTGAACGCCCCGCTGTCGTCCGCCTTCGCGGCGGCCACCACCTTACCGCCGCACACCACCTGCACCGCGGCGTCTGTCCGGAGCAAATTACAGAAGCAAAGCAAACGGTAGTTAGACGGTTTGGATATACTCCTACTACAGTATCAGTTGCATTGATTAGCTAGGTGTGCAGTGCATGCAATGGCGTCCTGGCAAGAAGCTAACTAGCGGAGGTACGTTGTCCTTACTCGGGAACACCGGAACCGCAGCGACGTTGATGGAGCTCCCGGCGCTGCATGGCACTATGCCGGAGATGATGGCCAAGGGAAACTGCTTGTCCGCCTCGGCACCATGAGGCGTGAGACCGACGGCGACGATGAGGAGGGGCAGAGCGGCGAGGAAAAGGCTCTTTGTTGCCATTGCCTTGGATCCGATCGACCTCTCTGTGTGCCTGTGTGGTATGTGTGACAGTGTGAGGATAGTGTGCTGTGCTGAGTGTGGTGGCTCGGATATCCCCCTTCTTATAGGCGTGCGAGGATGCCAAGTTGCCGCAGACTAGGTAGCTGCAACGCTTGCCGGTTACGGTGAATCACCGTGCGCATGCTTTGCAGTGTCCGAACTGGGCACGCGGCCGTCCGCGTCGGCCATGGAAGCATCCCAAGTTCCAAACAACTTGGCCCAAATCGCACGGTCCAAGCAGCGAAGATCTCCATCAGTTGACGGGCACCATGCATGCATGCATGGATACGAGGCGCCGACACGCCTTATTATTGGCAAATAATGATCCGGATCGAGCCTCTGGCTAGTTCGATCAACCAACAGATAACATGCGTAGGGTACTAGCTAGAGTGCGCGCGTGATCCTCGGCGTGCTCGATTGGTGCATGCTTGTGGAATTATTTGATCTGTTTTGGTTCATGTGCCTAACACTGCCAAGAAGACGGGAGAAACTACCACCACGCGTCCTTGTCGATCGGATACGTACTTCATTCCCATGTTCGATCTGTTTCAGCGCCTTAGCTTTTGTTTGCTGCCGATCGGCGTAATTGACTTTTAAGTCCTAATGCAGGAAGCACGCTATGGCGCCAGAATACAGATTGTACCCTAGCACAGTGTTGAGTGTTTTTTCTAATATGCTGATTAGGTTGATTCTGGAAGGTTGTCAACTATGACATATGTGTAAAATGAGTGAATCTTCAAATAAAGATATGTCTATATACTTCTGATTTTAAAAAATTAAACATCTTATAATACGGAACGGAGGGAGTAAAACAGTATCTCTAGATAGAGTTGGGATTCTTTCCCGAGAGGGGATTTTTGGCTCCCAGGCTCCAGTGCAATCGATTTTTGTAAATTTCGAAAATGGTATTTAAAAGTTTCAAAAAATTCTACAAAACATTATATAAAATCATATGCATGTTACCTACATATTTGCATAATGGTGCTCGATAATACAATCTAATTTAGGCTACACAAAATCACAAAATCATGGCTCTGCCAAAAGTGAAAAATAACTCTTTTACTGGCTACATTTGTCTTTTTATTACAGATCACGTATGGAAATATATTTGCCGAAAATTGGTCGTACATACTAGACATTTATATGTACTTGCATGATTTTTTTCAGAATTTTTGCGGCATAAAATATATATTTTTATTTTGTAAAAAAAACCGTGTTCACTAGAGCTCAAGGAGCAAGAAGTGTTTTTTGTTCTTTCGCTTTGTAGTTGACTAGGTAGTTGTTTCCCTACCAGTTGCAGAGCTACCTCCCGGGCGACCCCAAGCAGCAGCCCGGGCTGCTCCGGCCATGCTCCATTAAAAATTACGATCACATACTGATTAGCAACCATATTTACCGGGGCAAACAAGAGTCAGTGTCTCCAATGCCGTTGAAGATTAAGATCTTTACGTGCCAATTTTTTAGAGATCGCCTCCCTTCGGGTGTAGAGGTGGTCAAGCGTTTTGGCCCAGGTGATGGCACATGTCCTTTATGTACGGTCCCCGAATCTAGGACCCACATCCTTTTCTCTTGCTCCTCATCACGCTTCATGTGGAGATTTCTGGCTGAGGCGCTTGGGCCTGAGTGGCAGGCCCAAGACCTTGCCGAGTTCCTGGAAGTGATGGCAAACCGTACTGGTAAGAGGAGGCGCCTCTTCTGGTTAGTGTTTGCCGCGATGACCTGGTCACTTTGGACTATACGTAACAAGATGGTTATCGAGCATGTCTTTCTGAGGCGTCTCTGACTCTGTTTTCAAATTCTTGGCATTTTTGCCGCAGTGGCACCCGCTCTGTAGTCAGCGGGACAAGGAGCGGCTGGATGGCTGATGATCCACAAGTATAGGGGATCGCAACAATCTTCGAGGGAAGTAAAACCCAAATTTATTGATTCGACACAAGGGAGGCAAAGAATATTTATAAGCCTTAACAGATGAATTGTCAGTTCAGCTGCACCTGGAAATAGACTTGCTCGACACAGTTTATCAGTAGCAACAGTTTTATAGCAGTAGCAGTACTGAAATAATAGCAGCAGTAAAATAAAAGCAGCAGTAAAATAAAAGCAGCAGTAATAATTGTAGTAGACAGCAGGATTAAAATACTGTACGCACAGGGATGGATGAACGGACGTTGTATGGATAAGATAATTCATATAATAGTCAAGCGTAGGGCATTTGCAGATAAATAATAATAAAGTATCCAGATAATAATCAATCATAGGCATGTGTTCCGTATTTAGTCGTACGTGCTCGTAATGAGAAACTTGCACGACATCTTCTGTCCTACCAGCCGTTTGCAGCGGGGCCTCAAGGGAAACTACTGGTAATTAAGGTGCTCCTTTTAATAAAGCACCGGAGCAAAGCATTGACACTCCGTGAACACATGTGATCCTCACATTACAGCCATCCCCTCCGGTTATCCCAATTGTTGTCACTTTGGGGCCTCGGGTTCCAGACAATTATATGTGTAAACAACTTGCAGATATGATCTAAAGCAATAATTATCCTCATGATACAATAACATGTTCAGATATGAAATCATGGCACTCGGGCCCTAAGTGTCAAGCATTAAGCATAACAAGTTGCAACAATGACATAAAGTACTAACAACGGATACTAGGCACCATGCCCTAACAATTTGATATCTATTACATGAATGATCTCATCCAATCCCTACCATCCCCTTCAGCCTACAGCGGGGATTACTCACACATGGATGGGGGAATCATGGATGGTTGATGGAGAGGCGTCGGTGATGATGATGGCGATGATCTCCTCCAATTCACCATCTCGGCAGGGTGCCAGAACGGAGTTTCAGGTCCCCAAAATAGGGTTTTCGGTGGCGACGGAGCTCTGGAGTGTTTCTGGAAAAACGTCGATCCTCCTCGGGTTTTTAGGTCAGGAGGATTAAGTAGTCGAAAGGGGGACGCGAGGTGGTGACCGAGGCGGCCACACCACCCCCCGGCGCGGCCCACCTCTGGCCGCGCGGGCCCATGGTGTGGGGCCCTTGTGGCCCGCCTCCGTCTCGTCTTCTGCCTCCGTGTGTTTTCTAGAAAAATAGGAACTCCAGGATATTTTTCGGGAATTTTCCCAAAACTTGACTTTCTGCACAAAAACAAGACACCAGGGCAATTCTGCTGAAAACAACGTTAGTCCGTGTTAGTTGCATTCAAAACACACAAATTAGAGGTAAGACAACAGCAAAAGTGTTCGGGAAAGTAGATACGTTTTGGACGTATCAACTCCCCCAAGCTTAGCTTATTGCTTGTTCTCAAGCAATTCAGTTAACAACTGAGTGCGATAAAAGAAACTTTTACCAACACATTTGCTTCATATGATGTAGATATTCTCACTATATGATCAAGTACTTAGGCAATTCATAATAAAGGAATGTAGATAATGCCACCCAGTAGCTATGTGAACTATGAAAAGATACCAACACACTAAGAATAAATAACATGAAATAAATCTATTTGCAGGATTGCAATGTTCATAATAAGATATGATAAAGTGGTATCTCGCTTGCCTTTATTTGTAGAGCAAAACATAAATGTCAAGGCACCTCTGAAGTTCAAGTGAAGACTAGAAGTAAAAATATCAAAGATAAGAGCATCAAAGTTATACCACAGTTAACCGTATTCTGGGACAAGCATATTACACTAAGAATGACAGTTATGCTCTCGAGAAGGTGCTCAAAGAAAGGATGGTGGCTGATACGTCTCAAACGTATCTATAATTTTTGATGTTCCATGCTGATATTATACCAATTGTTACATGTTTTATATACACTTTATATCATTTTTATACATTTTCTGGGACTAACCTATTAACAAGATGCCGAAGCGCCAGTTCTTGTTTTCTGCTGTTTTTGTATTCCAGAAAAGCTAGTCTGGAAATATTCTCGGAATTGGACGAAAATTTACGGAGGCCCCTATTTTATCAGAAGACACCTGGAGTCCGAAGGAGAGGCGAAGTGGAGCCACGAGGGCCCCACACGTGGGCTCGGCGCGGCCAAGGGCCCACCGGCGCCGAGGGGTGGTGTCGCCTCCTCGTGCACCGCCTCGTGACGCCCTTTGGCCTATATATTGCTCCTACCCCGAAAACCCTAAAAGGATAGACGATTTCTCCAGAAGAGTTCCGTAGCTCCGCCGCCACCAAAAACCCTAATTCGGGGGACAGAAGTCTCTGTTTCGGCACCTGCCGGGACGGGGAATTGCCCCCGGAGCCATCTCCATCGACGCCACCGCCATCTTCATCACCGTTGCTGCCTCCCATGATGAGGAGGGAGTAGTTCTTCATCGGGGCTGAGGGCTCTACCGGTAGCTATGTGGTTTATCTCTCTCTCCCATGGTGTGATCTTTATGTGATCATGAGCTTTGTAATCTAGTTGAATCCATAGATGTTACTCTTCATTATCTTATATGCTACTTGAGTGGTTTTATTAATGTAAACTCCGGAGTCACCTTTGTCCCACGGTGCGAAGTTGACAGTGTGCGCCCGTGTGTGGCTCTTAGGCTAAAGATTACAGGAATACTTATCATGAGTTATTATTTGTGTTGGATGTCTCTATGAAATTGTGGTGTTTGTCTAGTACTATTTAGGGCGCTCAAGTTGACAGTGTGGGGTTCCCTAGATGTGGAATGCGACTTTAAGGTGTGCTGTTATAGCCCTACGCAGTGGATTGGTGTTCGTTATCCAACGAGAGAATAATTCAGAGTAGCATAGTGAAGAGGAAATATCTATGTATTCAATTATATTATTATTGTTGAGAGTGTCCACTAGTGAAAGTATGATCCCTAGGCCTTGTTTCTAAGCATTGAAACACCGTTTACAACCAGTTCTGCTACATGTTTGCTTGCTGCCATTTTTATTTCAGATTGCAATTACCACTTATAATCATCCATATTACTTGTATTTAATATCTCTTCGCCGAACTAGTGCACCTATACACCTGACAAGTGTATTGGGTGTGTTGGGGACACAAGAGACTTCTTGTATCTTAATTGCAGGGTTGCTTGAGAGGGATATCTTTGACCTCTACCTCCCTGAGTTCGATAAACCTTGGGTGATTCACTTAAGGGAAACTTGCTGCTGTTCTACAAACCTCTGCACTTGGAGGCCCAACACTGTCTACAAGAATAGAAGCGTGCGTAGACATCAAGCTATTTTCTGGCGCCGTTGCCGGGAGGTAAGGTAAAAGGTACTCACATCCAGCTACTTAGCTATTTTCTAGCACTGTTGCTGACGTGTGAGTGCTCGAAGGTATTTCCTTTAGATTCTGCAATTATATCTTTTTGTTTCTTGTTTTTATTTCACTAGTTAGGCTTAATGGAAAAAAAAATTAGAGAGCTCTATGAAATTTATCTTGAGTTAGGACATGATGCTTTTGAAGAGAAAATTAAAAAACCTATGGAAATTATTTGCATGATGGTAGCAATGTTATTACATAAATGCTTTGAACACCATTATTGCTAATGCTATGGAAAGTCTAAGCTTGGGGAAGCTGGTTTTGATGAATATGATATTTTAGTCCCCCAAGTTTTGAGGAGAAAATTTTCTTTGATGATACTTTGCCTCCAATTTATGATGATTATAATGATAGTGGTATTTTGGTGCCACCTACTATGGAGGATAAAGTTTATTATGATTATACTATGCCTGCAATTTATGATGATTACAATGATGCTTGTGATAGTTTTACTCCCACTATTACTAATATAATTAATTATGCTTATGTGGAGAGTAATGATACTTTTATGCATGTGGATCATGATAAGAATGCTTTATGTGATAGCTATATTGTTGAGTTTATTCATGATGCCACTGAAAATTATTTTGAGAGAGGAAAGTATGGTTATAGAAATCTTCATGTTACTAAATTTCTTCTCTTTATGATGAAGGTTTTGAGCTTTCTCTTGATTTGCTTTTATTTGCTGGGTACTTTAAGACCTACTGGTCCTTATGAGAGAGGGATACACGGTTTCATATATCTCAATAATATTAAGTCTTCTCTCTTTATGTTGAAATTTTTGAAGCTCCACTTGTTTTGCCTTCCTATGCTAGTCACTTTGTGCTTTATTGATTTATTTTCTTACAAGATTCCTTTGCATAGGAAGTGGGTTAGACTTAAATGTGTTTGATATTTGCTTCTCGATGCTCTTTCATATTCAACTCTTATACATATGAGAGCATCATCAAAATTATCATGCCTAGCTAAAAGGCTTTAAAGAAAAGCGCTTGTGGGAGACAACCCATTATTTTTATTTTCTGCTATTTTTATTTTATTTGAGTCAAGGTGCTGTTTACTTATGTATCAATGCCTTTGTATCTTTATTTTCTTGCATTGTTGTGCCAAGTAAGGCCTCTAATAGGAAGATGATGCTAGATTTGGATTTCTGCGCAGGAACAGATTTCTGCTGTTCACCGTTTTGCTTCTGTAAAATCACAGAAAAATTATTTAAATCTGAAAATTTTTGTGCGTGATCCTCAGATATGTATGCATCTTTCGTTAGTTCAAAGTTTTTCGATCTGAGCGTCGTAAGTGCCTCGAAAAAATTCGTCTTTGCGGACTGTTCTGTTTTAGACAGATTATGCCTTTTTATTTTGCATTCTCTCTTTTACTAGTGTTGAGTGAAATTCTTTTTTGGGTGGAAGAGCTTCACATAACATCAGTGGCAGTAGCTAATGTTTAAAGTAACAAGTCATATTGCGTCTTTATAGAACATGTGAGTTTTTGATTGTGCACTAACCCTCTAATGAGATTTGCTTTGAGTTTGGTGTGACGGAAGTTTTCAAGGGTCAAGAGGGAAGAGTGATATAATAGGATGGAGAAGAGTGAAGAGCTCAAGCTTGGGGAGGCTCCCATGGATCTCCCCAGCATATTTCAAGAAGACTCAAGCGTCTAAGCTTGGGGATGCCCAAGGCATCCCCTTCTTCATCGGCAAAATTATCAGGTCATCTCTAGTGAAACTATATTTTAATTCTTTCACATCATATGTGCTTTTCTTGGAGCGTCTGTGTGCTTTTATTTTCAGTATTGTACTTTTATTTTCAATAAAGCTTGACTGGACCCTAGCATTCTTGATTGGGAGAGAGACACGCTCCGCTTTTTCATGAGAATACTCCTATTCTTCACTTATATTTGTTGAGTATTCATATCTAGCGCTGTTCAGCTTTTAGCTCTTGTTTTCATGTATCTCTTGTCAGAGCTATTAGCTTTCTTTTGTAGAAAGTACTCTCTTGCTTCACTTATATCTGTTTGGAGAGTTGTTGAAATGAATTGATTGGTGTTTGGTTGGTTCAGAAAATGTTGCATGTGGTAATTGGTATAAGGAAAAACTTGCATAATCTTGTAGATCACTAATTTGGATAACTTGATGCTTGTCAATTGTTTTGAGTTAACAAGTAGATCATGATTAAATTTGTGCATCACATGAGTTAAGCCTATTAGTGAAGAACTACCGTAAAGCTTGTTGAAAATTTGGTTTGCATCGGTGGTATCTCTAAGGTCTAGATATTTTCTAATAACAGGGTTTGGTTAACAAGGAAGACGGTATGAAGTCTTATAACGTTTGCAATATGTTTGTCATATAAAACTTGGTGTACGGGTTGATATTCTTGTTTGCTTACATAAACCTTGCTAGCCTAAACTCTGTACTGAGAGGGAATGCTTCTCGTGCATCCAAATCCTTGAGCCAAAATCCATGCCATTTGTGTCCACCATAACTACCTATATGTGGTATTTCCTTGCCACTCCAAGTAAATTTTTCATGTGCTACCTTTAAATTATTCAAAATGTTATTATTCCCTTTTGTGTCAATGTTTACTAGCTCATGAGGAATTAGTGTGGTTATTCTTTATTCTATTTGTCAAATGGACTTTTACACCTGGACTAGCGGCATATACATCCGCTTATCCTCTAATTTTGCAAAAAGAGCTGGCAACGGGGTGCCCAGTCCCAATTAATTACAACTTTAACCATTAATTCTCTTCACACTTTTGCCCTGATTCATCAGTAAGCAATGACAAACAGTGAAATACCTGCGTGTGTAAACCAAAGAGAAAGAGGGATGATCTGCCTTGCTGGTAGAAATAACGTCCTTCATGGGAGCCGCTCTTAAAAGTCCGTTTGACAGGTAGAATACTGTTCTCACCCGCTACCATTCGTTGACAATTAACAAACACCTCTCAAAACTAGATACTCCTCCATGGTATGTGATTGATGGAAGGCACCCGAGGATTCGGTTAGCCATGGCTTGTGTTAGCAAGGTTGGGAGGAGTTTCAAATATTTTATGCAATCTCTATATGTTTTTCAAAACCTAAAAGCTCTAGCACATGACTTAATCCCTGCTTCCCTCTGCGAAGGGCCTTTCTTTTACTTTTATGTTGAGTCAGTTTTCCTATTCTTTCTGTCTTCCACAAGCAAACACTAGTGTCAACTTTGTTACAACATGCGTTATATGCTACGTATTGGACTTGTTATACTACTTTGTGTTGACGATATCCATGAGATAAATATGTTGAAAGTTGAAGCAAATGCTGAAACTTAATTCTTCCTTTGTGTTGATTAAATACCTTTTATTAGAGACTATTGCTTTATGAGTTAACACTTATGCAAAACTTTGATGCTTGTCTCGAAAGTACTATTCATGAAAACGTTTAGCTTGTGTGATTCATTGTTTACTCATTATCTATTTGGTAGCAAACTATAGACCATTGACTTGGATCACTTCATTCATTTACATGTGCCTTACAATATTATATGATCAAGATTATGATGGTAGCATGTCACCTCAAAAATTATTTTGTTTTTATCGTTTACCTACTCGAGGACGAGCAGGAACTAAGCTTGGGGATGCTGATACGTCTCAAACGTATCTATAATTTTTGATGTTCCATGCTGATATTATACCAATTGTTACATGTTTTATATACACTTTATATCATTTTTATACATTTTCTGGGACTAACCTATTAACAAGATGCCGAAGCGCCAGTTCCTGTTTTCTGCTGTTTTTGTATTCCAGAAAAGCTAGTCTGGAAATATTCTCGGAATTGGACGAAAATTTACGGAGGCCCCTATTTTATCAGAAGACACCTGGAGTCCGAAGGAGAGGCGAAGTGGAGCCACGAGGGCCCCACACGTGGGCTCGGCGCGGCCAAGGGCCCACCGGCGCCGAGGGGTGGTGTCGCCTCCTCGTGCACCGCCTCGCGACGCCCTTTGGCCTATATATTGCTCCTACCCCGAAAACCCTAAAAGATCGACGATTTCTCCAGAAGAGTTCCGAGCTCCGCCGCCACCAAAAACCCTAATTCGGGGACATAAGTCTCTGTTTCGGCACCCTGCCGGGACGGGGAATTGCCCCCGGAGCCATCTCCATCGACGCCACCGCCATCTTCATCACCGTTGCTGCCTCCCATGATGAGGAGGGAGTAGTTCTTCATCGGGGCTGAGGGCTCTACCGGTAGCTATGTGGTTTATCTCTCTCTCCCATGGTGTGATCTTTATGTGATCATGAGCTTTGTAATCTAGTTGAATCCATAGATGTTACTCTTCATTATCTTATATGCTACTTGAGTGGTTTTATTAATGTAAACTCCGGAGTCACCTTTGTCCCACGGTGCGAAGTTGACAGTGTGCGCCCGTGTGTGGCTCTTAGGCTAAAGATTACAGGAATACTTATCATGAGTTATTATTTGCGTTGGATGTCTCTATGAAATTGTGGTGTTTGTCTAGTACTATTTAGGGCGCTCAAGTTGACAGTGTGGGGTTCCCTAGATGTGGAATGCGACTTTAAGGTGTGCTGTTATAGCCCTACGCAGTGATTGGTGTTCGTTATCCAACAGGAAACTAATTCAGAGTAGCATAGTGAAGAGGAAATATCTATATATTCAATTATATTATTATTGTTGAGAGTGTCCACTAGTGAAAGTATGATCCCTAGGCCTTGTTTCTAAGCATTGAAACACCGTTTACAACCAGTTCTGCTACATGTTTGCTTGCTGCCATTTTTATTTCAGATTGCAATTACCACTTATAATCATCCATATTACTTGTATTTCACTATCTCTTCGCCGAACTAGTGCACCTATACACCTGACAAGTGTATTGGGTGTGTTGGGGACACAAGAGACTTCTTGTATCTTAATTGCAGGGTTGCTTGAGAGGGATATCTTTAACCTCTACCTCCCTGAGTTTGATAAACCTTGGGTGATTCACTTAAGGGAAACTTGCTGCTGTTCTACAAACCTCTGCACTTGGAGGCCCAACACTGTCTACAAGAATAGAAGCGTGCGTAGACATCAGTGACTCAACTTAAAAATAAAAGATTGGCCCTTCGCAGAGGGAAGCAAGGATTTAACATGTGCTAGAGCTTTTTATTTATAAAACAGAGGTAAAAATTGTTTTGGGAGGTGGTTGTTCCTGTCAACGAATAAGAAAATGGAAAGTACAATATGACCCCTGCCAACCAGACTTTTACGAGCGGCTCCCATGAAGGATGTTATTTCTACCAGCAAGGCAGATCATCCCTCTTTTCTCTTTTGTTTACACATGCAGATATTTCACTGGTATCATTGCTTGTCTGATAAATCAGGGCAAAAATGTGAAGAGAATTAAGCGGTTAAAGTTGTAATTAATCGGGACTGGGCACCCCATTTGCCAGCCCTTTTTGCAAAATTAATGGATAAGCAGATGTATATGCCGCTAGTCCGGTGGTAAAGTCTGTTTGACTTGTGACATAAAGACATCCACCCCGTCCTCATGAGCTAAAAACAATGTCACAAAATGAGAAGTATTTTGAAGTTTTTAAAGGTAGCACATGAAAATTTACTTGGAATGGTTCGAAATACCATGCATATGAATTTTTGGTGGACTCTTTGGGATAACTTGGTTTTTTAAGGATTTGGAAGCACGAGCAGCATTCCCGCTCAGTACAAATGAAGGCTAGCAATAGACTGGGAAGCGACAATCAAGAGAGCATTAACCGTCATAATCATGCTTGCGACAGAATAAAATTAACGGAGGCATAAAAGTGATGCTAGAACTCTGAGGCAAAATAAATCATCAAGGCATAATTGACCTTTTGTTTTTCAGTCATGAACATGCGTGAGCATGTGCCAAGTCAATTCAAGTGAATCATTCAGAGGAGGATACCACCATGTCATACCCTTTTACGAAAACAACAATGCAAGCAAATATCTATATGACATGTTATATACTATTAGTGAATTGGAACTGATCATATGAAAACAAGAACTACTAAGCATCCATTAAATAACATTGCCCTCATACGAATCAGCTAAGCATGTCCACATGAGCGAGTATATGTACAAAAATGAAAACAAATAGAGTTCATACCAGCCTCTCACCACAACTCGAGTTGTCATAAATCGTCATTATTGCTTTTCACTTGTGTGGCTTGAATGATATGAAATGATAATCAGGCTCCAATGGAGTCACAGAAGACTGTTGAACTCTGCAACAACTATACAAAACCGAAGAAGAACAACAAATATTTTTGAGTTTTCGATTTGAAACGAACATAGAAAGGAACAAACAAATAAAGCAAATCTTTTTGGATTTTTGAATACTAAACCGAAGCTAAAAGATAAAGCAAACCAGTACTAAAAGTACACAAGAGGTAAACAAAGAGAAATAACAGAAATATTTTTGGTCCTCTTGGGTTTTGGAAAATAAAATCAAAACAAGAAACAAAAACGAAAAAGAAAGAAACTGAAACATGGATATACAAAGTACCAACCGAATATGATATAAAAGTGAGTGAGATGTCGGTATACCTCCCCCAAGCTTAGGCTTTTGGCCTAAGTGGAGATCAATCATCCCACGTGGGCCAAGCAGTGGCGCCTCCAGTGTATGACGAAGAAGGTTCCTCGTCCTGGTATGAGCTCGAGATGCACCGGTATAATACACGGTATAATCCTCAGGGGCGCCACGTACGCGTTCTGTTGGTGTTCGGGGTAGTGCTGCGTGTGGAAGTTGAGCGCACCTAGATGCTCGTCCAATTCCTCCTTTGATAGTGACAGTGGTTTCCTGAAAATACTGAACAAACTAGGCTGCGGCAAAGGAACTTCCTTTTCGGACCCGTCAGTAAACAAAACTTTATAAACTAGACAACTGATACGTGCATTTTATATCATCATTTATATAACTTTTAGTATCATACTAGAATGTTATTTGCATGATTATATGATTGTTTCTACATGTTTTAGATGATTTTGGGGACTTTCATACAAAGTCCCTATTTTTGGTATTTAATTTCTGGGAGGCAGAAAACCTCCTTTTTCTTGTCTTTAATGTTTCAGGAGCTACAGGACCTCAAATAATAAAAGGAAAAATACTGCGTCAGTTTTTCATCGGGAGAAAGGCAGAGGGAAGAAGACCGAAGAGAGGAGAGCCACGAGGGCCAAATGGGGGTGGCCCACGCGGCCCATGTACCTGGCCGCGTGGGACCCACCAAAAGGTGCCTCGGGCACCTCCTCGCCTGGGGCTTTTTAGCACGCCTTCGTCTCGCCCGAAAAGTAACGCCCTAATTTTTCCAAGTCCATCCGAGGTCGCGGCGGCGGCGAAACTCCTGATCCCTTCCGAGGGGGGTCAGATCCTGCTGCTCCGGAACTCCGGAGAAGGGGGAAATCATCGTCATCGTCATCACCTCTCCTCCTTGGCGTGGGAGGAGGCCTCTACATCATCACCCCCATCAAGACCAGCACCATCACCATCATCATCACCGTGATCCACTCCGTTCCCCTCGCAGTTTGAGAGTTGCTATACCCTAGATACTTGTCTTGTGCTACTATTCATGTTTGTGATTGAGTACTTGTCATTATTTGGTGGTGAAGTTATAATTTCAGATTGTGTTGTACCACTTATGCCACTGATTATGATCATGTTCGCACGTTGTGAGTAGTTCCCGTATGTTCCTGAGGGCATAGGATGAATTGGCAATGATTTATATATGACATGTGTTGGTATTTTGTCAAGAGTTTATCTTTTATGTGATTCTATGATGGTGTTGTGCGAACGTCGACTGCACAACACTTCACCTATATGGGCTCATAGGAGAACACCGTAGTGTAATGAATTGATGGAGACTTGGGAGGACACGTAAACCTGAGACCGAGTCATGAAGTTATATTATGAGGGTATTAGTATCGGGGACCTTAGAGTGTAATGCTATGGTGGGACTTTAGGTCTTAATAATTCTTGTGCAGTCATTTGCTTGGCCACATGATCCATCATAAGGGGTTGTAGTTTATTTATTTAGCTATACCTAATTATGGCTCCGTCCAAAGAGATTAAAACTTGACAAGATATTCAACGTGTTGTTTAATAAATCTCTATGCCTAGCATCATCCATGCCGCCCTCGGGAACGTTTGCCACATATAAGTTACACATCACTTGAGCTTGTCCTTTGCCACATAAGAGGATTGGGCTTTCTCTCTTTGAGAGCTTTCACTTGCTACTATCTGTTATCTGCTTGCAATTATACAACTGAAAATACCAAAAACACTGCATCTTTTATTGTTTTATTTATCAATCTTACTAACCAATACCTTCAGCTCCTCGTGGGTTCGACAACCTTTTCTAATTGAAAGGTACTACAATTGATCTCCTGCACTTGGGAGCCATCAAGATACTTTTCTGGCGCCGTTGCCGGGGAGCGTAGCGCTATTGGTAAGAAGTTTGGTAAGGAAACTTGAAAGCTGTTTATCTCATTGTTACTATGGCATTTATGAATCGTGCCTCGCTGCATCTTGCTCTATATGAAAGTGCTTATGCCACTACTGCAAAGGTGGTTGAAACTACTGTGCTGAGGTACCTAAAGTGGGATTAAAATTCCCATGGTCATGTTAAAAGAGTTATGAAAAATCCATTTACAGGAGATGGAACTAAGTCGGCACGCGAGCACATGGAAATAATTGAGGACATATGTGGCTTATTCAGACTACCTGGTATTTCAGAGGATCAGGTAAAAAGGAAGCTATTGTATTTGTCTTTATCTGGTAATGCTCGTGATTGGTACAGGTCTTGGATGAAGAGGTCCAGAATGAATGGAGTATCTTGAGGAAGGTTTTCTTTCTTAAATATTTTACTCCTAAAGAAGCTTATGATAACCGCTGCTATATATTCAATTTCTGGCCACATCTGGGAGAGAGTATTACTCAAGCTTGGGGGAGGTTAAAGGAACTCCTTCGCAAGAATCCATGTCATGATCTTACAAGGAAACTTATATTGATAAACTTTTATGTGAGACTACCTATGAAGCACAAGGAGATTCTGGATAATTCATCTGGTGGAAGTTTTACTAATAACACTGAAGAAGAAGCATGGAATTTATTGGAGACTATTTCTGAAAATACTAGCCACTGGGATCTTGATAAAGGTAATGAGCCATATTTTGATTATGAATATTCATGTGTAGAGAATTTCTCTACTTCTATTTGTTTAAAAATCTGAGTGATACTTTTGGTCTTGATCCTTATGTTATAATTGAAATAGCTAAAGGTTTTGCTGATCATATCTGTGTTCCAAAAAGTGGATTTGAAGTTTATGTTGAACCTGTTAAACAATCTATTGTTGTTCCTAAAGTTATTAAACAGGTTGAACCAATGTCATCTGTGACAATTGAGGAGTATGTTGAACCACCTCCATTTCCAAACCAAGTTAAGGAGAATTTACTTAAAGCTGTTACTAACAAGAGTAACAAAAGATGTTCTCAGCCTTATGAACAGGTGGAAGTCAACACTCAAATTTCTGTTATCAAGCAACTAAATGAAGAAGACCCAGTGGATGTTTATCTATGTGAAGATGCTACCAAAGTCATCAAAGGTAATTCGGCCAAAGTTGGGAAACCTGTTATATCATGCTCTATTGGGACTTCAAGTTATCATGGTCTATGTGATATTGGAGCAAGTATTAGTGTCATTCCATATTCTCTTTATCTTGAGATCAAGCCTGATATTGATCCCATTGTTATGGAAGAGACAGGTATGACAATTCAACTTGCTAATAAAGATTATATTAGTCCATTTGGAATTGTTAGAGATGTTGAAGTATTGATTGGCAAAATAAAATACCCTGCTGATTTTATTGTGCTTGGTTGTCCTCAAGATTCATTTTGTCCTATCATTTTTGGTAGACCTTTCTTACATACTGTTGGTGCTGAAATTAATTTGCCTAAAGAGAAAGTGTTTATTAAATGTGCTGGTGAGAAACTTGAATTTAACTTTTCCAAATTTGCTGATAAACATGTTGAGAAAGAGCCAATTCCTAATAATTTAATTGAAACTCTTGCTCATATAGCTGTAGCTTCAACTGATGTTGTAGAACGTTATATGCTTAATCAAGATGAACCATTTAATGATGAGGAAAAAGAGGCTTTGGAACAAATATTATGGCAACAACCACCACAATTACAATTGCATATCCCACCTGATAATTTAGGAGTGCTACCACCACCTAAAGGGGATCCTAGTTTTGAATTGAAACCTTTGCCTGCAAATCTGAAATATGCATATTTGGATGAGAAGAGCATATATCCTGTCATTATTAGTGCTAACCTTTCAGCTGAAGAGGAAGAGAAATTACTTGATGTGCTAAAAGCTCACCGACCAGCCATTGGATACTCTCTTGATGATCTTAAAGGTATAAGCCCCGCTCTATGTATGCATAAAATTAATCTGGAGGAAGATGCAAAACCTGTTGTTGATTTTCAACGCCGCCTCCATCCAAAAATGAAAGAAGTGGTAAGAAAGAGGTAATAAGACTTATTGAAGCTGGTATCATTTATCCTATAGCTGACAGTAAGTGGGTTAGTCCTGTTCATTGTGTTCCTAAAAAGGGTGGAATGACTGTTGTTCCAAATGAAAAGGATGAACTTGTGGCTCAACGTACTGTAGTTGGTTATAGGATGGTTATTGATTTCAGAAAATTGAATAAAGCAACTCGAAAAGATCATTATCCATTGCCATTTATTGATCAAATGCTAGAAAGGTTATCTAAACACTCTCACTTTTGCTATCTAGATGGTTATTCAGGTTTCTCGCAAATTCCTGTCCATAAGGATGATCAAGAAAAGACCACTTTTACTTGCCCATATGGTACTTTTGCTTACAGGAGAATGCCATTCGGTTTATGTAATGCTCCTGCTACTTTTCAAAGATGCATGAATGCTATATTTGCTGATTATATTGAAAAGATAATGGAGGTTTTTATGGATGATTTTTCTGTGTATGGTACTTCCTTCGATAATTGCTTGTTCAACCTTAACAAAGTTTTACAGCGTTGTGAAGACCAACACTTGGTTCTTAATTGGGAGAAGTGTCACTTCATGGTTACTGAGGGTATAGTTCTTGGGCATAAGATTTCTGGAGAAGGAATAGAAGTTGATCCAGCAAAGATTGAAGCTATTGAAAAACTACCATATCCAAGGGACCTCAAAGGTATAAGAAGTTTTCTTGGGCATGCAGGTTTTTACCGTAGGTTCATTAAGGATTTCTCCAAAATATCAAAACCTCTAACCAATCTTCTGCAAAAGGATGTTCCTTTCTCTTTTAATGATGATTGCATTGAGTCCTTTAATATTTTGAAGAATGCTTTAATCACTGCTCCCATTATTCAACCTCCTGATTGGAACTTGCCTTTTGAAATTATGTGTGATGCTAGTGATTATGCAGTTGGGGCTGTTTTGGGCCAACGTGTTGATAAGAAACTGAATGTTATTTATTATGCTAGTAGAACACTTGATGCTGCTCAAAAGAATTATGCTACAACTGAGAAAGAATTTTTAGCAGTACTGTTTGCTTGTGACAAGTTTAGACCTTATATTACTGATTCAAAAGTCACAATACATACTGATCATTCTGCTATTAAATACTTGATGAATAAGAAAGATGCTAAGCCTAGACTAATAAGATGGGTACTTCTATTGCAAGAATTTGATTTACACATTGTTGATAGGAAAGGGGAGGATAATCAAGTTGCTGATCATCTCTCTAGGATGGAAAGCATACCTGATGATCCTATTCCTATTAATGATAGCTTTGTTAATGAACAACTTGCAATTGTTAATGTTTCTAGTGCTAAAGTTGCATCTCCTTGGTTTGCCAACTATGCAAATTTTATTGTTGGTAAAGTTTTGCCTCCACACTTCACTTCTCAACAAAGAAAGAAATTCTTTTATGATCTTAGACATTATTTTTGGGATGATCCTTTCCTCTATAAGAAAAGTGTGGATGGTATTATTAGACGTTGTGTACCTGAGCATGAACAACAGGCTATTATAAGAGATTGTCATGACAGTCCCTATGGAGGGCATCATGCAGGAGATCGCACAGGAGCAAAGGTATTACAATCTGGTTTCTATTGGCCTACTTTATTTAAGGACTGTGCTGAATATGTTAAATCTTGTGATAAATGTCAAAGAGTAGGAAACATTGGTAGGAGGAATGAAATGCCTATGAATTATTCATTGCCACTTGAACCATTTGATGTGTGGGGTTTTGACTTTATGGGTCCTTTCCCAGAATCAAAGACAAAGCATACTCACATTTTGGTTGCAGTTGACTATGTTACAAAGTGGGTGGAAGCAATTCCAACCAAAAGTGCAGATCATGCCACAGCAATGAAGATGCTCAAGGACATCATTTTCCCCAGGTTTGGTGTTCCTAGGTTCTTAATTACTGATGGTGGTTCTCATTTCTTGCATGGTGTTCTTAGAAAAACTTTGGCAAAATATGATGTTAACCATAGAATTGCATCTCCTTATCATCCTCAAACAAGTGGGCAAGTTGAATTAAGCAATAGGGAAATTAAACTCATTTTGGAAAAGACAGTGAATAAGTCTAGATCTGATTGGCCAATTAAGATTAATGATGCTTTGTGGGCTTATAGAACTGCTTTTAAAAATCCTATGGGAATGTCTCCTTATAAAATGGTTTATGGAAAAGCTTGTCACTTACCTGTTGAACTAGAACATAAAGCTAGATGGGCTATTAAACAACTGAACTTTGATTTTAAAACTGCGGGAGAAAAGAGAATTCTTGACCTAAACCTACTTGACGAATGGAGAAATGAAGCTTATGAAAGTGCCAGGATGTTTAAAGAAAAAGTTAAGATTTGGCATGACAAGAAAATTAAGAAAAAGGAATTCAAAGTAGGTGATCAAGTTTTATTGTACAACTCTCGTTTCAAGTTTTCTGCAGGGAAGCTAGCTTCAAAGTGGCAGGGACCATTAGTGATACAGGAGGTGTACCGTTCAGGAGCTATCCGTCTTCACGGTGACATGAAAGGTAAACCTCATGTAGTCAATGGACAACGCCTTAAACCTTATATTGCAGGAAAGAGCTTCATCGGAAGGGTGGAGGAGTTGAATTTACAAACACCGGAAGAGGTAATTGAGAGAAACCGTGCAGTTCAGAAACCCTAAATCAATAGAAGGTAACTTTTGTGTTGGAAAGTTTCTCGGAATTGCATAAAATTTTACGGAGGTCAATTTTTATGGAAATCATCGTATGGGACAAGAAAACTGGACGAAACGGAGACCCGAGGGAGAAAGAGAGGGGCCCACGCGGCCCAAGTACCTGGCCGCGTGGGGCTATCCCTTTTCCACCTCGGAGTCCTTTTTCGTCTCGTTTTCGATCCCGACGCTTCGTCTTGACCTAAAAACCCTCAATATATACCCTCTCTGCCGATCTAATCTCGCACCGAGCGTTCTCGAGCGATCTTTGTTTCTGTTGTTTCTGCCTGTCAGGTTTTAGCCATGTCTTGCTCCGGATCCAACCAAGAGGGGGAGAGCTCTCCCAAGGAGGGTGTTGTGAACCGCTACCTCAACTCCGTGATGACACCACCGAAGACCGTGTGCTTCAAGGAGGGCGTGATGCTCGTGGAGGAGGTGAAGGCTCCCAAGGCCACCGGCACGGTAGAGGCAAGGCTGGATGAGTTGGAGGACAAGACCTTCAGGTATGGCACTGTGGTTTACCGCAGCCTTGATGCTCACCACTTCATGAACCTGGAGCTGGAAAGAAGGTTGAAGAGTACAAGAAAAGGCTTGAAGATCTGGAAGATAGATACAAGGACGTCATCGACAAGTGGGAAAGTTCCAATGCTTCATGTGGGATGGAGAACCAGAACTGTGAATATGAAGAACGCTTCAAGAAGATTGCAGCAGCTGCCACCCTCAGGTATAATGATCCACCTACATCTTTCCGTGATGGAAGGCCTTTCCATGGAAGATGGCTGAGTGGGAGAAAGAATATGAGAAGGAGGAGCTGCAGCAAAGAAAGACCTTGCAAACGTCAAGCTTGGGGGAGTTCCACTAGTCTTTATCTCTAGTTTATCATATCTATCTAGTCATGGTGTGTTTGCTTTTATCGTTTAGTTATCAATATCTCTTAGGCGTGTGTGAGCTCATGGAGCATTATCATGTATCCCTATCTATGGTTTATCAATGAATATTAAAGTATGGTGTCATCCATGATTCTCTTGTTTGGGATTTATGGGTAACACTCATGCAAATGAGCGTGGCATATTTAGAATTTCAATCACATCTTGCCTTGAAATTAATTAACTTGAGTATGTTGGACAATTATAGAATTATCTCAATATAGAAGAAGTAAAAAGACTTGTGAATTAATAGTTTGAGGTTAAGATATAGTCTTGTAGGATAAGAAGTTGAGAAGACTTAATGAAAAGGATATAAAACACTCTTGTTACAACCTAGTATCTTTTGAGCAAATTAATGATCATGGATATTTCAATACTTATGCTCTTGAATGTGAATGAAAGGAAGGCACCTGAAATTTCAGCTAGCCATGGAAAGTGTAAGAAAAGGGTTGTGTAGAGCATGGGAACTTGATTGAGATATCCATGACTAAAGTTTGCACTAGTTACTAGTCAAGCAAGAGTGATAACAATTTTTATATCTATCTGTCTTTTCATTTGTCTTCTTTTGAACTTGTTATCCAATGAGAGTTTATCTTGTCTTTGAATTTCAGCAAAGTATAAAAGATTATAATGCTTGCCATGAAGAGCAAAAGCATGTGAAAAACAATATGATTCGATTGTCCAACATACAATGGTTATTTGCTTTCAAAAGTAAGGGGTGATTGCTAGAGTTCTACTTATGTTGCCCTCATATGTATGAGTTTTAGATCATTAATCTTATCTTGCAATTGAATATGATGATGATACAATGCCCGTATTTATTTATCAACCATAAGTCCATTGATGCATGTAATGATCTATGTCCTTACTTACTCGAGGACGAGTAAAGGTTTAAGCTTGGGGGAGTTGATACGTGCATTTTATATCATCATTTATATAACTTTTAGTATCATACTAGAATGTTATTTGCATGATTATATGATTGTTTCTACATGTTTTAGATGATTTTGGGGACTTTCATACAAAGTCCCTATTTTTGGTATTTAATTTCTGGGAGGCAGAAAACCTCCTTTTTCTTGTCTTTAATGTTTCAGGAGCTACAGGACCTCAAATAATAAAAGGAAAAATACTGCGTCAGTTTTTCATCGGGAGAAAGGCAGAGGGAAGAAGACCGAAGAGAGGAGAGCCACGAGGGCCAAATGGGGGTGGCCCACGCGGCCCATGTACCTGGCCGCGTGGGACCCACCAAAGGTGCCTCGGGCACCTCCTCGCCTGGGGCTTTTTAGCACGCCTTCGTCTCGCCCGAAAAGTAACGCCCTAATTTTTCCAAGTCCATCCGAGGTCGCGGCGGCGGCGAAACTCCTGATCCCTTCCGAGGGGGTCAGATCCTGCTGCTCCGGAACTCCGGAGAAGGGGGAAATCATCGTCATCGTCATCACCTCTCCTCCTTGGCGTGGGAGGAGGCCTCTACATCATCACCCCCATCAAGACCAGCACCATCACCATCATCATCACCGTGATCCACTCCGTTCCCCTCGCAGTTTGAGAGTTGCTATACCCTAGATACTTGTCTTGTGCTACTATTCATGTTTGTGATTGAGTACTTGTCATTATTTGGTGGTGAAGTTATAATTTCAGATTGTGTTGTACCACTTATGCCACTGATTATGATCATGTTCGCACGTTGTGAGTAGTTCCCGTATGTTCCTGAGGGCATAGGATGAATTGGCATTGATTTATATATGACATGTGTTGGTATTTTGTCAAGAGTTTATCTTTTATGTGATTCTATGATGGTGTTGTGCGAACGTCGACTGCACAACACTTCACCTATATGGGCTCATAGGAGAACACCGTAGTGTAATGAATTGATGGAGACTTGGGAGGACACGTAAACCTGAGACCGAGTCATGAAGTTATATTATGAGGGTATTAGTATCGGGGACCTTAGAGTGTAATGCTATGGTGGGACTTTAGGTCTTAATAATTCTTGTGCAGTCATTTGCTTGGCCACATGATCCATCATAAGGGGTTGTAGTTTATTTATTTAGCTATACCTAATTATGGCTCCGTCCAAAGAGGATTAAAACTTGACAAGATATTCAACGTGTTGTTTAATAAATCTCTATGCCTAGCATCATCCATGCCGCCCTCGGGAACGTTTGCCACATATAAGTTACACATCACTTGAGCTTGTCCTTTGCCACATAAGAGGATTGGGCTTTCTCTCTTTGAGAGCTTTCACTTGCTACTATCTGTTATCTGCTTGCAATTATACAACTGAAAATACCAAAAACACTGCATCTTTTATTGTTTTATTTATCAATCTTACTAACCAATACCTTCAGCTCCTCGTGGGTTCGACAACCTTTTCTAATTGAAAGGTACTACAATTGATCTCCTGCACTTGGGAGCCATCAACAACCTGCATGAGAGTTAGGTGTAATAAAATGATGAAGCTTCATAGCAGCAAGTTCAAGCCTTTGAGGGGGTAACAACTCATCAGTGGGATCAACAGGAAGGCCTAGATCAGCTAAAACACGTGCAGCAATAGTTCCTCCAAAGATTGGTCCTTTTGCGGCAAGGCGACGAGCAATCAAAGCACCGAGGTTATAAGTTTTATTATCCTTAAGTGCAGCAGCCAGAAAAGCTAAATGGTAGTTTGAAATGTTACTAGTGTTTTCTTTAGCAAGAATACTCGTGGCAAGATAATAAGTAAAATATCTAATGGCTGGAAGTTGAATGTTCCTTATCTTGCCACGCTGCGTTGTACGGTCATCATCATAAGTCACCTCCCGGTAAAGTTCCAGTAGCTCGGGAGGTTGCCCCTGAATTCTTCTTGCTGTCCCAGATGGGGCAATACCTATGACTCTGCAAAATCTTTTCAGATCCATGGTGTAAGGTCTATCATAAATTTTAAATGCAACGAGGGACTGAAATGAGTGTTATTGAAAGTAAAGATCCCAACAAAAATCTTGGTGAGCCTTGCATATTGCTCACTCTCATCCTGCATAAACTCCATCAAACCAACTTTGTTAACAAGAAATAAGAAATCATCAAGGATCCCTGCATATCTCAAAAAGTCAGTACAAGGGAAGATAGATGCATGTGCAACACCATCATCCCCCTCATCACCAATCCTCGGTGTCATAAGATCCTCATTGTAGGATGGCCTACATCGAGCAGCAGACCTTGAAGGCCTTGTTGCTCTTGGTGCTTCCCTCTAAAAATCTCTCCATAAGTGTGATTATGCATCTTCCTTTTCTGAAATTTTTAACAAAACCTCATAAAACGTGATTTTGGAGCAACTAAATCAAAGAAACTACTATAGAGACTTGCAAGAGGGCTACACATGCATCAAAACTAATTAATCTAAGCATAGAACAAGCATGCAAACACATCTAACATGTCACCTACAGTACCAAAATACTCAAGACATACACAACCAAACAAAATTCTACTTGGATAAACGGAGGAGTCACATACCGGAGAGCAAATGGTCCAAATCTTAGAAACAAAGATGGGCTGAGCAAGGAGATCAAAAAACTCGAGCAAGAGCAGCAAGAACACGGGTTTGAGCAATGGTGGTGTGTGTGTCGGGTGAGAGAAAGAAATGAGAGGAAGATGAGTGAGTGGAGGGCCAAGTGGGACCCACACCATGTCACGGCGCGGCCCACACCCCTGCCGCGCGGTGGGGTGGTGTGGAGGCATGGTGGGTCCCCTGGTCAGCCCTAGGCACTCCCACAATCCTCTTTAAAAACTAAGATTTATGGTATAATTTTCAGAAATTTTCGAAAACTTTCATTTTGCACATTTTCTGGATATTTAAATAATAAACTTAGAGCAGAAATAGAATTTTATAAAGACCAATTTCAACTAAAACTTTGCAAGTTCAGTAACACAACAGTAGGTAAAACAAGGTTGAGAAATAAAATGTTGTTTAGTGCTTCTATGCATTTAAAACATATTTGTTAACAAGGTTGATCAAGTCTTGTCACCAAATAAATTTTATATGACATAAAAGAATTAAACCACATGAGAAAATCATGTTACCTTGAATTGTATAGCAATAGATCCAATCATAATACTTTGAAATCCTTCTTGAGGTTCATAAATAGGGCAATCAATACTTCCCACTTTGATAGTTCTAAGATTGGCTATTGTATTTACTCCATATATCTTGTCCAGCTTTTTGGGAAAATAAACAGTATGCTCTTTGTCATTAACATTGAAGGTTACTTTTCCTTTGTTGCAATCAATAACAGCCCCTGCAGTGTTAAGAAAAGGTCTTCCAAGAATAATAGACATATTATCATCTTCAGGCATTTCCAACACAACAAAGTCAGTTAATATTAAACAATTATTAGCTACTTGAACAAGAACATCCTCACATATGCCAACAGGAACAGCAGTAGATTTATCAGCCATTTGCAAAGATATATCAGTTGGTATCAATTTTTCTAAATAGAGTCTCTTATAAAGAGAGAAAGGCATAACACTAACTCCTGCTCCTAAATCACATAGAGCAGTTCTAACATAATTATTCTTAATAGATCATGGGATAGTTGGTATACCTGGATCTCCAAGTTTCTTTGGAACCTTACCATTGAAAGAGTAATTAGCATGCATAGTAGAAATTTCCTCATTAGGAATTTTTCTTTTGTTAGAGACAATATCTTTCATATATTTGAATAAGGAGTCAATTTAATAGCATCAGTCAAAGGAATTTGCAAAAACAAGGGTTTCATCCATTCACAAAATTTATTATAGTGTTCTTCTTCCTTTGATTTATTTTTCTTATTAGGAAAAGGCATTTGCTTTTGCACCCAAGGTTCTCTCTCATTACCATGCTTTTTAGCAATGAAATCTTCTTTAGTATACTTTTTATTCTTAGTATGCTTTTCAGGTTCATCTTCACTCTCCTCTTTATCAGAAGCATCATTTTTATCCTTATCATTGTCATGTCCATTACCACTTTCAGTTTCAGCATCAGAGATAGATATACTATTTGGATCATTAACATGCTCATTTTCATTAATTGATTCAGGAGATTCTTCAACATGTTTATGTTTCTTCTTCTTCTTTTTCTTAGAAGGGGTACTAGTTTCATTAGCTAGTTGAGAATCTTGCTCAATTCTTTTAGGATGTCCTTCAGGATACAAAGGATCCAGAGTAGAAGCACCTCCTCTAGTTCCTACTCCATAAGCATGTTTTTCATTTTCTCTAGAAGCATTAACTAGCAGATCTTTTTGTACCTTAGTGAGTTGATCTATTTGAGTTTGAACCATATGGAAATGTTTAATAAGCATTTTAACATCATTAGAAGTTCTTTCCACAATATCATGCAAATTACTAATAGCTCGAGAATTTTCTATCAGATGATTATGCACTCTCATATTAAAGTTATCCTGCTTAACAATATAATTATCAAATTCATCTAAGTATTGATCAGGAGTTTTAGAATAAGGAATATCTCTATCATCAAATTTTTTGATAGAGTGTACCTCAACTACTGATGGGTGAGGAATTGGCTTACATAATTCTTCTATTGGTGGTAGATTCTTCACATCTTCAGATTTAATACCCTTCTCTTTAAGAGATTTCTTGGCTTCTCTCATTTCTTCATCACTTAGTTCAAGAATTCCTCTCTACTTTGGTGTGGGTATCGGGGTCGGCTCAGGTATAGTCCAATCATCATGATTTTGGCTTATTTTATCCATTAATTCCTCAGCTTCATCTGGAGTACTTTTCCTGAAAACACAACCAGCACAACTATCTAGGTATGTCCTAGATTCAACAGTTAGTCCATTATAGAATATATCAAGAAGTTCATTTTTAGCTAATTGATGTCCAGGCCGAGCTCTGAGTAAAGATCAAAACCTTGCCCAAGATTTAGGCAAATTCTCGGCTTCCAATTGTTTGAAATTAAAGATTCTCTGTAAAGCAGCATGTTGAGCACTAGCAGGAAAATATTTCTGGAAGAAAGCATTAACCAAATCCATAGGACTTTTAATGGATCCAGGAGATAAACTATTAAACCAAGTTTTAGCTTCATCTTTTAATGAGAAAGGAAATATTTTAGTAACGAAGTAACTGCGTTTCTTAATGTCATCAGAAAACACACTACTTAAAGTAGAAAGAGTGTTCATATGTTCTACAGCACTTTCATTTTCAGTTCCTCGAAAAGGTTCTTTCTCAACAATAGATATATGTGACAAGTCCATAGAGAAATTATAATTTTTATCTTTTATATCAATGGGAGATGTAGCAAACTTAGCATCAGGAGACAGTTTGTAATTAACAGCACGTCTTGCAAGAAGATTTTTAACAGCACTAGCATATTTAGAAGCATTGCATTCTTCAATAAATTTATCATCAAGTTCAACATAAGTTTCCTCAAATCATCACTAGTATGATCTCTTAATTCAGGTGAACTAACAGGCGTAATGGGACTTTCATTAGGTGTTTCAGCATTTTCAGTTTGTTTTGACTTAGCAATTGTAGCATCTAGAAAAGGACCTAATGAACCTCTCTCATCAAGCACAGTAGAAGCATCATCAAAACTTTCAGAAGTATTTTCAGATTCAGCAGAAGTAGCAGCACGTGAAGCATGTGTATATGGTGGTGTGACAAGTTGACTTATAACAGACGGTGAATCAAGAGCAAAAGAAGTACTCAGAGTTGTACCTCTCCTTGTAGTGGATGGCAGTATATGGACCTTCCATCACGAGGTTTACCCATGATGAGTAATTTGCAGCGAACAATATCACTCTCAGGTGAGCTTATAAATAGAGCTATGCTCCCCGGCAACGGCGCCAGAAAATAGTCTTGATGACCCACAAGTATAGGGGATCACAACAGTCTTCGAGGGAAGTAAAACCCAAATTTATTGATTCGACACAAGGGGAGCCAAAGAATATTTATAAGCCTTAACAGATGAATTGTCAGTTCAGCTGCACCTGGAAATAGACTTGCTCGACACAGTTTATCAGTAGCAACAGTTTTATAGCAGTAGCAGTAGTGAAATAATAGCAGCAGTAAAATAAAAGCAGCAGTAATAATTGTAGTAGACAGCAGGATTAAAATACTGTAGGCATAGGGATGGATGAACGGGCGTTGCATGGATAGATAATTCATATAATAGTCAAGCGTAGGGCATTTGCAGATAAATAATAATAAAGTATCCAGGTAATAATCAATCATAGGCATGTGTTCTGTATTTAGTCGTACGTGCTCGCAATGAGAAACTTGCACGACATCTTCTGTCT
Source organism: Poa pratensis (assembly GCA_947311845.1). Lineage (NCBI taxonomy): Eukaryota > Viridiplantae > Streptophyta > Magnoliopsida > Poales > Poaceae > Poa > Poa pratensis. The sequence goes on along the minus strand of CAMZMU010000076.1, from coordinate 15,252,472 downwards.
TACCAGCCCGTTTGCAGCGGGGGCTCAAGGGAAACTACTGGTAATTAAGGTGCTCCTTTTAATAAAGCACCGGAGCAAAGCATTAACACTCCGTGAACACATGTGATCCTCACATTACAGCCATCCCCTCCGGTTATCCTAATTGTTGTCACTTTGGGGCCTCGGGTTCCGGACAATTATATGTGTAAACAACTTGCAGATATGATCTAAATCAATAATTATCCTCATGATACAATAACATGTTCAGATATGAAATCATGGCACTCGGGCCCTAAGTGTCAAGCATTAAGCATAACAAGTTGCAACAATGACATAAAGTACTAACAACGGATACTAGGCACCATGCCCTAACAATCTGATATCTATTACATGAATGATCTCATCCAATCCCACTAGTACATAACGACACATCGGATACCCCTCTATGGCAACGGCAAGAGTTAGGCAACGGAAAAATGAGCTCCGCGCGCTTCCGCGAGTGCGCGCGCACGCTAGTCGGTCGATGGGCCCGACACAATGGTAACGGAGGCTGAAAAGATCTCCGTTGCTCATATATAGGCAACGAGGAAAGAATATCTCCGTTGCTGATATTTACACATCAGCAACGGAGATCGGTCTATCTCCGTTTCCCATGTGAAGGCACATTAAGCGGTGCCGGTATTAATATCTCCCACTCCAGTACTTTATCTCACTCTCACTCTCAGTCTCACTCTCCCCAGTTCCTAACCCTAGCCGCACACGCTCTCCTCCTACTTCACCCATCGATGGCGAACCCCTCCGGCGCCGACGGAAGTCAGGATGGAGCATCTTCCTCCTCCCACCCTCCGATGCGCAGCCCGGATCTCCCCTACAACTGGGGCGAGATCCCCCGCGACTGCGGTCGCGAGTTCATTCTGAGCCGTCAAATCCCATCCGGATCCACGGCGGCGGCGGCCACCGACGCCCGGATCTCGTCCTCATCGTCCTCCTCGGACGATGAGGACGAGGATCTGGAGGTCGGTCTCCTCGTCTCTCGCGCCTCCTTTGAGCGCGAGCGCGCCGAGGGTGTCATTCGGGTGTCTGCGATGCAGAGAGCTATCCGCATCTCCGCCGCCGAGCACGCGATAGAAGCCGCCGAGGAGGCGTTGTTCCAGACGCGGCTCCGGGCGGCCATAGACCGCTCTTCTCCCTGGCCAGGGCCCTGGGTCAGATGCGGCGGCGGCAGCGGTGGCGGCGGCGGAGGAGGAGGATGAGGAGGAGGAGGAGGAGGAGGACGCTCCGGTGTTCGAGCAGGATGAGGTCTCCTCTGGCAGTGGCTCCGGCGCCGACGCGTGGGACGCAATCCGCGACGGAAAGCGACCCCGCCTCGCCTAAGGTAAATGACCGCTCTGTTAGCTACTTATTTAGCTCGGTTTGCTCTGTTAGTTAGCTCTGTTCAGCTATGTATTTGCTATGTTAGCTACTTATTTAGCTCGGTTTGCTTTGTATAGCTATGTATTTGCTATGTTAGCTACTTATTTAGCTCGGTTTGCTCTGTTAGTTAGCTCTGTTCAGCTATGTATTTGCTATGTTAGCTACTTATTTAGCTCAGTTTGCTCTGTTAGTTAGCTCTGTTCAGCTATGTATTTGCTATGTTAGCTACTTATTTAGCTCGGTTTGCTTTGTTTAGCTATGTATTTGCTATGTTAGCTACTTATTTAGCTCGGTTTGCTCTGTTAGTTAGCTCTGTTCAGCTATGTATTTACTATGTTAGCTACTTATTTAGCTCGGTTTGCTCTGTTCAGCTATGTATTTGCTATGTTAGCTACTTATTTAGCTCGGGTTGCTCTGTTAGTTAGCTCTGTTCAGCTATGTATTTGCTATGTTAGCTACTTATTTAGCTTGGTTTGCTCTGTTAGTTAGCTCTTCAGCTATGTATTTAGCTCGGTTTGCTTTGTTTACTGCTTATTGGCTCTGTTTATTAGCTTTGTTTGCTGTTTTTAACAAAGAATATTCGTTGTTTCAAGGGCTTGGTGGATGCTTGGTGACGATGTTGCTGCCGTGAAGACCTAGGAGCGGGGCTCCATACACGGTGCCGTCACCAGGAGTAGTACATTTTGCGCAGCAGGAAAGACAGTAGATGTTCATCTGGCGGCCGTGAAGACATAGGAGCAGAGCTCCAGCCACGCGCACTGATGAACTTTTGTAAAGCAGGGCGTACAGGAATACGGTGACGACCGGGCGGCCGTCTAGTCGCATGGAGCGGGGCTCCATCGACGGCACAGCCCGTCACCGTTTTTTTTTCCTGTAACCCTTATTAGAAACAGTTATTAGCAAAACTCCGTGTCTAATGTTAAATACATCAGAAATGGTTTATCTCCTCCGTTGCCATTGTGAGGCTTCACATCAGTGACAGAGGCGGGGACACGGACCCTTTCTCCGTTGCCGAAGGGGTTTTTGGCTCGTTTCCGATGTGTCGTTCTGTACTAGTGTCCCTACCATCCCCTTCAGCCTATAGCGGGGATTACTCACACATGGATGGGGGAATCATGGATGGTTGATGGAGAGGCGTCGGTGATGATGATGGCGATGATCTCCTCCAATTCCCCGTCCCGGTAGGGTGCCAGAACGGAGTTTCTGGTCCCCGAAATAGGGTTTTCGGTGGCGGCGGAGCTCTGGAGTGTTTCTGGAAAAAGCGTCGACCCTCTTCGGGTTTTTAGGTCAAGGGGATTAAGTAGTCGTAAGGGGGACGCGAGGTGGTGACCGAGGCGCCGCACCACCCCCGGCGCGGCCCACCTCTGGCTGCGTGGGCCCATGGTGTGGGGCCCCTGTGGCCCGCCTCCGTCTCGTCTTCTGGCTCCGTGTGTCTTCTGGAAAAATAGGAACTCCAGGATATTTTTCGGGAATTTTCCCGAAACTTGACTTTCTGCACAAAAACAAGACACCATGGCAATTCTGCTGAAAACAGCGTTAGTCCGTGTTAGTTGCATTCAAAACACACAAATTAGAGGTAAGACAACAGCAAAAGTGTTCGGGAAAGTAGATACGTTTTGGACGTATCAATGGCATGATCGAGAACCTTCTGAGGGCGGCACGCCTACTTTATGCGTCGTCCAGCCACTGAGTTATCCCCTTGTGGAGTTGTATCATGATTTTTCGTGTCAATTTTGGCATGCTTGTGTTGTGCCCAGCGGACTTTTTATTTTCCTTTTGAACTTGTTACTTGAACCTTGTATGTTTGTGGATGGTTGCTTTATTTATAAAGCGGGGCGAAATCCTGTTTCGAGGACAGACAGTGGGCCTTGCGCCCAGGCTCCTTGTGCTCCATGGCTCTGCCATTAGCCTGCCATTGTGTGCTACTGCTACTCCTTTAGTTGCTTCCAGATTCATGCATTAAGTTTGCATTTTCTCTTTCTCTAGGGAAAAGTTTCCATTTGATTTTGGTATGTTTTGTTTTTGTTTTATTTATATGTTTGTGGAACTGGAAATAATCGTGGTTTCTTTAATAAAAAAAGGGGAACCCCTTTTCTAAAAAAAAGTATTCTTAATTTTTTTTCCGTTTCACAATTCGTACCGTTTGACTCTACGGGGGTTTATGATAATTTGTTTAGTTGATGATCTTTTGTTTTCTTATTTTTGTAACCAAAGGGCGGGATTTGTTATTTGTGTTTTGCACTTAATATCTTCTTTTGTATGCGTGCCATTCCAAACAACGTAAGAGAAACACCCCACCTTGTGTTGGTGTTTATTTTGGTGCAGTTCCGCGGATATTTAAACTTTAATGGCTTCACAAACTGGAGAATATTTTCTATAACAACCTATAACGTATGTCAGTGGTTCGAAGATCCCAACTGCCTCCGCCTTGTGGAACACGACAGTTAGTACATCCATGATCACGGTGAAGAACTGAGGGGAGAAAGGGTCCCCTGTCGCAAGCCCCATGCATGGAAAAGTTGTTCACCCGGGAAACCATTAACAAGAACTCGCGTGATGGCAGTTGATAGGAAAGCCGCAATCCAGGAGCAGACCTGAGGCCCAAAACCGCGTCGATGAAGAACTGAAAAAAGGAGTGGCCAAGAAATATAGTGATGACGGTATAATGGGTATCAACAAATCACCGGTTCACCATGATTGAAGATGGAATCAGACCTTAGAAAGATAAATTATGATAGAAAGCTAATCCCTGAAAACTTTCCATTGTATCACTCATGATGAATTGGTATTTGTTGATGCCCATTATACCGTCTTCACTGCCATAGATATGGACTATAGTTGCTTAATTTTCCCGATGCCAAAGAATGGTGTGCTAGCTAGGGAGCACACAAATGGATTATGATTTGCATATCATTCATATCATTGTATAGGTAGTTGTGAGATTGGGTAATAAAAGGGCTATATGTATATGTTGATGGAGAGGCCGGGGTTTTCATCCCCTTGTCGAGATAATGGAGCATGTGTGACAGAGTCCCGTAGGAGAGGGAGTGTTCAAAACTGTGAACAGTAACTAAGCAGCCTCTGAATCACAGACAAAACATATATTGCTTTATTTCCACAAACATTACACGGTGAGACTGGCAAGTACTATATGTAACACTTTTCATAAAGCAGGTTCCGTAATTGACCATTAGGTCCACTGTTACACGTACATATTGATCTTTCTTCTTAGATACTATATTTATGATTCCGCCGGGCCGTCGATCGACAAGGGCATCTAGACGACGGAGAAGGGCAAGGGGATGATGTTAAGGATGCCGCCAAGGAGGCCGCCGACAATCTGACCGATGAGGCCAATGAGGCCGCCAAGGCCTCCGAGACCGCCGCTACTGCTGCCGCTGTCAGCACCCAGGAGCTGAACGGGCGCGGACAGGGTCCCGGTGACGCTTGCCAGGGATGCGTCACAGGCAGCCAGCGGGGTGACCACCACCAGCCTGCACTGGTTCCCGAGCAGAGCAGCGAGCAGCGGCGTGGTGACCGTGCCCAGATTTATGTTGAATGTCCCGCTGGTGTCGGCCGTCGTGCTAGCTAGCACCCTGCCGCCACACACCAGTTGCACGGTGGCGTCTGTCCGGAGCCAAAAAGGAAACAAACGAGATAAGCGGCGCGCCGGAGCACAGAACAGTTGCAGCAGTTAGGTGGCATTCGGGCAAGAAAAACAGCACAGGGTGAGGGTCCTTACTAGGGAACGACGGAACCGCGGCCGCGTTGATGGAACTGCCAGCGCTGCATGGCACCACGCCGGCGATGAGGGCAAGGGGAGCCTTGTTCGCCTCCACACCATGCGGCGCGGAGCCGACGGCGACCACAAGGAGAAGGAGAGCGGCGAGAAGGCTCTTGGTGGCTGCCATTGATCCCTCGACCTTACTACGTGCTGTACGAGTGAGGGCTGAGGAGATGTGCTGCTGAGTGTGGTGCCTCATGGTGCTGCTTGGATCCCGTATTTATAGGCGTGTGTGAGACTGCGATGAGGCCAAGTTGCCGCGGGTTTTCACGACTGGCGAGGTAGATGCAGCCGGAATTCTTGCAGGCTTCACTGATTATTCACTCAACCCGTGCGCGCATGCTCACAGTGTCCCCGCGGGACACGCTGCTGTCCGCGTCGAGCTTCGGGCGTGGATGGCCGGATGCGAACAATTTGGCCTAAACGCATGGCCCAAGCAGCAAGAATAAGCTCAATCAGTTGCATGCCAAGCTAGAGATTTTTTAGATACGCCTATCATTGGCAAATGATGGGATCCTTTAGCTGGATCAACCAACGCATGCTCACGGAGCTCTTCATCTTCCTCTTTCTTTTTTTCTGTCCAACTTCTCGTCCATCTTTAATCTTCTCCCACGCTCCTCCTTGGTGACCTTCGTGGGGCTTGTACCTAAGCATACATAATGCATCGAATGAAGTAGCACCTAGCAACCCATCCAAGATAGTATCCAAGTCACGAGATAATTGCAGAAAACCACCACAATTGGGGCAATCTTTGCAGAAAACCATGGGGATACGAATTTTTGGCAAAAGACAACCGGGATTGAGGCATGGCGTGGCACGAAGCACTGATTTGCTCGGTTAGGCTTGCTAAGGGTATTTCTGACATGTTGGGGCCACTGTAAGTCTTCAAAATTACCTCCGAAATGGTGGTTTTCTGCAAAGATTGCCCCAGTTGTGGTGGAACGAATTAGTGCTTCATGCCACGCTATGCCTCAATCTCGGTGGTCTTCTGCCAAAAATTCGTATCCCGGTGGTTTTCTGCGAAAATTGCCCCAATTGTGGTGGTTTTTTGCAATTATCTCCCAAGTCACACATAGAGAGGAGTGACTTCACCTCATCATGAATCGTCTTGGCACTTGCTCTTGTCATTGGACCGTTAGAAATGTCTTGCATGTTGTTGGTGTTGGGTTGGGCTACATTATTTTCTATAACAACCTAGTATAACATAAGTGAAAAACAACATGATTCAGTTAAGCAACCACAAACTAACATCTTGCTTTGAGCCTGTCTTGTTTTAGTATTATTTATAAGTCATATTATCTCTGTTCTTGATGCTAGATTTTGCTAGTTTATGTGGGTGTGACGATTGCGAGTGAGGTGCGTTAGATGGAGTGCACCGGCGGGTGTGATTAGCCTGTTAGAAAAGGTAGAAGCCCTTATGCATGTTGGTACTACTCCCTCCGTATCAAAATATAAGACTCTCTACCTATTTTCTGAACACATGTATCTAGACATGTTTTAGTGCAAGATTTATGAACCAGATACGTGTGTGTAGAAAGTGGTGGAGAGTCTTATATTTTGATACGGAGGGAGTATATTGGATCACTTCACACAGTGGGAAAAGTGTGTTCTCTATTACTTCATTATTGTACGGATTATGCGGTTGTAGCAATTTATGGACTCGTGATGCCTATATTGGTGTTCTCAAGTCAATGATTTACATTTTTGTTTTGTCTCACCGTGTTAATTAGAAATGCTACTAGTGAATTTATGAACCCCGGTCCAATTTTAAGCAATTGAAAAGACCAAAAACTAATTTTAGATATATTCTAGTTTTCGAGTGGAGATTTCGTGCACCTAAGCTCCAGTGATCTCGCTATTTTCAGAAAATTAAAAAATATTGAAAAGTTTAAAAACAGTCAGGAAAAATCATGCATGTTCTCAATGATATATCCTACAAGTGTGCAAAATCTCAATGCAAAATACTTAGCATTTTGATTTACACAAAAATGAAAAAAGGTATAGATCTGAGAATAGAGAACAATGTATAGTTTCGAATGTCCAACTTTTGTCATTTGTTGTACCCCTTAATACAAAAATAATTGCACTGTGATTTTACGCGATTATAGTATACATCATTGAAAACATGCGAAAAATTCATATTTTTTAAAACTTTCAAATCTATTTTTTGAATTTTATAAATAGTGAGATCACTGGAACCCAAGAGGGAAAATGACTTTCCGCTAGTTTTCTGTATAATGGAACGAATATATAAAAGTACTTCTATTATTATTATCTTACATGAGATCTGATTATATGAAATACAATCACCCTCTAAGGAAAAATGATTTATCTAGGATTTGGTAAAACTTCATGGGAGTAAGTTGCAATTATTTGTTACAGTGCATTATGTGATGTCAAAGTCTAATCTTATCAATCATGATGAATTGGTGATTTATTGATTCCCATTATACCGTCGGTATACCGTCGTCACTACCATAGATATGGACCATACTTGCTTAATTTTCCCGGTGTCAGAGGCAGAGACGGGAGTGCTAGCTAGGGAGCAGGGATCGAAGTTAATCGTAGAGTGCAGTATGGAAACTGGATCATGCATTGCAGACGGAGTGTTCAGATTGTGAACAGTGGCTAAACAACCTCAGAATCACACACAAGCATATATAGCTTTATTTTCCACAAACATACAGCGAGACTGACAAGTACTCCTATATGTAACACAGTCAAGAGACGAGACATCCTCCGTATAGCAGGGTCCGTAATTGACCATTAGGTCAACTGTTACGAACATACAAACATATTAATATTTCTTCTTAGCTATTTATGATTCCGCCGTGCCGTCGATCGACAAGGGCACCTAAACGACGGAGAAGGGCAAGGGTATGATGTTAAGGATACCGCCGAGGAGGCCGCCCACAATCTGGCCGATGAGGCCAATGAGGCCGCCAAGGCCTCCGAGACCGCCGCTACCGCTGCCGCTGTCACCCAGGAGCTGAACGGGCGCGGTCAGGGTCCCGGTGACGCTGGCGAGGGATGCGTCACAGGCAGCCAGCGGGTGACCACCACCAGCCTGCACTGGTTCCCGAGCAGAGCAGCGAGCAGCGGCGTGGTGACCGTGCCCAGATTCATGTTGTATGTCCCGCTGCTGTCCGCCTTCGTGCTGGCTATCACCTTGCGGCCACACACCAGTTGCACGGCGGCGTCTGTCCGGAGCCAAAAGGAAGCAAACGAGATAAGGCCGCGCGCGGGAGAACAGAACAGCTGCACAGCTGGTTAGGTGTCATTTATTCAGGCAACAAAAAGAGCAGGGTCCTTACTGGGGAACGCCGGAGCCGCGGCCGCGTTGATGGAACTGCCGGCGCTGCATGGCACTACGCCGGCGATGAGGGCAAGGGGAGCCTTGTTCGCCTCCACACCATGCGGCGCGGAGCCGACGGCGACGACGAGGAGAAGGAGAGCGGCGAGAAGGCTCTTGGTGGCTGCCATTGATCCCTCGAACTTACGTACGTGCTGTACGAGTGAGAGGAGATGTGCTGCTGGGTGTGGTGCCTCATGGTGCTGCTTGGATCCCGTATTTATAGGCGTGTGTGAGACTGGGATGAGGCCAAGCTGACGCGGTTTTTCACGACTAGCGAGGTAGATGCAGGCTTCACTCCTCAACCCGTGCGCGCATGCTCGCAGTGTCCGCGCGGGACACGCTGCTGTCCGCGTCGGGCGTGGATGGCCGGCTGCGAACAACTTGGCCCAAGCAGCAAGAATAAGCTCGATCAGTTGACAGGCAGTGGCAGCACATGTCAAGCTAGAGGGTTTTTAGTTACGCCTATCATTGGCAAATGATGGGATCGTTTAGCTGGATCAACCAACGGATGTTTACGGAGTCTTGCATGGTCATGCAGAGGGTTGCTAGCCTAGGGTGCGCGCGTGATCCGTGCGGTGGATTTCCACGGCGTGCTCGATCGGAGCATGCCTGCGGAATTAATTCTCGTTTGGCTCGTGTGCCTGACAATGCCAAGAAACCGGGAAAACTACAGTACAGCGACATCGATCCTTGTCGATGCTCGATGGTATTCTACTTTCTTCATCATTTTATCCCAGTTCTGCGCTGTTCTGCTCTGTGCCTTTGGTTTGCTGTACCGCGTGCCGCCTTCGGCTCGTTCCAGTGTTCAGAGTCGTCGCTAATTGGTCGAACGACCTATTTGTAATTTTTATTACTTTTTGGGTCTTTTGTACTGTTGTGGATGATTAATAGATCGGTGGTCTTTTTCGCAAAAAGAAACAAAACAGTAGATTTCCCTATTACCTGTATTCATAGTTTTGGAGTTTTTAGTACAGATGTAAGCAAAAGAAAACTATCTAATTGAGGGAAAGTTATCAATCCAATCAGAAAATTTGGAATAAGGCTTTCTTGTGGCCCTATGCTTGAGCCACTTGATTCACTCCTTGAAAATAGCCTGCATCAATAGAGATTTGGTCTGAATTCTAGAAAGATGAGGGAGCTTCCTGTTTTTCAAATAGCACAAACAGAAAGCATAATAAATTCCAGAAAAAATGCTTGTTGATGCCCTGTTTAAAAAGGGAATGCACTACAATCCATCCAGTGCATTACCAGACCAGTCAGGGCAGAGATAGCGCCAATAAACTAGAGCAAGCTGACAATGGAAGAAAAGGTGATCCATAATCTCCAAGACCCTCGCAATGCACATAACACATGTGTAATCAAGCAGGAACATAGTTCTCCTCTGCAACATGGCAAGGGTGTTCAGTCTATCCTGAAGCAATAGCCAGTAAAACACTTCGTACTTCTTATGAAAACATGATTTCCAAAACTATTTGAAAGTTGTATGAGGATTAACCCCCTCTTTGAAAAAAGCATATGCCTTACTCCCTAGAAATTGCCTCCACCAAAGGGAATGCCCACATATTCACTTGGTTCACTTGAGTATTTTCACTGAAAAGCTTTTCAAAGATTTGGAATTCAGCAAAGGTCCAAAGGAAGCACCAGATAGAGGCAGATGATTTTTTTTTCTTGATAAAGGGGACTTTATTAGTCAAGAGTTTTAAGCAAATACACCTGGCCTCTGCATAATCAAGATGCACATATCTGCAACGTACAAAAATAAAATGGCGAAAAACAAGTAGTCAGTAGAACTGTAGATCGCCTATGGCAAAGGATGGGCAATCCATAGATCACGCGGCCACCCATGTTGGATTGTGTCTTCCAACCGTGTAGACACCTGCATAAAAAGGTCCCGATTCTCCACACGTTGTATAGGTGACCATAATCGGAGAAAACTTGTACATCGGTAGAGTGAAATAAATCTAGAAGAGAGACATTTTGTTATGCTTGCTTGAATGAAGTGTCAAATGTTTTCCAAAATATGCCACGTGAGGGAAGGTAACTTTCAAATCCTGCTCTTCCAAACATTATTCCATAGAAGAATGTGGACCCGTCTTTAAGATCACAAGTGGCCACACTTTTAAATTCAAAAATGATCTTAAGAAAATCTCTCCACAAGGAGCCGTCTGAATATACGACAAAGTATTTTAATAGTCGGTTTTTTAGATGAGCTTTAGCCAGGACAGATTTTGTCCAAATGTTCCATAAGCAAACAATCATTTTGAACTTGCGAGCTATAACACCAAGCCCACATTTATCCTTAGGGCTGTAGACCAAGCAGCTAAGGGTGGGTTCCTTTTTATTAAATCTTTATCTCTCCATAGATGATGCATTATGTTCTTATCCGCTTGCTCAAGAATGCCAAGATAAATCTTAAAAGAACTCAGAAAGAAGGTTGGCAAAGAAGACAAGTCCGAGTTTACTAAGTGCATAAAAAAGCCTAGCTACAACCGCTCCAGTGCATAAACTAAAAACGTTGATCAATGGGGGAAGGATCCCTCTCTTGGCTATATGCTATTAGATAGATGAGACCTCTATGGGCGATTTTTTATCACGGATAGCACCCCGCTTAGTCCGAGGGCTTCAACGGCGACTCAAACTCGGGTGGGCTGGGCGCACGCCTGCAGCCCTGCCACTGAGCTAGCGCTCAGTTCTCACTGCATAAACTACACCCAAACTACATGTCACCATTGAAAACTGCCTACACTGCTAATGGTTCACAATTGAAGCAGCTAGGAGGAGCAGGTTGTCTGCAATTAAGAAGCGGGTTTACCACATTTTCAGAAGAAAATGCTTCACAAGACATAATTAAGGTAGGCAACAGGGGAGATGAGGGGACAAGTAGAGTGTCTGTTCTTATCATATTTTGAGAGGAGAGAAAGGAAAGTGAGAAATAGAGCTCAAGATCATCAGCCACTTGAGATGGTGATTATTGGATGAACGACATGAGCTGAAGAACAGTGAAGATGACCAGCAAACCAAGCTTAGCATCTCTTTTTAGCCACACGGACAACAAAGAGCAAGCATAACAACATCTACCGGTGCTATTGGATCAAGCTTTGGGGCTCTAGTGTTGATGTTTATCTTTGCAACGCTAGGTTTGGGATATATAGCTTGTATGTGCACTATCTACTTAATTTCTTCAGTGTTAAGTGACAATATTCGGTAGATGATGCTTATTATGTTGTGTAGTATGTTCTTTAGCATGTTATGATCATTGTTTATGCTTGCAAGATGGATTACTTCCTAGATTACGTGTTGGCTATGTATATCTTGATGAGCATGGTGATATTATTTCGATCTGTTGATGCACTGCTTGTGTATTGGAGCTGGTAGGATCCTTGGTGCTCTGCAGTGCTATATCCTAGCACTGATGTGGTCTATTCCTCTACTTTGGTCATGTGCATGTAGATTCCTGATCATCTCGTCAAGTGTGGTGTTGGATCTGCTTCTATGTGTAGAATAAGGTGTTGTGTGTGACCCCCACAACCTCCTGGAATTCAATTTTCTTGTTGTACAAAATCAAAGTTTGATTCAGGCCATTTATGGATGTAAGATGTTGTGAATATTATCACCCAGGACTCAATTTAAAATTCTGATTCCGTATATTTTGGCTTGGTGGCGTGAATGGATTGCAGAAATTTGTTCTGAGCTGAGCTGGTTTCCTCTGTTATAACTGTCTGAGTACAATGCATGTTTGCAGTTCTGTCAAAACTGTCGAATATAGTGCAAATTTGCTGGAGTTTTATACAGATTCGCTTGGACAATATGAGATGATGCCCGGAGAAAATCAGGAAGTCAAATTTAGAAGTTAAATACTTCATCTTCGATACACACGATTCACGCCAAATGGCTGAATGCAATATACAATTCTTCCACGATTCAGCGCTCACAACTAGTACAATATTCAGTGATTGTATCACCCGTGGAAGAAATTGATTTTTTGTTTTTTTTTCTGTTTTTTTGCTTAAGGGAGTAGGACTACGAGAAGGTGTGGGCACACCAGGGGACAGAGGTTGGTCTTCTGCAGTATTTTTTCATCCCATGTATGGCAGAAAGTCGAGATGCAAGAGATGGAGCAAGAACCAGTGATTTCAAATGACTTCCATGTAACATTATGATTTATCACGACCCTTGGTTGTTCTGTTTTTGTTCAGTTAGATATATTTTGCGAATTCAATCAATGAAATCAGATTGCTTGTTTATGATTAAAGCGCATTGAGACGTCAACTTCAAAACAAAACAAAACAAGAAGGGAGTGCGTGGTTAACTCCTCCATGATTTAGACTCTTTATTTCAAATATGCTGCAACTTATCGGTCCACAGACTTTCATAGTACTTGCAACTTTGCTAGATCACGGCGTTCATAAGAGGTATTGACCTTCGTTCTCATACGCGCATACTACTTTTAGGCGTTGTCAGGGGTGCATCCGCGGTTTGTGGATGCCCGTCGGTCAGCTCATCTGGAAGGAGAAGCCAGCGGGGGCGAGCTGGAAGACGCCGCTGAGCAGCCTGGCGAGCGGGCCCTGCAGGTAAGACACGAGTGCCCCCGCCGCCGGCAGCTTCCCGTCGCACTTGACCAGCGGCGTGTCCACCACCAGCTCACATGCGCCGACGAGCGCCGCCAGCGCGTTGGTCATGTCTGCCTCCAAAGCGAACGAACCGTTGCTGCTCGTCTTGGTGCCGGCCACCACCTTGCCGCCGCACCGCAGCTCCACATCTGCGTCTGCCCGACACGAAAGCACAAAAACCGAGTTGTTGCGTCAGTCCACAGGTGACAGGCCGTGCACATTTTACAGAGGTTATTAGCGGGTAATGCGCGCACGCGTCGGTTGCATATGCATATGCTTACCTGGGAACGCCGGAGAAGTGGCGACGTCGATCAGGGTCCCGGTGTTGCAGGGCACGACGCCGGTGACGACGAGCTTGCCGAACTTGGTCTGCGCGGAGGACACGGCGCACGCCGCCGCTACCGTGGCGAGGGCGAGAAAAACGGCAGCCTTAGATGCCATTGCTGCTGGGTTGGCCTGGGTCGGAGTAGAATGCAAGCAGAGTGAGCTGCTTCCTCTCCTCTATTTGCTTGGTGCTACTCCACACGGATATCAGTTGCTCGGTGATAAATTAAATTTGCGCATTATCAATTCATGTGTGAATGAGATGCTAAATTTGCCCTGCCGGGCTGCCTTTTTGAACCGGTCATGCTATAGCTAATAGCTTTGCACCACCAAAATGGAGAAGTGGTGCACCCGAGAGGGACAAACTGCGGTTTTGTGGGAAAATCGATGTCGGCAAGTGTTCGTTCCACCAAGCGCTGGATCGATCGTCGCCGTCCAGATCTTGGGTCGGCTTTTTCGGCACCATTGCTGCGATAGTACGTACGTGGTGGAGTAGTGCTTCAGCACAATGATTGCATAACGTGCCTAGAACGGCCACACCATGCCGGCCTTTGGATCCCACTCACTCTAGCCAATTGAAAAAAAATCATGGACCAGAGGTAAGGGCAACTCCAATGGGGTGTCCGTTCCGGGCGCACAAAAATCATGGCCTAACACGGAGACACAAACATACCGATTTCCATCTTAGCCTAACACGGAGACACAAACATACCGATTTCCATCTTGTTGCTATCTGGTCGTCCCACGCCCCCACCCCCCACCCGAGGTAACGTGTGTGTGTCATGCGCGCACCCCGAGCCACCGCAGTACGTCAAGAAGGAGGAGGAGCCTGAGGATCTCAAGCGGAACCTCGACATCTCAAAGATGGGCGAGCTCAAGGACTGTTTGGACCACCCAGGACCCTCCCCCCCCCCCCCCCCCCCCCCCCACACACATCCGCGTCTGTGCTAGAGTGGCCAGGAAAGGCGTACACAAAGTGGCTGGAAGACGCGCGGGAATGGCCCGGGAGACATACACGTGAAACTCCACGTTCACAGCGATACCAGAGCCGGAGGAGGAGGGACATCTACGCAATTGTTCGCTCCTGCACCAGGGATATTAGGGCCACCGGCACCAGCATGGCCATGGTCGCCTCCACCCTTCATCGACCTTGTCGGCGACGACGGCGAGTAGGCCTTTGGCGTCAGCAACCCTAGTTATAGATCTAGGTTTTATTTCCAGCTTTATAATTTTTTAGTTTAATAATAATGTACTTTTGGCGACCAATATATATTTTAAATCAAAAAAGGGGAAAATCGGAAATGCGCCGCGTGTGTTGGGTGCACTGATGGGTCAGCGGACACGAGCGGATATTTTGTGTTCGCCTGGCCATCCAAACAGACAAAATGCAGAAACATTTTGTGTTCGTTTGAGTTGGCCTGTTGGAGTAGCCCTGATGAAGCATGCACAAGAGTGGCCAACTCAATTTTTTGTGTGATTAACGTATTACTTCGAACACAGCTTTGTGGCACCCGAATACTAGTCTGCTAGACTGCAAAAACGATGAAAATTGTAAGTTTGAGTTTAAAAAAGTTCAAATCTTTTTCCGTTGAATACGTAAGCATTTTTTCTATGTATATGCAAAATTTCGTTGCAAAAATTGTATTTTGGGTTTAAAAAATAACAAAATTATGGACACAATAAAGAGAAAATAGTAGGTTTTTCCCTCCCCCCTGAAATTTTCCATTTTTGTATCCCAAAATACAATTTTTTGAACGAAATTTTTGACGTACATCCATAATGTGTATGTATTTGTAATTTTGTATACCAAATTTCAGATTTTTTGTAGACCTAAAAGTATGGTTTTCAAAAATAAAGCACTGGTGAGCTCTTGAAGCACTTCCGCTTTAGTTCACTATTTTCTAGCATGGTCGTGTAATTATGTGTACTTTGACTTTTTTTTTTTAAACACAATATAATGAGTATCTCCGAAAGACTAAACCGAAATGTCGAGTGTTGAGAGCTCTTGAAGCACTTCCGCTTTAGTTCACTATTTTCTAGCATGGTCTCGCTATCGACGAATATATTGTCCTCCACTGAAAGAATATTCCACTTATACGAGACGAATATATTGTCCTCCACTGAAAGAATATTCCACTTATACGAGACGCGTGTCAAACCTATGGGTTTAAACCCTGATCATGTAGAGTACAACCACCCTTCTAGTCTTCTACCCATCCAAATTCAGGTTGATTCTCATTGCACTGCGATCTAGTGGCTAAGATTTCGTTCTGTTCGCTTTTTTTCTGGCTTGCACGGCGTGGGCGCGGGTTGAGCTATGCCTCATCATGATGCTGCGCATGCAAGCAAAATTACACATGCTACACGTATACCTCGCTAGACGCCTCCTGCTTAACATAACATCATTCTCCAAAGTCCACACACAAACACGAGGAGTCCTCCACGACATAGTACTAAACAAAACACAAACGAGGAGCTGCATGCCGCATGCTAACACATAACACCAGAGGTGACCTAGGTAAATGCTAACACATAACACAAGCAGCAACTTTCAACAAGTTCTCTACTGATAACCATACCCGCATGAACTGCATATATAGAAGGAAACCACTACACACATATCTACATAATATCACACTGAGGTAAGGGAGACCCTCACGGTTTCTCGATTTCTCTGATGATGGTATGTCTCTTCTTCCTCCTCCTCTGCCTTGCGTTTAGAAGATGCCAGCCGAGGAGCAAAAACGAGCATGAGCGCGCTGGGCAATCACACTTCGAAGGGGGGAGGGTGACTGGTCGACTTTCCTGGTGGTGTTGCCCTGTCGTATGCATCCGAAGATGATTTCCTTCTGAAGCGACCACCTGGTAAATTACACCCTCAAGTTTAGGCAGGAACAACTAAAACCCACAAAACATGGCAAATGAAAGGATAACAGCATGTGCCTCTTCTAGTGGGAGGAATCAACTGTGTTCTACTACTAGCCAAGGTGTTCATGTTTTCCATAAACTACCATGTGATTCTTATGAACTCATCAGTTATTGCTTATTCTCGCTAATACAGGAGAGTGGGTGAGAAGGTTTTAAGAAGGGTTAAGTAAAATAGCCAACAAGAATCTGCCAAATGACAATGAAGTTGTGGACTTGGGGAGCAGAACAATGCTTATATTACAAGTATCCTAGTTTCTTGAATTCATCTACAATCCCATCACTGTCTAACTTGGAAATTTGGAATCATCAATAAATTAAGCCTCAAGTACAGTGACTACAAAATAAGATAATAGAATCTGGTTCCACAAGAAATCTATTACCATAACGAAGTAGATAAAAAATGTTTCTCATAAGCAAAGGTATAACCAAAGCATATGACACTAAGTAAATTACACACACAGCGATTCACGGTGGAAGTCATTTGTGTATTCAAGATATGTTCCTGGAAAAGCATGTACTCTTGTATCCAGTCTGGAGACTTGGGTGTCAAATTTGAAACAGTATTGGTGGATTTATGTTCTTTCTTGATATGTATTCACTATGGAAGTGGGGCCGGGTGAGCAGGCTTCAATTAGGCCAACACACCATATTGACCATTTCATGCACACAAGGAATTAACAGCCACCATGCTAATACTAGATAAAGCAGGTCCATACGTAATGCAGATCAAACGTATCCAATTTTTATTTTTCAATAAACAGAAAGGCGTCGCTAGTTTCTCTTGGAAAGCAACCTTACTGATAGCTACGCTTATCCGGTTGCTGCTGCATTTCAAAGTACCATATATTTGGTAACTTATCAAATAATCAACACGACGATATCCAGCCATGAACCCACGACAGAGACCTGAGAGCCAGAGCACTTGCGTGGGCAGAAATGTCCAAAGAGTCCCTAGCCCCATCTAGACGCTTCCGAACTCTAGGACAAAAAAGCCACAAAAGCCACTTGGGGGTTATCATCAATTATCCCCATAGACGAAAGCTACTACCCAGGACGGCATTCCCCGTCACACACATCTACGCGGCCACAAAAATGACCGAACTACCCTTACCACAAAGAGTTAATGCCAGAAGGTGGGTGGGGGCACGGGAAACTCACCACCACCGGAGAACGGGGAGATGCCACCGGCGAACGGGGAGATGGGCGGCGTGGACCCTAGAGGCGAGGCCGGCGGCGTGCTGGCCGAGCTCCTCGGCGACGAGGGGTACCCCGCCGGACGCTTGATCATGATGCTGCGCGTGACCTTCATCGGCGCGTTGTCACCGCCGGCCGGAGTCGTCGGCGGGATCACCGTCGCGGCGTCCGGAACCACATCTGAAGCGAACCCACCCAAACCAACGACAGCTGGTCAGATCCACGGAACAAACATCCGGCAAAGGGCAAAAAATGTTGAAACTGTTCTTTAGCGGCGGGCAGCGGCGGTCACCGTTGATCTTGACGGCGGCGGGGCGGGCGGCGAACTTGCGGAGGCGGCCGAGGCCGGAGTCGGGCTGCGGGCCCGCCACGGTGTCGTCCCAGAGCTTGTCGAGGAGGCCCATGCTACCAATTACCAAACTGCCACTGAGATTGATGGGTGGGTCGATCCGAACAAGCCAACTACCAGTCTTCCCCAAGTTTTCGGATCTGAAGGGAAGAAGAGTGGAAGTGAGACGGGCCGGAGCTGATTTATAGAGCATCGGGCGTTGCGTCGTGGAGTCCGTGCCCCGTGAACCGGGTCCATGGATCTCTGTGCCGATGCACGTGGGACCAGGACGGGTTGTCTCCTTGCGGGAGTCGCAAGCATTGTGTGGGCCCGGCTGCGGATAAGCTCGATGGGGTGCCGTGCGCTCGTGGGCTGGTCCACTTGCAGGCCTCTCACGGCGCGCCAGGTGGGGGAGACAACCGTATCGGGACGCATGACTGCTGTTCCTTAATGTACACTGTATTTGGCACTAGAAAAGGCGGCCTAGACTGCGCAATGCTCAATTATTTTGTTTTGGAGCTTTGTACTATGGGCGCAAAATTGTTTCTTACGTAGACTAGACGAAATACTCCTAAAATGCTCATACCACTAAATACTACTCCATCTCTTGTCAAAAATTAATAAACATCAAACTGGTGTAGATAGACTTGTCATGAATAAACTTTCATACTGCATAATTGTTTTTTATGCCACTCGCTATATTAATTTGATATCCTATGTCATTGTCCCAAAAGACTTATGTTATGAATTGGATGGAATGCTTATAAATACAAGAGGAATATGATGTTATATATACCAACAAAGCATGAAAAATCATCAACACAATCCTACAAAGTATTGTATCATGAAACAATATGGGAAACATATATTTATAGGTGTTTTATAAAGGAACGAGAAGGTATGTACTCAACAAAGAAAATTGGATTACACCAAACTAGCAACTGAAATGTTTCATGTTCCGTAGACCAGTTATTCCTAGAATCATGTCAAAAAGGGCAGGAATAGGCGTAACTAAAGAGGGGATTTAAATAGTGACTAGGGACCGACAAAATTCCTCCCCCCTCCACTCTCTCTCCTCCGTGTCGTCCTCGGCTCCTCTCTTCCTCTTATTTGGTGGCGTCGCCGTTGTGTATAGTACTACTAGAAGATCTAGGTCTACCTCGTGTGTTGCCATAGTGAAGTTTGGCGCTATGTCGCCAGGAAGATCTCCACCGAGGCAGGCAGGCGGTCTCGGTCATGGGTGAGTGGGGTGATGTTGTTCGTCGTGTTATGGAGGTCGGAGACGATGACAGGCGGTGGAGCTATTCCTCCTTCCCTTTCCAAATAAGCCCATGGCATGGTCGGGTGATGTCGTTCTCCTTAGATCTGCTCGTCTTGGTGACAGGCATGAGATGGTGTCGGTGATATCTGACAGTATCGGAGAAGTTCAGAAGCTTCAACATGCGGAATCTCCCATGCGATGGCGAGTTGTGCCGCTGTTACTTTTGGCTGATGGAGCCGCTCTGCACCTCAGGAGCTCTTACTCTGAGGGTTCTTAGTCCTTATAGATGGGAGGATCTTTGGCTTCAGCACGACATTAGCGTCGACTCTCTTCGAAGTAGTTTCCTCCTAGGGATGAGTTCGGCGGCCGCTACTTCGAGGCCAGCAATGGCGTCGGTGGAGGAGGACCGGACACGTTTTAGATTTTCTTGTGAGCTACTTTTTGTAAAACGTGAGGTATGTGTTGTAAATCCAGTTGTTTTGAGGGACCTCTTTGCAATCTTAATGCCCCCGCTATGAATGAAACTTCGGGGTCTTCTGGATTCTTCTCCTATTAAAAAAATAGTGATTGGGAGATGGATCGACGTAGAACATAGCACATGCAACATGATCAGGGTCAACCAGCTGACAGGAATAATTATGTTTCCGTGGCCACACATACAAATTACACACTTTCAGAATATAATAACAAAGTATACAGTTTGATGGATGCATGTTCGATTTATCAACAGCCTCTCCGCAATCTCGAGGCAGCCGCCGGCCAGCTCGATCGCCCTCGTCTTATCCTCATCGTCAAAGTCATCCGTGGAGGGCCCAGGATGTCATGCCAGTTCGCAGTCACAGAGCAGCTGACTCGAAGCACAGGGCCATCAAACTTGTGAGCTGCAAAGCCATCTTAGAGCATCTCCAACACCGGCGCGCTAAATTTTTTTTGCAGCATCAAAAATGCGTTTTAGCGTGTTGGGTGTCTGTTTTGCTTTAGCAGAAGCGCTAAAAATAGCATCCAAATTGCATCGGTTCAACAGACGCACTAAAATACAGCGCGTAGCCTACGATAGTATAGCAAACAGATCCCTAGCTTTTACAAATAGATCCAAATAGCTCAGAATCAAGACCCAGAGACAAAAAATGAAAATGGCAATCAGGCCCCCAATCGTTCAGAGCTAGCTAGCTCGCAAGGCATGGCTCGCTCGCAACCATCTCCGGCCGCCGGCCAGCGCACGCGAGCTAGGAGGCCGTTGGAATCGCAAGCTCTGTGCGCGCCTCTCGCCTCCGGCCATCTCACACGCTCTCGGCCGCCGGATTTCACGGCCACGGCATCGGCCACCGCAAACTTGCCGCGCTCTCCTCCGCTACCTCCTCGCCTCGAGCTGGTCGCCATCCACGCGCCAGGATTTGCCGTCGACGGCCAACCAAGCTGCTTGGCCAACCGAGCCTGTGGCGCGATCCAGAGCTCCGACCAACCGAGCTCTGGCAGATTCAGCGGTTCACGGCAGCGAGCTCGGGGCGGCGGGCGAGCTCGGGGCGGCGGCAAGTTCGGGGCGGCCGTGGACAAATTCCGACGGCGGCGGCCTAACTCCGGCGATGGGCGGCCGGCCGACGGCGGCGACCTACAGGATGGAGGCGGCGAGCTCGGCCTGCAGCGGAGGAGAGAGCAGGGGCGGCGGCGGCCTCGCCCTGGACGCGCGAACTGCCGGGCGAGCGGAAATTTCCGTGGTCGTTTCCTTCGCGCGTTCGTCTTCGTTTTGCCCAGCGCGCTGGAGGCAACGCGCTACATATGGTGCAAAATATCCAGCTTGGTCCAGCGCGCTGGACGGTTTTTGCAGCGCGCTGGCTTATATAGCTCTTGCTGGAGCACTAAACTGGCGTTTTTTTGGGCGCGCCGCTAATATAGAGCTGCTGTTGGAGATGCTCTTTATTCCAGTCCCAGTGACCCACGAGCCCACGACAGACCTCGTTAGCTAAACTGCACCCAAAAAACAAATCTTCGTTGGCTCCTCATCATCGATCGGTTTTCCCATAATGACCTTGTCAAGACCTAGGCTCCTACACCATGGAGTTATAATTTTTAGACAATGCAGTCAATTTTATGTCGCGGATTACTCTCTCCCTCCCGGTTTATAAGTCCTGCGAGTATCCTAGGTTGTGAGTATTTTATAACGCAAAAATTACACCATTAGAAAATATAACATTTGAATTTTCTAATGATATTTTTTCATAATTTATTTCTCATATTATCTTGGTCAAATTTACAACCTAGTGATACATATAGAACTTATAAACTGGGGCGGAGGGAGTAATTAGATAGAATAGAGTTGACCCAATTGACCAGTTTATAAGGAAAAACGGGTCAAAAACCATACATAGGCATGTTTATAAGGAAAATCATGCCACAAAACTACACAAACGAGGAGACTCGTCATTCACACCACGCTATCCCACCTTTTTTTTGCGAAGAAACAGCCGGATTACATCAAGGTAGAACAGAGAGGATCTCCACGAACAAAGAAATTACAAACCAAATCCTCCTGTAGATCGACGCCGGCGATGAGGAGAGAGACGTGCCGATGGCGCGCCGCCGCTCCTTCTCCATTGACCTTGGATGGGAGAAGATCCCCAAGCGGACGGGAAGTCTTCGGGCCTCGAACTCCGGAGAGCCTCCGCCTCGCTCCGTCGCCATCGTCGCCTCGGTTGACCTCCAGCTGCTTCAGTGATGTCGACCAGATCCGCCGCGGCGAGATCTGGAAGGGGATGAGCATGCACGGCGACCCCGGAGGGCCGCGAGCACGCGCAGGGCGGCGCTCGACCGCGACGCTCCAACGAACGCCGAAGCCGGAGAGGAAGAGCCCACCTGCAAAACGAACACACGACGTCCGCCGCGCCACCGCCTCCTTGACGCCGCCGACGACTACCCTAGCAAACCCTACACTATGTACACGCCGGGGCCCGAGGTTCCCCTCACCTCCCGCCGCCGAAGCGGCCGACGGAGGTGAGGGAAACCGGCGAGCCGCCGGCGGCGAGGTGGATCTGACGGGGTGGCTCAGAAATATCGCCTCTCTTTCCGCGGGAGAGGATAAGGTCCAAGGCTCCTTCCTTAAATGAAACAAACACACACCACTTGACACCAAAACCGCATAGGAGTCACAACGCTGCACGACCTAGTCATTTTGTATCCCCTGCTATTAGGGACGACCACCCATGGACGTCGCACAAAAATCGGGGGCGTCGCCCCGATGTAGCATCCAGATCGAAACTTCACGTAGCCCAAAATTGAACAAGTCGGGTCGACGAACTCGCTGTCTAAGGCAAGGACGTATTATATTGGTTGACCCTCGCTCGCCCTCCCACGGGCGACGGGCGATCCCTAGCCTTCTCCTCGTCCTCGGGCCCCTCCCCCTCCCTCTCCCCTGCGGCCGCCGGCGTAGACCATCGGGCTTCTCCCGCGCGGGGCTGGCGGCGGCGGGCCAGCCTCTTCCCATGCGGGCGCAGGGCGGGATCTCCTGGCGGCGGCGGTGCTTCTCGGCTGGCGGCTGGTGGCTGGCCGGCTCGGTGGCGTGAAATCCCGCGTCCGGGTGGAGTGCAAGGCGGCAGCGCGGCCGTTGGCCGCTGGGAGGCGTGGCAGCTTGCTCGTGGCCGCCGACGCCCTACCAGCCTAGATCTAGACCCTTTGGGGCCCACGGATTTTGGTGGTGGTGGATGATGGATCTTCCGCAATGGTGATGAAGGTATTGTTCGTAGCTTCGAAACGAGCCGAAAAACAACAAAAACGGAGTCCGGAATCAAAAGATATGACCAAAACAATTTTTCAGAAAATGCAGTTTTTGGTAGGGGCGGTAGTACCGCTCCTAGGGGCGGTAGTACCGCACATGCGCTCCAGAAGTTCGTTTTTGAGGTACCGCGGGCGGTAGTACCGCTGTACGGAGTGGTAGTACCGCTCCGGGACAGAGATTCGTGCCCGAAACGCGATTTTGACCAATTTTGGGCGGAAAAACTTGCACGAAAACGTCAAATCGGAGGGCCAAATGATGGAATTAGGCTATGGGAACGCAAAGGAAGGTAGATCAACTAGTATTGCAATAGATCTATGGATCAAAACTTGCAAAAATGCACTCAAATCTCAGATCGATCCAAAAGCAATTTGAGGCTATTTTTGGTGGAAATTTTCGAATTTCTCAAAATCAAAGAAAAATTTGGGGGATTTGGGGGTGGAAACACATGTCAAATCCGTGGCAACCATGCTCTGATACCATATGGTGTAGTAACCCAACATTTGACAAGTCGTCATTGAGCTCAAAGGTGAACTCTTTCCTTTACGAGATCTCATTTCGTGCCCCTTTGGATGGTATACTACGTGAGCATCTACCCCTTTTCTATGATAGGTATCACATGACGAGTACGGACATTCAGGGAGATGCCAAGGAAGCCCAAGACTCAAGATCATCCAAGGCGTACGCATGGAAGAGGAGGAGAAAGCGTCAAGACGAAGAAGAAGACGAGAAAGAAGAAGACTGGGCGGTACTACCGCGCCCAGTGCCGCCGGAAACCCTCCTCTGCGCTCATGTGCGGCAGTGCGGGCGGTACTACTGCCCGTACCAGCGGTACTACCGCTCGGTCGAGCGGTACTACCGCCCGAGCGAAGTCAACGCGAGCTTTGGCCCGCACCAGCGGTACTACCGCTGCTGCGGGAACCAGCAGGGAATATTCCCTTGTATCCCTCTCCCACCTACCCCCTTTGGGTCTAGACTATAAATAGGAGTTCCCCATCTCAGATCTGGGATAGACTATGTTTTGAGATTAGAGTAGAGCTGTGCTCCCCACCTCAAGACAGTCTCCTTCCTCCCCTTGTGGGGATGGTTCCTCCCTTTGTGGAGAAGATCCCCTTGTGGATTCAAGACCTCTACTTGTAGTTTGACTACTAGCCAATCTTTCATCTTCGGGTGACTTTATTGGAGCGGTTCGGTTGACCGTTGGAGAAACAACCGTCCAAGATCCCTTCTTGTATCTACTTGCCGATCTCCCACCTTCGTGTGGATTCTATTGGGCCGGTTGGACCGACCGGTAAGGGAAACGGTTCTTGTATCGTGTGTGTTCTTGTATTCGGGGCGTTCTTCTTGGTGTTCTTCGGTTCCTCGTGTTCTTGCGTGCGTTCGTCCACATCCTCCGTTAATCCGTGAAGATCGGGCCACCCTAGTAGTCCCAAACTACATCATATGGTATCAGAGCATGGTTGCCACGGATTTGACATGTGTTTCCACCCCCAAATCCCCCTAATTTTTCTTTGATTTTGAGAAATTCTAAAATTTCAACCAAAAATAGCCCCAAATTGCTTTTGGATCGATCTGAGATTTGAGTGTGTTTTTGCAAGTTTTGATCCATAGATCTATTGCTATACTAGTTGATCTACCTTCCTTTACGTTCCCATAGACTAATTCCATCATTTGGCCCTCCAATTTGACGTTTTCGTGCAAGTTTTTCCGCCCAAAATTGGTCAAAATCGCGTTTCGGGCAGGAATCTCCGCGGTACCTAAAAAACGACCTTCTGGAGCGCATGAGCGGTACTACCGCCCCTACCAAAAACTGAAATTTTCTGAAAAACTGTTTTGGCCATATCTTTTGATTCCGGACTCCGTTTTTGGTGTTTTTCAGCTCGTTTCGAAGCTACGAACAATACCTTCATCACCATTGCGGAAGATCCATCATCCACCACCACCAAAATCCGTGGGCAAGCACGAAGCTTCTACAACAAAGGATGAAGAACATCGACGAAAGGTATAACATCGCCAATCTTTACCCCTTGCCATTCCTTTGAAAGCCACACTATATCTTTGCGTTTACCATGTCCTATTAAGGCTAGCTCTTGATGATTGCTTGGGCTTTGCACATTTGCACCGTGTAGTTTCCGAGCAAACTTGCATGCGCTAGTTGATATATCTTGTGTTGGCATCAAAAAGAAGTGGGTGTGCAAAAGATAAAGAGTCAAAAGAGAAAAGACTCAAAAGAGAAAAGAAGCAAAAGTGTCAAATCAAAAGAGAAAAGAAAAGAAAGAAACACCACTTGCCATATCTTGTAGGATGCGCGCAAGCTCGATGAACATCTAGTAGGTGGTACATTTTGTGCAAATTTTGTAGCCCACCAATAAATTGCAATCGAGCTAGTGGCTCTCCTTGTACTTGTGCAACACGAGCTTATAGTCTTCGCTAGGATCATTTGGTTCTTTAGCTCACTTCTTGGTTGCATAAGTCCCATTTATCTCTCCACGCGTGTGTTTCCTTGAACTACATTTCTATCTTTTGAGATTGACTTGTATTTGCTTTGTGATCATCGTGGTTCTCTACTTGCTTTGACAATATCTTGGTTTCCGGTTGGTTCAATTTGCCTTCCACCTACCATACCTTCCTACCAACTTTTAAGCTGTGTGTGTTTTGGAGTTTGCTTTGGATACTTGAACACAAGCATTTTACTTTGTGATCGTTTCCCTTGGTTGTCCACGACGTCCAATACTATCTACAAGGTGAGAGGTTGTGTTCTAGTTCCTTTCCACTCCACATATATACACTTGTCTTGTGAGTTGACATGTCTAGGGAGATCGAATGCAACTATGGAGCCTATGAGGAGGACTACACGATGAGTCACATGTACTATGATGCCCCAAGCATTGAGGACATGGGGGACTACTACGACTACGCCGACAACGACCCCCATGACATGATGGATCATCACGAAGACTTCCGCTACAACTACTACGACTACGACTCCGACTATTCGAGCGTCCACGACAAGGAGCGGTACCATGACGTCGAGCAACCGTCATCATATGGTATCGACTCCAAGTACATACGCATCTACCACGACTCCGACTACACAAGCTCCAACGACAACGAGGCACAAGTGCCTTCACATGCCTCATCACATGGTACCAACTTCGATTACAACAACATGGTGGAGCGCCACTACTACGACTACCACTCCGATGACATGGTGGAGAACGTCTACGACTACTACTCTTGTAGCATGTGCGATGACTTCGACAACATGCAAGAGGAGAGGACCCCCATCACCACCATGTTCAAGAGCGGCACCACCAAGCGTCATGGCACAAGCTACTATGGTTCAAGCTCAAGACGGAGCACCGACAAGGCCACCATGCATTCATCCTATGGAGCTCCATCTACTTCAAGAAGGCGCCATGACAAGGACATCGCCAAGAGTGCCAAGCTTCGCCATTCCACATCGGCAACAAGACGGCGTCCCAAGAAGTGCATCGACAAGGCCAAGCTTCAAAATCTCAAGGATGACATGGACAAGTTTGCCAAGAGCCTACATCCTTCATCTAGCTCATCAAGGCGCCACAAGAAAGATGCCAAGGTGGACCACAACATGTCACCAAGCTCTAGTGGAAGCTCCAAGGAAAGGTCGCCAAGGCAACAAGCACGCCGACGTCAACATGAGGAGAAGCATCCAAATGACTTTCGGCGACACCCTACAACTCAAGAACGCCAACGTCGACATGAAAACAAGATGGCGACAAAGGCGCATCCTATGGTGTCCCCTAGTGCTACCACTCCAAGTGCGCCAACAAGAGCTACAAGTCCCATCTTTGACGAGATCATGGCCGACATCGACGACTTCTTCGAGAATTTCATACGTCGACGCCGGAAGAAGCATGGTCACACATGTGAGGCCACAACCAAGACGGCACCCTTCTCAAGCACTTCTCTTGATATGACTTCTACACCAAGTGCCACCACCACATTGGCCCCCATATGGTAATATGAAGACCTTATATGTGACAATTGCCAAGGCCAAGACCATGATCCACGAGAATGTCCCAATCTCTTGTGCCCAATATGCAATGGAAGAGGTCACATGATGTGGGAGTGCAACGTTGGTGATCAAGACGGTGAGAAGATGGTCGAGCATGGGATTTTCCCTTCGACCAAGGAGGCGAGCATGGCGAATGCTATCACCTTTGACCATGGGTCAAGTGATGATGATGCCGAGCATGGGATGTTCCCTTCGGCAAAGGAGTCGAGTGATGATGCCTACACTATGGCATTGACCTTTGGAGGCGAGATGGTTGAGGGGTTGAGCATGGGAGTTTTCCTTCAACCTTGGCGGCGAATGGAGTTGAGGAAACTGAGCATATTCCTATGAGTTTGCATTATGAGATGGTACCAAACCCATGTGAGAATAAGAGCCACTTAGCCCACTTGAGTGAGAGTGAGAGTGAGTTGAGTGCCTCCACCATATGTGAGTTTGAGTGTTTTCACTTTGAGGGAATGAGTGATACACCACTTGAGTTGAGAGAGGTAGTTGATAGGTTTTGTGATGCCATTTCGATTTCTAACAACTTAACCTCTACCTCTAGTGTGTTTTCTCATTGTGTGCTAGGTTCCACGGATGATGATGATGCCACCCCATGTCTACTTCAAGTTGGACAAGTCGGCTACATGGAAGCCCATATTACTTCAACACCTACTTCACATGAGTGGGACTACCAAGGTATGGGTGTTGATGTGACCATGTTACCGCTAGTGGACATGATGAACAATGATTGCTTGCATGCTATGGATGATTTTCTTGCCCATCATATGATACATTCTTATTCCCTTGTGATACTTTGTTTGAAACCAATGTTGGTCATGTGGAGTTACCCATTTGTGATGTTTCTACCATAGAAATGCCTTGTTATGAATGTTTCCATTTTTGTCCCATTGTGGCATGCAACATGTTTAACAATTTCTCTTTCATATGTGTTGCTTGCAATAATGTTGAAATGCTTGATAATGAGATTGCCCCCATAGCTTTCTCAAATTTTGGAGATGTTTCGTTTTCTCTTATGGACCTTGTTCCATCCTTCACCTTGCATAGTGACCACTCACATACATCATATTTTCCCATTGATTTTGATGTGGTTGGTGATGTGCAAATGAAGAGACACTTCATGATGGATGATGTATTCATTTACCGTGCACATAATTTCTTCATATGGTGTCTTGTGTGTGTCGGTAAACGCATGATAATGTCAACCTCAATTGAGCATGAGTTGACAATACGAGCTCTGGAGAGCATACATGTGAGTTGTGAATTGATTCCAACTCTAATACTTTGCCCATGTTTTGCATCAAACAAGTTGACCAATTTCTCTTGCTTTTGGTTTGTTTGCAAACATGTTTGTGATATTGGTTTCCCTTATGGCAAGAATGTATCCTTGATCTTTCATATGAATGATTTATGTGTTGCACCAAGTATGATGAACACTTGTTCTTTCCAATGGCTTGTTTGCAACCATAATGACATTTTAAGCATGTCTTTTCATGAGTTTATTGATTTCTACCAATTTGGTGTTGCAACAAATATATTGAAAACTTGCTCTTTCATGTGCTTTGTTTGCCACCATGATGATATTTCGGACATCATTGTGTGTTTTTGCCAAATTCTTCGCTTATTGCATCAAGGATGATGACAACTTGTTCTTCCCAATGCCTTGTGTGCAATAATGATCATATGTTTCGAAAAGAGATAGCTATCATTGCCTTCTCACATTTTCATGAAGTTTTTGTGTTCCCACATTTTGAGGATATTTCAAGAAGTTGCTTGCACATTGGCCTTGCATATGCTTTGAATTTCACATATTTGTGTTGTGCTAATGGTGTAATGAACATGAATGGACATGTCATTGATGATATGCTCCTCTATCTTGCACACACATGGTTTGCTTGGTCTTTGATGTGTAGGTCATACCTTTGGATGAGCCTCCATGAGTTGCTTCAACCACGCATTCCTATGACGGAAGATCTTGCAAGAAGAGCACATCGGCATCTTGCTAAGGTGACTTCCTTCTACATAAGCGCTCATGCGATGACCTTCAAGAATTGGCTACTCTTTGAGTGTTGTTTCGTCTTCCTTGTGAGTTTTGTAGGTTACTTGAAAGGCGAAAGGACATTGAAGAAGTGCCACATCATTTCCATCGACTACATGGTGAACTACACGACACGCTCTACACATCTACCCCCTGGCCATGATGATGAGCAAGAGTAGAGGACGACTCTTTTTAAAGGGGGGGGGGGGGAGATGATGTAGCCCAACCTAGGACCATCACCATGTCAAGCAACCCAACATATGACAAGTCGTCATTGAGCTCAAAGGTGAACTCTTTCCTTTACGAGATCTCATTTCGTGCCCCTTTGGATGGTATACTACGTGAGCATCTACCCCTTTTCTATGATAGGTATCACATGACGAGTACGGACATTCGGGGAGATGCCAAGGAAGCCCAAGACTCAAGATCATCCAAGGCGTACGCATGGAAGAGGAGGAGAAAGCGTCAAGACGAAGAAGAAGACGGGAAAGAAGAAGACTGGGCGGTACTACCGCCCCACCAGGCGGTACTACCATGCCAGCGGTACAACCGCGCCCAGTGCCGCCGGAAACCCTCCTCTGCGCTCATGTGCGGCAGTGCGGGCGGTACTACCGCCCGTACCAGTGGTACTACCGCTCGGTCGAGCGATACTACCGCCCGAGCGAAGTCAACGCGAGCTTGGTCCCAGCGGTACTACCGCTGCTGCGGGAACCAGCAGGGAATATTCCCTTGTATCCCTCTCCCACCTACCCCCTTTGGGTCTAGACTATAAATAGGAGTTCCCCATCTCAGATCTGGGATAGACTATGTTTTGAGATTAGAGTAGAGCTGTGCTCCCCACCTCAAGACAGTCTCCTTCCTCCCCTTATGGGGATGGTTCCTCCCTTTGTGGAGAAGATCCCCTTGTGGATTCAAGACCTCTACTTGTAGTTTGACTACTAGCCAATCTTTCATCTTCGGGTGACTTTATTGGAGCGGTTCGGTTGACCGTTGGAGAAACAACCGTCCAATATCCCTTCTTGTATCTACTTGCCGATCTCCCACCTTCGTGTGGATTCTATTGGACCGGTTGGACCGACCGGTAAGGGAAACAGTTCTTGTATCGTGTGTGTGTGTTCTTGTGTTCGGGGCGTTCTTCGTGGTGTTCTTCGGTTCCTCGTGTTCTTGCGTGCGTTCGTCCACATCCTCCGTCAATCCGTGAAGATCGGGCCACCCTAGTAGTCCCAAACTACATCACTTTGGGGGCCATCTGGGCCTAGGCGGGCCGCGGCAGGCGTGGTGGCGCCTCCTCTGGTGGCTTACGAGCAAAGACATGTGTTTGGGTTGGCGGCGTCGGTGATGCCCCTGCGGCAGTGCGACAGCGGGACTTCATGGGCCCAATCTGGCTCGGCCAGGCCGGTGAGGGCCTGGTTTGTCCTGCTGCTGCATCCGGTCGGCTATCGCCTCCCGGCGGTGGAGGCATTTCCCTCCTGTGTGCCACTGTACCGCTGACTCTCGCCGGCGTTTTTGCTTCTCGGTTCTATCGGCCTCGCGTCGTGGGCCACGGTGAGACGGCGGTGATGATTGCAAGACCGTAGTGGCGTTCGCTGGTGGGTGGCAAGTTCGGTGGAGCATCCCGTCGTGCCCGGAGGTGTGGTCTTTTAGAGGTAGGGAGAAATCCATGTCGTCTCGGCACCGATGCGGCGACGCCTGCGGGTGTCGCCTTCATTCCTGAAGAGCGTCGGGTGTATCTCTTCCCCACCCCCCGTTGCGGACCGGGGGGAAACCCTAGGATGTGTACCGGGGGTAACCCATGGAACGGTCCGGGCAGCATCGTCGTCATTGTCGCTTCCCTTTTTGGAGGTGTTGCTTGGTTCGCGGCGTTTTGGAGCGAACATGGTGGAAATTCTTCGGAGGGCGCAACGGTTGAGAGTTATCTTTGTTTTCGTCGAACCGCCGGTGTCAGCGTTGTTTTCTCTTATTTTCCTTTTTGTTTCTTTTGGGTTTGATCTGTACTGTTTTGCCCCAACAATGATATCACATTTGCATCGGTCGGTTCATATATTAATATAGCGGGTGCAAGCCTGTTTCGAGAGAGGGTGTTTCATATTAATCTCCGGACTGGTTTGGTTTGGCTCTGGCACGATACACCCATCATTATCCAACGTCAAACAAGTCATCGGCTTGTCAATGCAGGACCAAGGGCGGGCGAGGACGGTACAAGCACCATGCGAAGGAGAAGTGGGACTTGTGCAAACTGGGATTTGGAAAAAATATGTTCATGTCGCACTCTTCTCGGTTTTCTTCTTTGATCTGGTTGGTGGACCATTATTTTGAGGTTGAACAGTTGCGCTTTTCTCTCGCGCGCGCTCTGTATAAATGGATCGAGCAGGCCAAATTACGAGGCTCACGGCCGGCGACGACGCTGCGGCTGCCCTGCCTGCCTCCGCCGTTGGCAACGCTACGCTGCATTGCACTTTGCACCGTGGGAGAGAGGTGAAATCTGGCAAGAAGAGCCGCGTTGGAGAAGCAGGGCACGTGCAGATAATATGTGTCTGGCAAAAATTATGCACGTGGTCTCCTTCTCCACCACGGCTTTGCTCGCTTCTACGTCTAACACACCGCGAAATTCACACACACAGGTACGTTTGGCCAATTGTATTACTCCTAGCTACTCCTAACACTATCTATGGACTATGGTTGTGCTTCTTAATAATCTTCTAAAAAGCAGACTGTCTATTGCGATTTGGTCAGCTTGAGAGGCAATCCCGCAAGCATATTACTGTTGCGCCGGCGGCCGGCCAGGAGTGCAACAGAGCTAGCGTGTCACGCAAAGCGTTGTACTCGTGCCACATCTTGCGTAAACTCGAGCGGTCATCGTCACGTTTCCCTTGGTTATTTTTCAACTTTCAACGACAGAGGTCGTAGTCACGTTTTCCTCAGTTTTTCTACTTTCTGAACTTTGGTGACTTTGTTTCGAGTGCTAGAGGCGGCGGTGAAGACTGAAGACGCGAGCACGTGTGGAACATGCATGGAAACTTCAACTTGATTTTTGACATGTTTCTTTATTATTTTGAAAGAAATGCCAAAGATTTGGCTTGATTCATTGAACAAGAAGAGGTTTGTTAACAAGTTTTAAAGTTACATCCCGAGGAGGGAGAGAGACAACCCCACTCAAGCGAAACAAAAGCCTACCCTCCTGGCATTACAGGACCCAAGTGTCTAGCCCCGGGGACAACCCAATTTTAAGCTTCCAACTTGATGCGGGCAAAGACGATGGTGGGCATGGTGATAGTGTTCTTGAAGGTCCTCGCGTTCCTCTCATTCCAAATCTCACACGACACGAGCATCAAAAGCGACGTCATGGCCTTCCGCCTCCTGTTGTGCGTGAGCGTGACACGCTCCCACCAAGAAGGCACATTCTCATAGGCATTCCACTCCGTGGGGGGAGATACCGATGAGCCGAAGCCAATCCTTCACCATGCCCCAAATCCGGGTGGAGTAGGACATGTAAAGAGAAGGTGGCGCGCCGTCACGTTCTCGTGCCGACATAGGGGCAAATCCTCCCATTCGGACACCCTCTACGCTCCAAGCGATCCGCAGTCCACAAGCTTGCACTTAGGAGGTGCCCACTTCTTCCAAACCAACGAATTCATAGGAGAGCTAATGGAGCAAGCGAACTGTGCCTTGAGTAAACCCCGGGGTCAGTAAGCTTCCAAAATGATCGTATATGAAGTGTCGGTAGAGAGCTGCTGTTGGGAGGTGAAGAACCAAAGTTTCGTGAACTCCTCAAGGTGAGTGACCACAAGACCGGCGGAAGTATCGAGTTTGGACAACCCAAGTCTCGTCGTTGAGCGATTTCTTGACGGACCAATTCTTTTGTTTGGAAATTTCGTAGATGGAGGGGGCTATGTATTTGGGGCTGATTCCACCCGCCCACGGAGCATACCAAAAGGAAGCCTTGCAACCGTCCCCAATGGAGACCTTAGTCAAGGAGAAGAAAAATTCCATGTCGTCTTTGTTGCATGGAGATTCCATACCGACCCAAGGACGGTCCAGCGCCGTCCATTCGAACCAAAGGCGTAGAGCCTTGATAAAATAATCCATGTTTAGGGGCCAATACCCCCAATGCTAATTGGCCTACACACCGCTATCCAACTTTTTTTTTGACAGAGGTACCGTAGGGAAAAATCCCTACGGTGTAATTTTATATATGAAGGTGGTGAAAAACCAGAGGTTTTTCACTACAAAGTGATTACAACTCTCTGCCAAAAATTCAGGGCGGTTGAAAAACAAAAATACAGGAGCACACACTCATCGAGAACTAAACTAGGATAGGATATCAAGAACCCACTGGAGAAGCGTGGGCACCAAAGAGGGCTTAACCCTGTACTGATGAAGCATGACATCATGTTGGAATAGCACCTTCCATCTTGACATCGAGGGCTGGAGGTCCTTGAAGATCAGATCATTGCGGGCTCTCCAAATATTCCAAAAGGCGCAAACTAAAACGTCCATGAAACATGGGCCTTGGAACAAGGTTTTAGCAGTGGCAATGCGGCTAGAGATAGGCCGTGTTATATCCCACTGAATCCCAACGAAGCTCCAGCAGGTGGCCGCAAAATCACATTCAAAAAATAGATGATCTCTTGTTTCAGTCAAACGTCTAGAGCATAACACACACTCAGGGCCACCATCATAGTTCCAGTGCTTACGTGACATCAAGTCTTTTGTGTTTAACCTGTCCTTCTGGATAAGCCAAGCGAACACCCTAAGTTTGGGTAATAGTTTTGATTCCCAGATCGCTTGGAGAGACACATCACACTCAAGGTTGGAGAACATGAAGTTATAGAACTTTGCTGATGTGTACGTTGAGTTCCCCCACGGAAAAATCTTGACATCTGGACTGTCAGGAACCAAAGTATGGACAGCAACGATGTGGTTAACCTGCTCCAGTTCCTCAAAGGCCTGCGGAGACAGAGGCAGGGCAAACCTAGAAGACAGATCCCCCATCCGTGCCAAATCCAAGACAGAGGCATCCTCGTTCATAGCGAAGGAGTACAGCCTGGGAAAACGATCACACATCAATTGCTGGTCATGCCAAAAATCTTTCCAGAAGAGAGTTGTCTGTCCGCTGGCCACAACTGAATTTGTGATGCTACGATATATATGGATCAGCTTGAAAATGTCCCGCCACCAGAAAGATCCACGAGGGGATTGTGCCTGTGGGGGAGAGGATGGATCATACGAGGACCAGACCAAGTTCACCCACGGGATGTTCTGCTTGGTGAAAAATTTATGGAGCTATTTGAGGAGCAGTGCAGAGTTCTGAAGTTCCATATTAAGAACACCCAAGCCTCCGTGTTTCTTTGGGCGGCAAACCAGCGACCAGGATGCTAGCGAGTGGACAGAGTTGGAGTCATCTTCTTTGGCCCAAAGCGCATGGCGACGAACACGATCAAAAAGCTTGATAATCCCCTTGTGAATCTTAAGTGAGCACAGGTAGTGGATCGGGAGAGCCGAGAGAACTGAGTTAATGAAGGTAAGTCTGCTCCCATAATCCAAGAACCTCACACTGGCATTCAGACGCCGCTCTACCTGGTCCACGATTGGGGACAGGTCTTGCATGGATGGCCTGGTAGAACCCAGAGGTAGCCCCAGGTACGTAAAGGGGAGCGAGCCGGTTGTACACCCAAAGATATTAGCCAGAGCTGCCAGCCTATCAGCAGTAATATTAATCGGCATCAGGCAAGATTTAGAGTAATTAACATGCAGTCCAGTGGCAAGAGAAAAGGAGTGGAGCAAGTCTTTGAGGGCCAAGAGCTGTTGGGGGCAGGCTTCCAAGATGAGTAGCGTGTCGTCGGCGTACTGGGCGATCGGAAAGTCAGAACCAGGTATCGGCAGAGGGGGGCGCAATGTGCCAGCAGCGACCAAGTGGTTAACCATAGATTGCAGGAGATCAGCCCCAGCCACAAACAACACCGGGGAAAAAGGGTCTCCTTGTCGGACACCACGCTTGCAGGAGAATTTCTTGCCAGGGACACCATTAAGAAGAACCGACGAGGTACCAGAGGAGAAGATGCAGCGTACCCAGTGAATCCATCGCTCATCAAAACCCCAGCATCGAAGAATCTTGATGATTGCCTCGTGCTCGATCATGTCAAACGCTTTAGCAAAATCTAATTTCAGTATGACTGCCTCCTTGCGTGATTGCTTGCACTGGTGGATATATTCATAAGCCCAGCCGATGCAATCCTGGATAGTGCGTGTTTTAAGGAATCCATATTGATTAATATGAACTAGCTCCAGGATTTTGCTCTGAAGTCTATTTGCTAGCAGCTTCGTGAGGAGCTTGAGGCCCGAGTTCAGAAGGGAGATAGGCCGGAAATCATTAGGACCAAGAGGGGACTGGACTTTTGGAATGAGAGTGATATACGCGTCATTGATGCTCTGTAGATTAACCGACTTGGCCCAGAACTCATCACACAATCGATAGAAATCGAATTTTATAATTGGCCAGCAAACTTTCAGAAACAGCCCGGAGAAGCCATCCGGCCCAGGGGCCTTGTCATTGGGGCAGTCCGCCACAATAGAGTCAATTTCAGTATGAGAAAAAGGAGCAGACAAAGCCTCAAGACCATTGACACGCTGAATATAAGAGGAGAAATCAAACAAGGGGTCAATAGGAACAGATATCCCTAGGCGATCTCTGAAAGCAGTCCAGAGAATGCCGGCCTTTTCATCGTGATCAGTAGCAGCATCGTGTGACCGCCTTGACAGGTGGTGCCCACGGATCTGGGCGGCAACCAGGTCATCAGTGGAGCGGCGTTGACGGAGATCCAGCGTTGGCGGCGACGCAAGGGATGGCCTACCGCCAGCGGAGGGGCGCGGTCCGGCGAGCGTCCACACGTGGGAAGCTGATGCTATGATTCGCATGTTTTAGCCACATCGCCGCCGCTCCTCGCCGCCGTGGAGAATGGCGTTCCTCCCCTCCCCTCCTCTCCCCACCCAGCTCCTCTAGCCATGGCGTCAGGATCTGATCATGGAGGCGCTTATCCACTGGGATTTCTCGCCCGGCCTCGCGGTCGAGGCTCAGGTTCGTCGCCGCTTTGGATCCACCGTTCACTTCTTCCCCGCTTCTGGTCTCAAAGAGTTCTTTCTAGTGGTTTCGTTCTCGTCGGCCTCATTTGTTTTCTCCGAGGAGTCCGTTGGTTTGGCTCTTCAGTCGTGTATTGGTGGGGATCGATTGGGTTTTCGAGTTTACAAGCAATCGGATAGAAGATTCAGGTTTTCGGTGGCTTCTAGCCGCGTGGGTCATTTCATCTATGGGTTGCGCGATCGAGTTTGGCCTGATTTTGTCTGCCATTTCAGTCTTTTTCGGGGTACCCATCCGTCTGTGTCAGGCTTTCTTCACCCGGAACCGATTTGGAATTCTTCCTCTGAAATTCTTGAGGTTTCTCAGCGGTCTCCCACGGCTATTCGTCCCAATCTGAATTTTCTGAAACAAGGTGTTGGGAGGGATCGTGCAGCTTTGCTTGAATTATCTAAGTTTGACTTGGCTGGCAGCTCCTGTCCGCCGCGTTCTTATTCTGTCCTGCCTGAGATTCGTTTTGGCTCTTGGGATCCTGTTTCTTGCTCGCCGGAAGTTTTGCCGGAGAATCATGCGGCGGCGCCGTCAAGCATCGTTTTTGGCTCAGTAATTGCTCCTGCTCTGTCGGTTGGTCATTCTGGTGGACAAGGAAGATTCTATTCACAGCGTTTTGTCCGGGATTTGTGTGCCCAGTTGCCTATTTCCTCTCTTGAGCACCTGGAGGATCTTCGCTTTGCACGATATTCAGAGG
This sequence comes from Poa pratensis, assembly GCA_947311845.1. Lineage (NCBI taxonomy): Eukaryota > Viridiplantae > Streptophyta > Magnoliopsida > Poales > Poaceae > Poa > Poa pratensis. The sequence goes on along the minus strand of CAMZMU010000076.1, from coordinate 15,215,615 downwards.
CAGATATTATGAGTGCATTAAATCTGCCGTTAGTTCCGCCTAAAGATTTGGTTTACGAATTCTTGGGTCGGTGTTCTAAATGCGGGCTTCATGATCACCTGATTTCGCATTGTCCTGGAGTCTGTCCCCACTGCCAAATTCTGGGATTTCGTTGCGTTGATTGCTCTGAACCTGAACATGCATCTCTGATGGTCTCTTGTTTGGATGATAACTCGAGCCCGGTGCCGAATGAGGATACTACTAATTCCAGCCCGTTAGGCCCTCTGATGGATTCTTCTCTGACTGGGCCTTTGAGCTGTTGCTATCGTTGCTTAGAATTGGGTCACTTTCGTCGAGATTGTACTAATCAGGTCAAATGTTTGCATTGCTACGGTTGGGGCCACATTGCCAGAACTTGCCATCTGCGGCAGAGCTGCTCTTACTGCCACCGTATCGGCCATGATATTGCTTGTTGCCCGAATATCTCCTGCCGTCGTTGCAAGAATTCTGGTCATAATGAGAATCGTTGCACTTCTAGTATGAAATGGGTTAAGAAAGGAATGATTGTGCCAACAAATGGAAACCTTAATCCTGACGTTTTGGTTCCTTCTGAGCTGCCTCTATCGCATCCTTTGGGCTCAAGTGCCTGGAACGAGCATGTTGAAGAGATGGAACTGGCAGCAAGTCAGCTCCAGATGAGTGTGCCCATCTGGCCTTCCTTCCTCCATTTCCTAGCCTGGATGGCTTGTCGCCTGGCCATTCGCAGCATCACAGCCCCTGAACTTAGTTTTGCAGCTAATTCTCATGTGCAGGCACCTTTCTCTTATGAACAGATGATACAGCTGGCAGATTCAGTTAACTGGGGCTTTGCTGACGCCGTTCTTCACCTGATCAATATTACCTTGGCACCCTGGAACCACCTGATGATTATATTTGATGTTCCTCGCCACATACTGCTAGAAGACTCTGATGATGAAGACTCTGATGATGAGCTGGACCATGAGGTTTCTGATATTGCTGAAGCTTCTGAGCTGCCCACGCCGACAGAAACTCTGACAGAGGTGGTCTCTGATACTGCTGAAGCTGTTGAGCTGCCTATGTCGACAGAAACTCTGACAGCCGAGCCACACAACTCTGCATCCAGGCTACTGGCTGCTTCTGCATCTCCTATATTCGGTTGCTCTTCAGCCCTTGCGCTAGTTCCATCATCTGTCTCTCTCTCCAGTGCTCGCCCCTGCTCGAGCAAGGCTGCCACACCATCAGTAAGCACTCAAGCAAGGCGCTCTCCTCGCCTTGCCAATAATGGCTTCAAGTATGAAGCACTCGTGAATGTCGGGTTGGGGCACAAGCCTTCTCTAGTTCCGAAGGCCAAGCTCCCCAGAGTCCTGCAGATCGAAGAAATGCAGAAGATCGGTATTGAAGATTGCCACATTGACCCGGACGAGCTGTCAGTGGAGCAGCTCATGAAAAGCCGCGTTGATTAGCTGCGTGTGTCTGAACTACGTCTGAACCCCGTTGCGCTTCGTCTGAATTGAAATATGTCTCAGTTAAATCGTTTGCGTCTTATTTGGCACATCCTCTGCTGGAATATCAGAGGGATCAATAGCCCTGACAAATGGCCATTAGTACGCGATAAAATTGAAGAAAGCTCGGCCTCTATCTTGTGTTTTCAGGAAACAAAGCGTGCAGAAATCGATAGCAAATTCATTAAATCTTTCGCGCCAAAACGCTTCGATCAATTTGCCTTTATCCCGTCCGACGGGGCCTCTGGCGGTCTGCTTGTGATCTGGGCCAGCAATCGCTTCGCGGGCCAAATTATACTCCAGGAGAGCTTTGCTATTGCGATTTCTTTCACCTCCACGAGCTCGGCCGAATCTTTCATTCTGGTGAATGTTTATGGGCCATGTGAAGGTATTGAGCGGGAAAACTTTGTGGCTTGGCTTTTTCACTTAGATATCGCTGACGACACCCTCTGGATTCTGCTGGGTGATTTTAACTTCTATCGATACTCCGACAGTCGTAATCGTCCGGGTGCAAACATGGAGGATATTGCCACATTTAATGAAATCATTAGCCACCTGGGGCTAATTGAGCTTCCTATTAAGGGTCGTTGTTTCACTTGGAGCAACATGCAGGTGGATTCCCTCCTTGTCCAACTGGATTGGTTTTTTACTTCACCGTCTTGGACTTTGAAATTCCCTAACACTACTGTCAGAACCCTTGCTCGCCCTACCTCTGACCATACTCCATGTGTTGTGTCAATTGGCACTAGCATCCCTAAAGCGGCTGTTTTTCGATTTGAAAACCACTGGGTAAAACTGCCTGGCTTTCTTGAGGTAGTACAACGGATTTGGGCCATCCACTGTCCTGGAGATGCTGCCAGATGTATCTCGGCCAAGCTCAAGCTGCTACGTAAAGCCCTTCGCAATTGGAGCACGAGTATCTCGGTAATTTCTCAACTGATTGATAATTGCAATACGATCATCCTTCGCCTGGACGAGTTTGAAGAACTGCGGCCGTTACACATCTCTGAATGGAACTTTCGTAATATAGTAAAGCGTAAACTTCTTCTTGCTTGAGTGTAAGCAGGACTACTGGAAAAAACGGTGCAAAGTTCGCTGGGCCAAATTTGGGGGAGAGAATACGAAATTTTTCCATTCTATGGCCACTATCAGGTACAGCTATCCAACTTTTCACCAATTTCCATCACTAGATAAATTATTCCAGTCATCCTACCGTTGTTGGTCTACCTATAGAAGTGAATCCGGTTCAGCAATACCATATATGCACATGATGTCGCTGATTAGAGCGTTCTGGTTTAGCAGCAAAAAAGGAGAAATGAAGGAAGACATCATGGGTCTCGTTGGACTTGACGACGATGCTGAAAAATATATGGGAGGCATGGGATTTAGAGATATTGAAATTTAGAATTTGGCTATCTTGGCTAGGCAAGCCTAGCGAATTCTACAAGATCCTATGTCCACCCCTCTTGGGTTGATCAAGCAGTTTTAAAATAGCACCTACTAAAAACGACGCTACAAAGTATGTGACGCGTCAAAATCCAGCTAGGAAGCATTTGGAGAACCAAAGAATAGTCTTCATCGTCTACGTAGGAGTTGCCCAGGTCCCAGCGCCCGCCACCTTCGTGGTCACCGATGATCTTGGGGTACCAATTGATTTATAGCTAAGCTATTTGTGCTTGGGACCTCGTCAAAACAGAGAGGCCGCCTGAATAGGCCGGCGCGGAGGAATCCTAGCCTGGACTCTTCGCTTTCAAGCTAGTGTTGAGTCATAGGAAAAAAGGAGGCATACATGAGGAGAGAGTAGGATTGGAGGAAAAAAAGAAAGAATACGAACCAGTCAGTTTTCCCTTACCGGTGGCATGGCTCACTCCTAAAATATGTGTCAGCCTTTGTATCCCTTTGATTCAGATTTCAACTTCCATGAAGTGAATGTAGAGAAACCCAACCAAACACACTCTTAACGTCGATTTGGGGATTTATTTAGCTAGGTTGTGACAAGGGGATGTCATGGACTTGCAGAGCATGTAGGATAAGATGGGACTACGAGGCTCCAGATCCTTAGCAGGAGCGATTCATGAGGCGATGATTGTGGAGATGCCTCGATGAGAAAGAACGGGTGGAGGCCAGGAAAGGTGAGTGAGGACGACGGATCACTGAAATAGCCTAGCTTTCCAACCCAATTGGTGACCTTACTTGCTGTAGTGTTAAGACCCACTGGGAGAAGCCGATTTACCGCTAAACATGGGTCTAAACTGTTGGATGCGTTAGTTAGGCGGTCAAAGATTTTTTGGATCACCCCTCTTGCTTTTTTCATATATAGTGCTGATGATGATAATGACATGTGGTGGAGTATTTCAAGAGATGGCAGTATTAGTTTTATACTACAAACATAATCATATGTATGAATTTTACATGCATAGCTACAAGAAATTAAAACTGTGTTAGTATTAGTCGACAGGTGCAGTCACGTACACTATTACTAGTACTGGAAACGTGCAGCAAGAGGTTGAGATCGAAACCATTCAAATAAAAGGAGGGCTAGGATTTAGGACAGCACGACCATCCCTTCACATTAGTGACGGCAGACGATTTTATTTCTCTTGTTTCTGTCCCCCCGCCATCTGCTGCGCTGCGCGACGACACCAATAAAAAAAACTTCCCGGGCGCGTCGTCGACGCCGATCGAGCACACAGCCCCGCCACCGCCGACGCCATGGCCGTTACGAAGCCCAAAGCCAAATCCCTTGGTCCCAAGGCATCGCACGGCAACAGAAGGGGCAGGGGTAGGGCGGGGAAGTTCGGGGAGAAGCGTAGCCACGGGCCTCATCTCCCCAACAAGCTTCGGCTGGAGATCGATTCTCTTGGACCTACCCGTGACCGAGTCTCCGACAACGAAGATGATGTGGTGGGCGACGACGTGTACGAGTACGAGGAGGGGTGCCCGAGGAGGAGGCCGGCAAGAACGACCGCTACGACGCCGTCGCTAAGTACGAGTACGAGTTCCACAGCCACGCCTCCAATGCGGTTCGTGGCCCTTCTCTCCTGTTCGCGGCGTGATTTTAGCTTTCGGATTTTGATGAGATGCAACTTTGCGAGTCAGATCGTCTTGAGATGGTGCTGAATTACATGCATATTTGGTAGCAAAGCTATATAGTAAAGTTTTGTGCCTACATTGTAGGACGAGGATGTGTACTCAGATGAAGGTGAGGACATGGAAGAAGATGACCACGGTGATGAGGAGAAGCAGATAAGTATACTCCAGGAAACGACTGGAATGGTCGGAGAAGCGTTTGATGGTAATATGTTTGGGGCATATTAGATATTTTAGATGGGTGATTGCTATACATGATATATGTAACAAAGTTCGGTTGCTTAGTGCTGATGCTGAATTTCTTCTTAGAATTGCTCTTTGTTTCGTTTCCTGCACACCGTTGTAGATTTTTTAACAAAAGATGTTGAAGCTAAAAAAATTGGGGTTCATGAAAGTTTGGTATTTGTCAGGACATTCTAAACATTATGATCAAAATTCAACCGATTTGTGTCATTCTTAAATAGGGGCTAAGAAGAATAAGAAACATACAAAGGAGCTGCCGTTGCAGCCTGAAGATGGAGGCGGTCCGGTGAGAATTCACGATCTCTTGGATAATAACCAGGATTTTTTTTTTTTTAATAAAGAGAGTTCCCCCTCCGATTTCTATTAACAGAAACCAGGCATACTAGTAGTTCATTACAGGAAAGGATAATAACCAGGATAAGCCTGGTTATAGCAAGATACGTAAGAGTGTCCAGCAGCAGGAGAAAAGATCAATGGTGTTGCAGCCCCCACTTCCAAAAGTGCGAAGGATAACTTCGGTCCTAGTGTGACGTACGACGCATCCAGAGAGGACTTAAGCAAGTGGGGAGGAAGAGTGAAGGCCAACCGAGAAGCTCCCACGCTCTACTTCGAAAATGATTTGAACTTAGGTGTCAGTACTGTCGGGGCAATTGCTAGCAAATTTGAATCAAGATCACCGTTTGAGAAGAAGATGGCTGGGGTTATACACAACAAAGAAATTATGGAAGCACACAAGAACGATGGTGCCAAAATCTTGGAACTCAACAAGGTATGTTGCTTTATCTCACTCCAGTAATTTATTTAGGTACTGTATCAGTGTTAGTTGTTATTGGTTTTGTTGACTGAGCATATTTGGTGATAATATGTACAACTAATTTTCTAGCTTCAGAGTTCGGAGCTTGCTATGCTAAATAAGTTCATGAATTTGTGTAGATGGATGTGGAGGACGTGAGAAAGCGTCAAAATTGTCTTGCGAAAATGCTCAGCCTACTGTTTCGGCATGAATTGAAAGCAAAACGTGTGAAGAAGATTAAGTCTAGGACATATCACCGGTTGTTGAAGAAGGACAAATTGAAGGTATCCTCAGCAGACCTGGAGGCAGATCCTGAAGCTGCAAAAGAGTCTGCTATGAAAATAGAATTTAAGCGTGCACAGGTAATTCATAGTTGTTTTGAGAATTCTCTCTTATATCTCACTCATAACTCTGCTAATCTGTCTCACAAATGTTATCAGGAAAGGATGACACTGAAGCACAAGAATAATTCTAAATGGACAAAGCGAATCTTGAAGCGTGGCTTGTCTGTTCAAGACGAAGGCACTCGAGATGATATTACAGCACAACTCCAACAGCATGCTCTTCTTACTAGAAAAATGAATTCCATAAATAATGATTCGTAGTGATGAAAGCTCTGATGACGACGATGATGATGATGATGAAGCAAAGCTTCTGAACAGAGGGAAAGAAAAGATTCTCAAAGTGATTGAAGAAGACAATGTGATACCAGAGTCTGGCGTTTTTTCCTTGCCTTTCATGGTGCGCTTCAGTTTTACATCGTGTTTCTGTTTGTGCATTATTCCACTGAATGTAATTTTTCCAGCATTCTTTCTTACATGAGCGTGCTATGAAAAGGTGTGCGGATGCAACTTATGAGGAAATACGGCTAGATTATGAAGAATTGGAGCAATCCTTGCGGAAATTGGAGGATGACAACTCCGAGGAGAATGTAGATTCAAGAAAGGTGACGGGTAAAAGAACTTTTGGGCCTGCCAAAAGGGCACATAAAGATGCAAACAAGAGGCCAAAATTAGGTGATGCTGACAAGAATACTAACACTGAGTATCACTCTGACTCTGGTAAACATTTCAATAGCGGTGGAGTAAATAAGAAGGGAGAATACGCAAATAATAAGGCAGATGATGTTCAACTTGGGACTGCACTGCTCGACCATGCACAGCAGAATGATATATTCATAGTAAGATGTTCTGTTAACCGGCACGGATTCTCCTCTCCTGCAGTAAGAATAACCCTCGTCCCCGTGTCGCTCCCCAGGCGACACCGGGGCGAAACCCACCGCGCCGCCTCCAGAGCCCCTTCTCCCCTCGCCCCCTCGCCGCCGCTGCCGCCGGCGCCAGCCGCGGTGGCGGCGGGCCCCCTGCAGACAAAGGCTGTGGGGGGGGGGGGGGGGGGGGGCGGTCCTTCCTCGTCGCTGCGCGTCGCGCCGGCGGCCGGCCGCTTCTGCTGGGGGGCGGAGGCCGTGTCGCCGGCGTCTGGAGGCCGGGGCGGCGGCCCCGGGAGCTGGTGGTCGCTGCGGTCGTCGCTCCTCGACGGCGCAGCGGAAGGTTGCGAGCGTTTCGGCTCGGGGCGCCGCCGGCCTCGATCTACACTCCAAATCTTTCCGATGGTCGGCGGCGCTAGTCTGCGCCTGGATGCGGCCATGGCGGCGGCGGACGTCATGGGGTGGCGCCGGCGACGCTCTATGCCTGCTCTGGGCGCCGCAACAGGTGGTTGCGGGGTAGTGCGGGCCCGATCTGGGCCCGTGTGGGCCGGGCGGGCCGTGGCAGTTGGAGCTTCGCGTCGGTCTCCAGTTGCGGGCATGGTTGCCTCCTGCGGCCAGGGGCACTGGGGACCAGGATGCCGGGGCGGCGGCCCCGGAACAGCTGCGATGTCGGTGGCTCCGGTGAGACGTACCTGCCGCGGTGAGAGGTGTCGCGGCCAGATGTGTTCTTCGCCGGGGTCGGTGGTCGTCGGCGTGGTTTGTGTGGCACACTGCTCCGACTGCTTGGGCTCGTGCTCAGTAGGGTGCTGACGTTCTAGGCGAAAGCCTCGCACCAGCCTCGGGCTGGTGCCGACGATGACGGCGCATCCGTGCGTCGCCCTCCTTCCTGAAGGCATCGTCGTGGGAACCCAGCCCCTCCCGCACCATGAAGGCCAAGGTATCCTCGGGTGAAAACCCAAACTCCTTTGGAGTGGGCGGTGACGGCGACCACGTCGTTTTCTTCTTGGAGACACCGTCATGAGGTCCTTTGTGCCTTGTGGGAGTCTTAGTAGTTGTGTGACATAGCTTCACCGCCGGCAGGGTCAGAGGATGCCGGGGCGGCGGCCCCGGACGGTGGATGTGCGCCGAGGCGGCGGCCTCGGAATGCGCTGCGCCCATGGCCCTATGAGGCAGGGACTGTGGTTGTGCTCGCAACGGTGACGAAACGGTGTCACAAGGGTGGCTCGTTTTGTGGCCTTTTGTTCTTAGGATTTTTTCTCTTCATATTCTTTTCCGTTATTCATTTGCCCAAGGGCTAGCTTGTACATATTCTACCTACTATTAATCGATAAGCCAGCAATTGCTGGATCTTTCAAAAAAATAGTAAGATGTTCTAACCTTTGGACTGTTGTCGTACTATATGATTTGTATAGTAGATATCTTATGTATGATATCTGAATTATGTAGAGCTTTGATGGCACTAGAAAAAATCCAGGCCCGAGGGCAGAGATCGAAGTCGGAATGTTAGCGGATAATTCGTGGAAGAAAGTACTTATACTGGCACCTTGTGTTGAAAGCTCTTTGATTCCCTGACATCTTTTGCTTCCATATCTTTTACTTTTGCTCTTGACTAGGTTAAAAGTAGCAAAGCAAATGGCGAGAACAGTATGAAAGAGGGTAGCAATAAATCCAAAGTGCAGACCCCTTCTTCGGTGGATCCAAACCCTAAGGTTTGCCTTCAGCACCGAAGTTGGTCATTAATCAAGTTGGTCACTGCTACTTACTATTTTCCTTTTGGGGCAACAGCTTCACAATTCTGATTCTGATTCTGGGGAAGAGATGGTTGAGGGTTTCATGACTCTCTGATAGAACTAGAAATCACGAACTTCCATCACAAGCTGATCTTCGGTGGATCCAAACCCTAAGGTTTGCCTTCAGCACCGAAGTTGGTCATTAATCAAGTTGGTCACTGTTACTCATTATTTTCCTTTTGGGGCAACAGCTTCACAGTTCTGATTCTGGGGAAGAGATGGTTGAGGGTTTCTTGACTCTCAAACTGGAAGCTTTAAATGAGGAGAATCCTGAACCTGAAGAACCTGCACTTGTTCCTGGTTGGGGACAGTGGACTCACATCCAACAGAAAAAAGGACTTCCATCTTGGATGGTGAAAGAACATGAAGGTGCCAAAATGAAGAGGGAAGAAGCCTTAAAGAGGAGGAAGGATACAAGCTAAAGCACGTTATTATTTCTGAACATGTTGACAAGAAGGTAAAATATCAACCTTGTTATATGGCACATGCATTTTTTTACTTGGATTTTACTTGAACTTGAACTATTGTAAGTAAGCAATAAATTATTAGTATTATGCTGTTTGCAGGGTGAAAAGCTTTTAGCAACGAATCTTCCTTTCCCGTACACCTCAAATGACGTGTACAAAAACAGCATACGTATGCCTCTTGGACCTGATTTCAACCCAGCCATATCAGTTTCTGCTCTCAACCGACCTGTGGAGAGTACATCCAGATCTAGCTAATGCATGATTCTATTAAGATCGTTAATGGGTTTATAGAATCTAGGGTAGCTTAAATCAATTACGTGATCCAAAACGAGTTTTGTAAGTTACTGATCTGCCCTATACATCCTAACGCAAATACAGTGATGAAAGCCTATTTCTTGTGCATATCTCCACTAATATTAAAAGCCCGAGTGAGGCAGATCCAAACAATCTGATCCGTACACGCAGATGATCCAACGATCCCAAAATCCACCAGTGATTGACAAACGCGTTTAACAAAACCGTCAGTTCAAAAACAAAAAATCCCCGTCAGAAACTGCATCCCGTCGCCGCCCAATTCCTACCGCTGGGAAGAAATTCCGCCGCAGCCTCCAACCGGCCGGCACCAAATCGAGACGCACGGCGGCGCCCTACACGGCGGCCACGAGCGACGCGGCGCCCTGCACGCCGGCCACCAGCAACGCGGCGACCTGCACGCTGGCCACGAGCGAGGCCACGAGGCGGCGACCTGCACGCCGGCCACGAGCGAGGCGGCGCGTCGTAGCCGCTGTACAGCCAAAGTCCGGAAACCGTCGCGGTGTTCTTCCCCTGCTGTTCCTCGCTTCTACATAAGGTCTGTTCTTCGGTCTTCCCCTGCTGTTCCTCAATCAGAATTCTTACAGTCTTCGTTTTTGTACAAGCAATGGAACTTCGTCAGCATGCTCTACACGTTTGCTCATGCTTTATCATATTAGGCTTTCATAGCTAGACAGGGGAAGAAGACGCATAATCTCTGATCTTTTCATTATGCCTTGTGTTCCACATTTCCACCAAGATCTGACAGTCAGTTTCATTTCAAAATGCTCCCATCCTTCTTCACTAGCTAGCCTCACCATCACGGACTGAATACTGGATGCAGCCTTGGTTTTTATCTTTTTTCATGTCATTTGGTACTCACTTGTCGCCATAAGTGATCAGCGAGCAGGTATGCATATAAATCTGGTCTTGAATTTAAGCATTAGTGGGGATTAATTTTTTTAGCTTGGTTCAAACTTGCATTGACCTGACTAAAGCATTTGCATCTGATGATCTAGACATACTATTGTATTGTCATGTACAGTGTGTGTATCCTCAAGATTCACTCTAACAAGCACATTAATATGTTGCCTGAATACTCATACAATGTGTCCTTTTTTGCTTGGAAGGCAGAAACAGAATGGAACGCATAACCAGAATATGTTTCCTAAATACTCATACTTTTCACCAATGCATCCATTGAATTGTGCAAATTTGAGTTCCTGATTGTATGGTCTACCTCATGTAAAGATTGTTTATGGAGAAAAAAATACAATGATGTGAATGGTTTATCTCCTATACATGCATTATTTCTAAATAGGTTGTGTTATTTGTGCAAATTTGAGTTTGGCCAAACTAGTTACCATGATTCTCCACATGATTATTTCTTTCCCCATGGTTTTACATTTGACTTTTTCATCACAGTTGTTGCACATGAAGAAACTTCAACCAGCTGCGTCTCCGTCTGCATCAGGGTCGCGTTCCCCGTGTAAAGATCTAACAAACACGCCAGTAGAGAGGGATGCCAATCCCACAAGTGGTAATCTACCGGAAAAAAAAAACCGAACTGGTATTCACGAGTCTCCGATGAGAAGAGAGAGGAGTACCTCGAAAAACAGCAAGGTGGGCGAGTCCTCAACGACAGGGTCGCCAAAACTTTCGAGGTATCGTTGACTCGACGACAAGGTTGCTTGTCAGCTGCATTGCTTCCCAGCTAGGTTGCATATTTTTCCTTTTTGCGTAAGGTGCGTTTTTGCATTCCAAGCTGTTCTGCTCAAACAATTTGACGTCTTAATCGGTTATTTTTGTGTTTCCTTGCCTGGAGCTTATGTAGCTTTATCATACAGTTTGTTTTGCATTTGTTTGATGGGAACTGTCATGTGAATTCATAACAAAATCTACGGTCTCTCACATCTGAAAAATATGCTTACTAATAGTGTAATGCCCAACAATTTCAGGTTGACTTATATCCTAAATAGCCAGATCCACTCTTCACAAAAACTGGAATATCCACTTATTTTATCGGGCAAAGCAGCTGATAACAGAGGTCGTTGCCGAGGTTGCTAGGCAGATGTGTCCTTCTTGCTTTTAAGACATGCATATTGGCCAGTGTCTCAATTCATGGACAATGCTCTCACCACAAATAATACAGTCGTGGTTGCTGGTGGACAAGTGGATCAAGAGATTTTTCTCAAGCCGCATCTTCATCATCGTTAGAAAAAGTTCAGGTATTGCCCAAATTTAAGATTGTTGAAAATAGCACATAATGTAGAGAATTATGGGGTGTATAATTCAAACACAGAGTGAGAGAGGTCATATCTTGGTGCTGGTAATTTCTATAGGCTATTTCAAAAGGAAATAGATTGAGTTAATAAGTTTCTGGCTTTTTTTACAAATCAGCTTCCTTAATGATTGACCAAGCATCAAGATTTGTTTTGGATTGCCATGGAGGGACCTCATTTATTTTTCTCCTATATTCCTCCTACATGCATGTGGAGGGTTGAAATCTGAGTTCATTGTTAACTGTTCTTACCAAGCGCAAGCTTCTCTGGTTGTACAGAACAAGGTGGAGAACTGGACTGGTGCATGCTTTCCATTCGTACAATATATAGTACATCATGGCCTGAAAAGAATGTCTTGACATGATTTTCGCTTTAAAAAATTCTCTATAAGGTATTCCTCATTCCCATTGTCCATAAGAATAACAGTTCACAAAACTGAAATCAGCGTTGAATTGGTGGGTCTCTTTTTTTAATTCATATCCTCTGTAATAGATATCACAAGATGCTTGTGGAATTTAATTGCTTTGAGTTAGGGCAGAAAGGATCGACATAAAGATGGGTGTCCTTTCGATTGCTATATCCGAGAGCCTTCTTTGATCCTTGTTTTGGCAACTACGCCTAAAGTTTCGACTGAAAAGATTGTTTTTATGCTGTCATGCATTGGAAAACAGGATCTCTTGCAATAATCAGATATATTTGATGAACTATTCTTCTAGGGAAGTAAAGCATGTTCACTTCAGTTTTTCAGCTTTAAATCACTTGTATTCTGAAGCACTTTGTTTTCTTTAAACATCACACGGAAATCGAACTCAGATTTTCAAGATTATTGTTGTTTAATCCTTGAGACTGAATTCTGTTTGCAGGGGAATTTCTTGTGTTGTCGATGATTGCCAGAACTACGACGGCATGATGGGCGAGGACGAGATGGCGTGGGAAGAAATGGTGATGAAGAGCATTTGCGGGACCTGCGAGGACAATGAAGACATCAACAACAAAAGGAAGAAGTATTCTAGAGCTGGAGATCGACCAATGAAGTGAGTAGCAATGGCTGTACTGGATATTTTATCCCAGATATTCCATAATCTCTTCGCTTGAAGAGGTTTCGCCAAGCAGGTTTGCATCTTTGTCACAAGCTCCAGGGTTACAAAAGTTCAGGCTTACAGTCACTGCATTGTTTGGCTATTTATGGATGACCTGCTTGTGCCCAGTTGTCTTTGTAGGGCCAATGGTGCACTACAGATGCATAATTTCTGTGCCTAATTTGTTTACCATTGAATTTATTAACTGAATAGCTTAGCAAATGTATTTCCTAGCTTCTCATATTCCGATGTTAACCATGTAGGGGTTCAGTTAACATTGAAACCCTCTAATCCTGTAGAAATTAAGATAAAGGGTCACTTGTGGAATGGTTTAGGGGCTGTTTGGTTTATGCCCACACCAGCCCCGCCAAATCATGGGCTAGCCAAATTTTTGGCGAAGGATTCGCCCGCCCCAGTTCCGCCAGCGCGTGGGCGCAAAATCAGGCGCAGCAACCAAAATTTTGGCTGGGCTCCGCTAGCTGGGCTTCAATCCAAACGATATGCTATGCCGGCAGTCAACGCCAATTGTGGCGCCCCGACCCGACTGCTATACGGTGATGCTGTGTGTCACCGGTTAAGCGATACAACCGGAGGTTACGGGTTTACCAATCCCCGGCCAAAACCTTTGGCAGGCGTTGCTCGGAATTGATCATCGGCAACGCAACACCCCGATTGATGCCTTAACACAGGCGCAACTATCAATGCATAATAGAGAGATCAAGACTTGTGGAACAACTGGCACATCACAGACTCTACGACTCAAAGCATTATAGTTCAACTCTTATAATAGAGGAAGATAGCAAATTACAACCAGAGGTCACAGACCCAACATTACAACATGCGGAAGCGAATTAAGTTGTTCTAAACAACAAGATCCGAATTATGGCCTAAGAGGCCTACAGATAAACATTCCAGCGCCAGCTGTTCCGGGATGTCCCAAGCTGCCACCTGGGAACCCCAGACTACTCGTCGACGTCCACAAAGAACCCACCTTCGAGGTCGGTGAAGTCCTCCTCTGAAACAAAACAAACGACGTTGAGTTCGACGAACTCGCAAGATTAAATATAGAGCTTTAGCTCGATGAGGCTTTCAAGGTTTTATGGTTGTTTTGCATAAAGCTGATTTTATTTATGAAAACATAACTCCATGGCATCGACTAATCAGAGTATTTTTAAAAGGGGGTAAGAAGTAACTCTTTTCTTTTGATCCTTTCTCAACATCAACCACCATCATCACTGTACCTGTTCTACAAAGGCACCTCCCCGAATCACCCTCGAGGAAGCTAACCTTGCATTCTTGAGTAGTACCTTTAGTACTCAGGTTTTAATCATTCCGTTCAAGTTTTCTATGATCTTATCGTCCTTTCCCAAGTCGTCCATAATCGTGGACACGGCTTTTGAAAAGATTTAACCCTGCAGGGGCACTGTGTTTAACCTTCGGTACCGCCCGGCTCATTGCCTACGCTTAGCTCTCTTCCGGGGAAAGCCGGCTGAGTGGGAACGGTTACAACCTTTACCTTGCTTGAGACTAACCCAGGATCATTAGTGAGGACGGGACAGGTTCAGTGCCTCCAACACCCTGCCCCGTGGCCACTCATTTTCCTAACACCACCATCCTCATTTCTGTCTTGGCCACCATCTCAACGCACACGCAAATGGAAGCCCGAACTAGAGGACCCTGGCTAGCCCCGCACAAGTTAGTCGGTCGACGAGGGCTCCATATACCCCCACCGAAAGGAAGCGCGCTCATTCTGGTTCAAGAGGTAAAGAACTCGCACCTAGGCGGCGAGAGTGAGACAAAGCACCACCATACCAAAGTGGCCTCTCATCCCCACCTTTAAGCATTTTATTACCTGTCACCACAATTCCTCCACCATCATCCGAACATTTCAACATCTGTTTCCAACATGAAATATCCATCGGACGACTAAGCATTTAACTAAGCATGGCTAAGCAACATCATAGCATAGTTAAGTATCTCAGGCCAACAATACAAACCTATGGATAATAGGAGGGAAACAGGTAATGGCATCGGAAACTTAATGCAACTATAGGATACTCTAATCCAAGCAAATTGACATTTGGAACCGCATGCAATATTATAGTGGAGAAAATATTTGCGGAAATATAGGATAAGACATGCTCAGAGGGGGGATTACGCTTGCCTTGCTCAACGTGCTGGTAGTACGGATCGTCGGGGTATTGCGGCGTAACCCCGGCTGCTTGATCTATCGAAGCATAACATCGGAAGAAACAATCAATCACCACACATGCTTTAAAAAATGCAATGCGCAAACACATGATGGCATGACAATTTAAATCCCCGAGACGAGGATGATTCAAGTTATTCAACTTAAACGGAGTTCGGATGCGTAAAAGGGCACATCTCGAATACCCCGTGCAGTTAAGTAAGTAGCATCTTTGCTTATTGAGTAGAATAGAAGGAACCCTATTGAACTTGCATATGAATGGCATAATCATGTGAAGAAAGCAGGGTTTAGGTGATTAATCATTCTTGTAATCAAATTCCAAAGATTGAGCTGAAAAGGGTTTGTAAAAAAAATAAAGCTGAAACAAGTTAACCGGATTATCCGGTGAAAAAGGACTCGGAGTATCCGGGGTAGTCGGATTATCCGATGAAGTTGAAATCGGATTATCCGATCCATCTGGCTCGAAAAACGGCTAAGGACCTGAAGTTGAACAGTGGTCTGGAGTACTGATGTTTTTCGGATTATCCGAATTTTTCTAAACCGGATTATCCGATCGCCGCTGCTGACTCGAAATTTCGCTAAGGACTGAAACTAACCGGTACTGGGGTACTTCGGATAATCCGACTGTGCTTGAGTCGGAATATCCGAGCGGCACGGCTGCGCACTGCGGCGTGCGGTGCGACGGCGAACTACGGCGAGAGAGGGAGGGTGGAGGTGCCACGGAGGACGAGAAGCTCACCCTGAGCACGTTGGAGAAAACAGCGAGGTCGTAGACGGACCAACGGCGGCGAATCGCTCACGGCGGTGCTCAGACGACGGCGGGGAAGACGATGCCGGTGCAGACGATTCCGAGTGGCGCGGCTCGATTCCTTTGGCGGAGAAGGAGAATACGGCGCGGCGGACCTTCCTGCGGTCTTCGATTTGCTCGGGGACTCCTCAATCGATGGCGACGAGCTCGGAGGCCACGGCGGCTATGGCTCGCTTGGGGGGGAGAGAAATGGGGAGCGGGGGAGCAGGTGAGCGAGGGGATCGAGTAGGAGGAGCAGGGCGGCCTCGTGGTGCTCCTCTTCCTGCAGGTGGAGGCAGAGAAGGGGGCCCCGGCGCGGCGTCGTGCGGGCGCGGCACGGCGGCATGGCGCCAGTGCGGGAGGAGAGAGACGATGGCATTTTTGCAGATAACCCCCTGGCAATTTTGTTTCCATCACCAATAGGTCCTTTTCTGTTTCTCTTTTAAAAACAGTGGCTCTTAGGGATTTAATTAGGGCACTAAATCATCTTCAAAAATTATGACAAAATTCAGGTAGCCTTCCCATATCAATATGAAGCTCCCCTAATTTTTCCAGATTATTTGAAACTCATTTGGTAGGAGAATGAAATAGTAATGGCTCACAGGCAATTTTGAGTTTCTCTCCAGTTATTTTATTTTACAAATCAAACTAGTTTGTAAAAATTATCTTTGGAACTTTTGGTACTTCCTTGACAAATATGTTTATTTGCAAACTTTTGTTTAACAACTCAACATCATTTCAATGCAACTGTTGTATTAACTCAAATGAGACATGATTATGCATGGATGCCATGATGCATGAGAGGAAAGAAAAGTGAAAATTTGGTTCATATTTTGCAATACCAAAAGTGGGCTGTTACACCAATATTTTGGTATGGTAACTGTTGGCCACGATCCAAACAGCCCCTTAGTTCACAGCAACACCCAGCATGCAAGTAATCATTTCCCTTTTGTAAACTTTTTCAGCAAGGCTAAGTCATCTTGCTCTACATGACTTCCAACTTTCCAAGCATCATGTTTTTGAGGTACATCTATATTGCTTACGGGGAGTTGTTAATGTTTCTATTTGATTTATTGGGCAACAAGCCATCATGGATATATATTTTTTTCTACTGTATCATAAGGCAACAAGGTACCAAGCTACTGTTCTTGTTTTGAGGTTGCAATCTTTTATTCTTTGAGTTGGGCTTATACAGACTTAACGAACTATTTTTTTTATTGTGCCACATAGTTCTGAATGTAAGTATACTTGTTCATGCGGCGTGTACCTGACGTCGTCATGGGCAGTTTCCACAAGATATTTCTTTTCAGATATTGTTCTTAGTTCTCTTATCCTATTTATTTAAGAGACATATAGGGTGTGAGTACAATGTAATAATTTGTTGTTTGATATATAGTAAACACTTTCTGTAAAAGAACACGTACATAGAAATTCTTGTTTTTTTCAAGCAATATTCACGATTTATCAATTTACTTGAAGTATTTCATATAACTGTAAACTTGTATGAAATTGGAGTTCTTACTACATGTTCCTTTTTATGTAAGTTTGATATGTCTCTTAACCTACAGTATGCTATTAGTTAGATACGTGTATTGCACGTGCACAATTACTAGTATATGCAACTAAGGTGTTTGTTTTTTTTTGCCCTTTAGCATATCTTTTTGCTTATAAAATTTAGTGTTGTGGACAGAGAATGATAAGTATGAAGGTTTGATGATTATTGTTCTAAACAGATCTGTAATTGGCTTAAGCCCATGCTAAGGGATATCTTATCTGTAATTTAAAGGAAACTATTTCTAACTTAAAGATGACAGGTACTATATCCCTTTAATGGAGCCAGCTAGAAGGCTAGCCTAGCATAGTGGCCTGTGGGGGGTATCACCCACATGCCCAGAGTGAAAACTTTTTCGATTACATATACTTCCTCCGATCCGGAAAAACAGTCGGAGGCTGTACACAAGACTTGAACTGTGTACGTTGTTTACTCACGAACGATTTTACGGATCGGAGGGAGTACCATTGATTCCCTGTATAGATAGTTATTTTGTAACAGAAATTCTGACATTGTGGACAGTTATAGTGAACGCTTGGAGCAATAATTATCAATGCATAAACTTTTTTTCTTATTCCCTTATGTGGCAGCAGTTGATTAAGACACACTTCTACTGTTATGAATACTGTTTTATATTCTTTCTTACAGATTGTGAAGAAGCCCGGCGTTATTATTAAGCCAATACAATACCAGCAGATCGATCCGCATGAGAAGCCTGATGAACCCAAAAGGATCATTCAGAGAGCAAACCCAAACCCAAACATAAAGAAAACCTCTGCGAAACAAGCTAAGAGGACAACTTCACATCGGAGGAAGTGATGAGATAATTACCAATACATCAGTTTATGTGGTGAGAAATGTGCATAACGAAGCGCCGACCTGTGTTTCCCGCCACAGCTATTTTCAAACAATTAAGAAGTATACAAAGATTCTTCTCATGGTGAAAATCAGATACAGCTTGGGTATGGTATTGGAAGCACGAGCTGTGGGGTGCCAATGTTCACACACTTGTGCTATACTGAATTTTGAGATTTTGCACATAGTTCCTGCACTAGGGCCAAAGTTTTCTTATACACGGGAAGTTGTAGGTTAGTTCCGTATTCTGATTTGAAACGTGTATTGATGCTTAAAGTTCAAAAAGACCTTTTGGTTCTTGTCCTCGTCTGCTCCTAGATTTTAATTTGTTAGTTCTCAACCAAATACAAGTTTATGTAAATACCTTTAAATAACAATTCCAATAAGGATAGTAGATGTTCTTGAGACTTAAGCCAAACATGTTTGTCTATAAGTGTGCTAGCTAGTTCCTATAATTTTCGTAGTCGAACAAATTATGTTTTTTTTGCCCTTCTTCTTGCAGGGGTAGCCTTTTGGTGGATGCGGTGTTGTGGATGATACTCTGTAGTATCTGGTTTCTGTTAATTGAAATTGGGAGAGATCCCTTTTCTTCAACAACAAAAAAAGGTAACATAAATAGAACTATTTGTCTACGACGAGTGGAAGGAGGGAAAAAAGAAATCTGTATGGCGAACTACATAATAGTTCCTTTCAAAAAAATTAGCATCATGTTTGCGCATGTTCGGAATAGAAGGCCTTCGCTCAAAGAGGAAAAACCTTTAGTTACAGAAGAATGTTTTCTTTCAAAAATATGGCTTCAGTTTCATGAAAAGGTTCTTACCGTTTTGCTATAATAACCTCTATAGCGAAGTACCCAGTCACTCCTTTCTGAAACATAAAACGTTATTTTTCCAATACTTTCAAAACAAATCCTGCCTTTCTTGATACTTGACATTATCAATGGTTTAGGTCAATTTTATATGAAACATTGTATACTTACTCCCTCCATATCACGAAAAAAATGTTTTGGACATTACATGGTTTTGGAATTTACATTCGACCATTAACTTTTACTTTAATCTTTTTTACTTGTAAAGATTTGAGTTGGTGGTTGTTCTTTCAACTCCTTTTCTATTTTTTTGTTTTACAACCCTGTAAGTGGGGCCATGCAAACCTACCAGCATAGCAGAAAATGCACCTACAACTAGTCTTTCTACTTCTTATGCCTCCCCTCCCATAATAACCTGCTAAAGTTGACTGCCAATGCCTAATCCCTCCCTCCGAATCATCGCCAGCCTGATTTAAATTATAGGCCACACTGGGCACTTGGCCATCCTGGTCACCAACATAGGCTTGACACTACACTAATGAAAAACCAACTGCCAGGGCTAACCAGGAATATCGACATCATCACTATAACTCCCAATCTAGCTAGTTCAACTTTGGAATCTTCGCCCGCAGTACCTCCTACCCGAGGCGAGCCCCTCCCCCGAAACCCTAGCCGCCGCCCGCGTCCGCGCCTCCGGCGGCCGGCTCACGCCGTCTCCTCCTCCCTCTCCCCCTCTTCCACCTCCCCCCCCGCGTCTGCGCCGGCCCCGCGGCGGCCGGCCGGCCCAGTTTTCTCCCATCCGCGCTCCCCGTATGCTCCTCCCTCTCGCCGTCATCGGCGCGAGCCGTCGAGCGTGGCTCGGGCGGTGCCGGCAGCGGAGGACCTCCTTAACCCGCGCTTGATGGGGACCTAGCGCGGCGGTCCTTCTCCGGCAGCGGTGCGGCTCGGGCGGCGGTGCCTGCGGTGCTGCGGGGCGACGCAGCGGCGGGTGCCGGTGGGCAGTGGGGCGCCCATGGCCCAGATTGGGGCCCTTCGGGCCCCGTCTGGGTTGGGCTCCGCCGATCTGCAGCCGGACCTGCAACAGACGACATGGTAGTGGGTACAGACGGGCAGCGGTGACGGCGGCCGGCATGTTGCAGCGTGGCGGCAAGCTTCACGGGTCCGTTCCGGACCCAGCCTGACCCTATTAGGACTGGTGTGCCCCTGTGGGGGCTTTACGGGCCTGGCGGGCGGGCCCGCCGAACCTTACGGGGACTGGTGTGCCTTGCAGCCGCGTCCGGTCGACTACCGTCTTCGGCGGTGGAGGTAGTTCCCTCCCACGCGGCCGCGGTACTGTTGACCTTGGTACACCCTATTCTTTGCGTCTATCCTGCAGTCCCGTCTCGTTTGCCTCGGTGAGACAACGATGGTGGTTTCGTGTCCGTGGTGGCGCTTGTTGGCGGGTGGTTGGTCCGGTGGTGGCGAGGCTTTGTCCTCGTCGACTCCTATGCTACGGATCGTCCAGGGTTGCGGATAGGGTTTTTCGGGAGAAATCCTTGTCGGCTCGGCTGACACCAGCGCGGGTGCCGCCTCTAGGTGGCACCCTCCCTTCCTGAAGGGCGTCGTGGATACCCTCCGTCTGCTTCCCTTTGTGCCGGGGGAAACCCTAGGACCTGTTGGTCCGGGCAGTAGCGTATGCGTCCTTCTTCAAGGTGCTGCTTGGTACTTGACGACTCGAGGCTAGGAGCGTGGTGATACTTCTTCGGAGGACGCAGCGGCTGCGGGTCACCGTAGTTTAGTCAATCCGCCTTTGTCTCTATTGCAACAGTGGAACATGGGGTTCCCCTAGTGCTGCCTGATGACGTGAAAACACACGTTCGTTGGGAGACCCCAAGAGGAAGGTATGATGTAGTGCAGCAGCAATTTTCCCTCAGTATGAAACCAAGGTTATCGTGTCCAGGAGGAATCAGAAGTGCTCCGAAGGTTGTCAGCGGCGCCGTTACTCGATAACTGACGTGGAACCTGCACACAACACAATCAAACTACTTTGCCCCAACAAACAGGAAGGTTGTCAATCTCCCGGCTTGCTGAAAACAAAGGATTAAACGTATGGTGTGGAAAATAGTATTAATTGCAGAAAGTAAAAGAGAACAGATGTTTGCAGTTGGTGGTTTTATCAGTGTAAAAGAATGGACCGGGGTCCACAGTTCACTAGTGGTGTCTCTCCATAAAAGATAACTAACATGCTGGGTAAACAAATTACAGCTGGGCAATTGACAAATAATGAGCGCATGACAATGCATTTATATGACAAGATGATTACTATGATATTTAATCGGGCATTACATCAAGATACATAGACCGTTATCCAACAGCATCTATGACTAATAATCCACCGCCAGGTTAACATCCGTGTCCCCCGTTGGTATTAAGTTGCAAGCAACAGATAATTGCATTAAGCAAAGTGTGTAATGTAAACAACACAAATGACCGTAGACATAGCATTGTTGTTTTATCCCTAGTGGCAACAGCACATCCACAACTTAGATGTTTCTGTCACTCACCCAGATTACTGGAGGCATGAACCCACTATCGAGCATAAATACTCCCTCTTGGAGTTAAAAGCATCTACTTGGCCAAAGCATCTACTAATAACGGAGAGCATGCAAGATCATAAACAACATATAAAGATAGATTGATAATCAACTTGATCATAGTATCAATATTCATCGGATCCCAGCAAACACAACATGTAGCATTACAATAAGATGATCTTGATCATGATAGGCAGCTCACAAGATCTAAACATGATAGCACAAAGTGGAGAGACAACCATCTAGCTACTGCTATGGACCCGTAGTCCAAGGATGAACTACTCACGCATCACTCCGGAGGCAGGCATGGCGATGTAGAGCCCTCCGGTGATGATCTCCCCTCCGGCAGAGTGCCGGGAAGAGCTTCAGAACCCTCCCGAGCTAGGGTTGACGACGGCGGCGGCTCTGGAACTTTTCGTGGAATAATGCTCGGGTTTTAGGGTTTTCGGGGCAGGAGGAATAAATAGGCGAAGGGGCGGCGTCGGAGGGCAACCGAGGGGCCCACACCACCCCTCGGCGCGCCTGGCATGGGGGCCGCGCCCTAGGGTGGTGGCCGCCCTCTGGCGCCTCCCGTCTCCCCTTTGGACTCCGTGGACGTGTCGGTGAAATAGATCCGTTGATTTTCGTCCAATTCGAGAATATTTCCCGACTAGCTTTTCTGAAACGGAAAAACAGCAAAAACAGAACTGGCACTGTGGCATCTTGTTAATAGGTTAGTCCAGAAAATGTAAAAATGCTGAAGTGTATATAAAACATGTAACAATAGGCATAATATCAACATGGAACATCAAAAATTATAGATACGTTTGAGACGTATCAGCATCCCCAAGCTTAGTTCCTACTCGTCCTCGAGTAGGTAAACGATAAAACAATATAATTTTTAGGTGACATGCTACCACACAATCTTGATCAAATAATAGTGTAAAGCACATGTGAATGAATGAAGTGATCCAAGTCAATGGTCTATAGTTTGCTACTAAATAAGTAATGAGTAAACAACTGAATCATATGAGCAAAACTTTTCATGAATAGTACTTTGGAGACATTGGATCCATAAGTTTTGCATAAGAGTTAACTCACAAAGCAATAATTTCAAAGTAAAAGGTATTTGACCAACACAAAGGAAGATTTTAGTTTCAGCATTTGCTTCAACCTCAACATATTTATCTCATGGATATTGTCAATACAAAGCAATATAATCAGTCAAATACGCTAGCATATAACAATTGTTGTACCAAAGTTGACACTAGTGTTTGCTTGTGGAGATAGAAAGAAGTAGGAAAACTGACTCAACATAAAAGTAAAAGAAAGGCCCTTCGCAGAGGGAAGCAGGGATTAAATCATGTGCTAGAGCTTTTTAGTTTTTGAAATCATATAGAGAGTAAAAATAATGTTTTGAGAGGTGTATGTAATTGTCAACGAATCAGTAGTAGACAGTACGATATAACCCTTGCCAACCAGACTTTTTAAGAGCGGCTCCCATGAAGGACGTTATTTCTACCAGCAAGGCAGATCATCCCTCTTTCTCTTTTGTTTACACATGCAGATGTTTCACTGAAGGCTCAGTTGACAAAATGTGAAGAGATTAAGCGGTTAAAGTTGTAATTGGGACTCACCCCGTTGCCAGCTCTTTTTGCAAAATTAATAGATAAGCGGATGTATATGCCGCTAGTCTGGAGGTAAAGCCTGATTGACAAGTGAAATAAAGACATCTACCACGTCCTCATGAGCTTGGTAAACAGTGACACAAAAAGGAGTAATAACAATTTTGAATAGTTTAAAGGTAGCACATGAAAAATTTACTTGGAGTGGCAGGAAAATACCACATATAGGTAGGTATGGTGGACACAGATGGCATGGATTTTGGCTCAAGGATTTGGATGCACAGCAGCATTCCCTTAGTACAGAGTTTAGGCTAGCAAGGTTATTTAAGCAAACACAGACTATCAACCGGTACAAAAAACTTATATGACAACATATCAGAAACATTATAAGACTCCACACTGTCTTCCTTGTTAACCAAACCCTTTTACTAGAAAATATCTAGACCTTGGAATTACCACTTATACAAACCAAATTTCAACAAGCTTTACGGCAGTTCTCCACTAATGGGCTTTGCTTACATGATACAAAAGTTTAAACATGACCTACTTAGTAACTCAAAACAATTGACAAGTATCAAATTATCCAAGATAGTGATCTACAAGAGTATGTAAGCGTTTTCCATTATGCCATTACCACATGCAACATTTTCTGTTCCAACCAAACACCAATCAACTTATTTAAACAACTCTCCAAACAAATATAAGTGAAGCAAGAGAGTACTTTCTTTAAAAGAACTAATAGCTCTGAACAAGAGATACATGAAAACAAGAGCTAAAAGCTTAACAGCGCTAGATGTGAATACTCAACAAGTATAAGTGAAGAATAGGAGTATTCTAATGAAAAAGCGGAGCGTGTCTCTCTCCCAAACAAGAATGCTAGGATCCAACAAGTTGTGATCAGAAAATAAAACATAAACAAACTGAAAATAAAAGCACACAGACGCTCCAAGAACAGCACATATGATGTGAAGAAATTAAAATATAGTCTCACTAGAGATGACCTGATACTTTGTCGATGAAGAAGGGGATGCCTTGGGCATCCCCAAGCTTTGACGCTTGAGTCTTCTTGAAATATGCTGGGGAGATCCATGGGAGCCTCCCCAAGCTTAAGCTCTTCACTCTTCTTGATCTTATTATATCACCCTTCTCTCTTGACACTTGAAAACTTCCTTCACCCCAAACTCAACATAATTCTCATTAGAGGGTTAGTGCATCAAATAAAAATTCACATGTTCTGTAAAGACGCAAACATGACCATCATTTTAAACATTAGCTACTGTTACTAGCCTTATGTGAAGCTCTTCCACCCTTAAAGAATTCCACCTAACACTTGTAATAGAGAGAATGCAAAAAAAAGACAAATCTGTCCAAATCAGAACAGTCCGTAAAGACGAATTTTTCGAGGCACTTACGGTACTCAGATCGAAAAACGTTGAACTAACGAAAGATGCGTACATATATCAGGAATGCACAAACATTTGCAGATTTAAATAACGTTTCTATAATTTTAGGAATTTCGTACAGTGAACAGCAGAAATCTATTCCTGCGCAGTAATCCCAATTTAGCATCATCTTATCATTAGAGATTTTCTTGGCACAACAATACGATAAAGTAAAGATACAAAGGAGTTTCTACAGAAGTAATCCTCAAAATGGGTTGCCTCCCATAAGCGCTTCTCTTTAACGCCTTTTAGCTAGGCACAAAGTTGCATCAAGTATTACCAAGTGTAGAAACAGCAAAGAGAGGTCAGAAGTTTTCTCAACAATGCATTGTATCTTATCTATATAAGTTTCAGAATTTCCTCTCTCAATATTCTTAGGCACACTATTCTCATCAAAGGGGTTTTCAGGGACAATCCAATCAAAATTCTTTTCTAATGCCTCATGCATCCCTATGAGTTTAAAAGGTATCGGTATTTTAACTTCCCCTTCATAATTGGCTCCCTTAGTGTATTTAAGCCTATCATTTCCCAGTTTTTCAAGTGTACTAATAACATCAATACAATAGCCAAGCATCTTATACCGATCAAAAACTTTTCTAGCTTCCCCAGCAACATCACCAAACTCTTTAAGCAAGGTTTCTAAAACAAAATCTTTCTTTTCACCATCCTCCATATCATGGAGTTTAAGAAACATTTGCTGCATTATAGGATTAAGGTTAACAAATCTAGCTTCCAACATGTGAACTAAAGAAGCTGTAGCAATTTCATAATTCGGAGCAAGTTCTACCAAAGATCTATCCTCAAAATCTTTAACCTTACTAACATGACTAAAGAATTTTCAATGTTATTTCTCCCAATGATAGAACCACTACCTACTGATATGTCTTTTAAAGTAAACTTAGGAAGAAGCAAGATGAAATAACAGAAAACAAAACTGAACATAAACTAGATGCAGGGAACTAATTTTTTTGTTTTTGATATTTAAAAGCAAACAAGATAAAATAAAATAAACTAAGCAAGACAAAAACAAAGTAATGAGATTGGAAACGTGAGACTCCCCTTGCAGAAGCTCCTCTAATTCCCCGGCAACGGCGCCAGAAAATGTGCTTGATGACGTGAAAACACACGTTCGTTGGGAGACCCCAAGAGGAAGGTATGATGTAGTGCAGCAGCAATTTTCCCTCAGTATGAAACCAAGGTTATCGTGTCCAGGAGGAATCAGAAGTGCTCCGAAGGTTGTCAGCGGCGCCGTTACCGATAACTGACGTGGAACCTGCACACAACACAATCAAACTAGTTTGCCCCAACGAAACAGGAAGGTTGTCAATCTCCCCGGCTTGCTGAAAATAAAGGATTAAACGTATGGTGTGGAAAATAGTATTAATTGCAGAAAGTAAAAGAGAACAGATGTTTGCAGTTGGTGGTTTTATCAGTGTAAAAGAATGGACCGGGGTCCACAGTTCACTAGTGGTGTCTCTCCATAAAAGATAACTAACATGCTGGGTAAACAAATTACAGCCGGGTAATTGACAAATAATGAACGCATGACAATGCATTTATATGACAAGATGATTACTATGATATTTAATCGGGCATTACATCAAGATACATAGACCGTTATCCAACAGCATCTATGACTAATAATCCACCGCCAGGTTAACATCCGTGTCCCCCGTTGGTATTAAGTTGCAAGCAACAGATAATTACATTAAGCAAAGTGTGTAATGTAAACAACACAAATGACCGTAGACATAGCATTGTTGTTTTATCCCTAGTGGCAACAGCACATCCACAACCTTAGATGTTTCTGTCACTCACCCAGATTACTGGAGGCATGAACCCACTATCGAGCATAAATACTCCCTCTTGGAGTTAAAAGTATCTACTTGGCCAAATCATCTACTAATAACGGAGAGCATGCAAGATCATAAACAACATATAAAGATAGATTGATAATCAACTTGATCATAGTATCAATATTCATCGGATCCCAGCAAACACAACATGTAGCATTACAATAAGATGATCTTGATCATGATAGACAGCTCACAAGATCTAAACATGATAGCACAAAGTGGAGAGACAACCATCTAACTACTGCTATGGACCCGTAGTCCAAGGATGAACTACTCACGCATCACTCCGGAGGCAAGCATGGCGATGTAGAGCCCTCCGGTGATGATCTCCCCTCCGGCAGAGTGCCGGGAAGAGCTCCAGAACCCTCCCGAGCTAGGGTTGACGATGGCGGCAGCTCTGGAACTTTTCGTGGAATAATGCTCGGTGTTTAGGGTTTTCGGGGCAGGAGGAATAAATAGGCGAAGGGGCGGCGTCGGAGGGCAACCGAGGGGCCCACGCCACCCCTCGGCGCGCCTGGCATGGGGGCCGCGCCCTAGGGTGGCGTGGCCGCCCTCTGGCGCCTCGCCGTCTCCCCTTTGGACTCCGTGGACGTGTCGGTGAAATATTGATGTACGTTGATTTTCGTCCAATTCCGAGAATATTCCCCGACTAACTTTTCTGAAACGGAAAAATAACAGAAAACAGGAACTGGCACTGTGGCATCTTGTTAATAGGTTAGTCCCAGGAAATGCATAAAAATGCTATGAAGTGTATATAAAACATGTAACAATAGGCATAATATCAACATGGAACATCAAAAATTATAGATACGTTTGAGACGTATCACTGCCAAAGTGGGTCCACCACACGTGGGCCCAGGATGAAGATGGACAAGGCCAAGACGCAAGGCAGGTTGGCGGGTCTGCCCCCCGACCTCACAGAGACCACGCAAGAGCTACGTCGACAAAGGACTCCGGTCTTGGGACCTGCCGGGTCGCCCCAACCATGCGGGGAAGTCGACGAAGTCCCCGAGTCCCCGGCAGGAGGCCGGGCTCCCTCTCGGGTACGCCTCCGTACGGCTATGGATAAGCACTCCAGCGCACACCAGAAGATCTCAGAAGACTTGGGAAGCAAGGTGATGGAGGCGCGGGACGGGAACATGGCCCGTGGAGCTGTCAGCCTCTGTCCGCCCCGCTTTCCCCAAAGGTGGACGACCTCACCTAACCCAAAGGAGATACTTGGAGGAGGAGAGGCCACGTCTCCCCCTAAAACCAAGGCACGGAGGGGAGGAGAAGAAGTCGAACCAGAGCAAGACTAGGCTAGGGCTGCGAGGGTAGAGAGGAAGGTGATCTCCTCAGGGTCAGGATCTGTCCTTCGTCTACCTCGAGCCGAAACCCTTCCGGGTACCTCATCCGGAAGCCTACATTGTAAGCTACACCATGAAGAACTCATCAATCCAGACATGCAGGAGTAGTGCTTTTAGCCTCCGGGCGGCCTGAACCTGGGTAGATCCTTGTGTCCCTTTGGTTGCTTGCTTTGATCGTAGAGAGGAGAGCTTGATCTCGATCACCCCCGAGAGACGATTCTCAGCCTCCTTCGCGCCCCATACCGAACCTAAAAAGAGGTATACTCTACTCCCAGTGTCCGTGCTTCGAGACACGACAGTCTCCTTCTTGTTTCTTCTTTTCTTTCTTTTGGGTTTGTGTTTGTTGTTGCCCTAGCAGGTGTGATATTGTGTTTGTTTGCGTTGGTTGTATGTTGGTCGTTGCTTTATCTATAAAGCGGGGCGAAAGGCTGTTTCGAGAGCTAGTTCAACTTTGCCGCACACAACCACGAGACATCGCTTGTCTATCTTGCAACACTTGCAACTCTGACTTCACGCGACAAGAAAGCAACGATGCACGTATAAACCTAGAAGACCGGCTTCCGGCAAAGACGATATCAGGAACCAAGTTTTTGGTGTACAAGGTATGGTGTGTATGAAGTGTATAGATATTTGTTATAGTTGAAAATAGCATTCGTTTTTGCTAACTACGTACTTGAATTACAACCTCCGATCCATATTAATGGGTTCAACTTTATCTAGATACGGATGTATCTAGTTAAGTGTTTAGACTAGATGCATCCGTATCTAGACAATGTTGAGGCATTAATATGGATCGGAGGAGTACTAAAAGCAAGTCAAAAGTCCTCGGCTCGTATAGCATAGAAACTACAAAATGCATTGCTTCTTCATCAAAATACGAGGGAAAAAATAGAAACTTCTAAAATGTTGAAAAGGTAAGGAGTGTTTTGTTGGAAACGCGAGGTCTTTTCCGCAAAAAGTGCCGTGCGGAGATTTTTGATGCAAAAAGTTTTATTCCGGAGGGCCAATTTATGATTTTTGGAGAACGTGAGGGTTTTATTGCGAAAAAACGGCGAGCACTGTAGAAGTGCATATCTATATGTCCGTTAAAATAAAAAGGATAAAACATGAAAGTTTGTTTGGATGGGTGATATGCATCTGCTCGTGAAAGGAAAATTTCAAACAGGTGACTGAGCATGACGAATTTGACAAAATTCGTCGAACGTTTTTACGAATTTGGATCACAAATTAAAGAGCTAGAGTGAACAAAATTCGAAACCGATCACGGGAATGGAACCTGTTTGTTGACGCGCATATATTTCATCTATGCAATTTTTGGGAAAAGCGGGTTTTTTTCACCAAAAAAAAAAACTATTGTCCGCTACAGTACCCCGCGGACACTGTAGCGGGGACAGTACCGTTATTTTTGGGAAAAGCGGGTTTCTTAAAAAAAAAAACCTATTGTCTGCTGCAGTACCCCGCGGACACTGTAGCGGGGAACAGTCTGCTGCAGTACCCCGCGGACACTGTAGCGGGGAACAGTACCGCTATTTTTTATTGTCTGCTACCGTACCCCCGGACACTGTAGCGGCAACAGTACCGCGGTACTGTAGCTAGTACAGTGAATCGTTCTCAGGCCAAGGATTCCAGCGTCCTTAATATATTAGGGGCCTGACAACGGGACGGTGGTTGGTGTGGTGACAAAATGGCGAGATCGGTAAAACCCCTACACGAGCCGAAATGGTTGGTGGCATCTGAAAAAATTGTCGACTACCTTTCCCCCTCCGCCTTCCCCGACCCAGGCCACTCCCTCCTCCCCTCGCGCCTCATCTCATCCACACCAAACCTACTCCCACATCTCAACAACCACCACCGCCCACGGCCCATCCATGGCCGCCGCCTCCGACTCCGACCCCGCCGGTCGCCAACGCGAAGACCCCAACCTCCCCTTCGCCTCCTTCTCCCTATCCCTCTCCCTTCGCACGCCCACCGCCCCCGCCACACTCGCCTCCGTCCCCTCCACCGTCAACCTACCCACCCAAATCTCCACCCTCGCCGTCTGCCTCCACCCCTCCGCCGCCTCCTCCTCCCCCCGCCGCAACACCCGACTCAACGCCGCCGCAGCCTCCCTCCTCTCCCCGCTCACCGCCTCGTCGCCCAGCCTCTCCCGCTCATTCCCCTCCGGAGCCCCCGGCGCCGCCGGCCGCCGCCGCACGCTCGTCTGGTTCCGCGCGGACCTGCGCCTCCACGACCACGAGCCTCTCCACGCCGCCGTCGGCGCCTCCTCCAGCCTCCTCCCCGTCTTCGTCTTCGATCCTCGCGACTTCGGCAAGTCCCCCTCAGGCTTCGACCGCACCGGACCTTACCGCGCCAGCTTCCTGCTGGACTCCGTCGCCGACCTGCGCCGGAGCCTCCGCGCGCGCGGCGGCGACCTGGTGGTGCGCGTCGGTAGGCCCGAGGTGGTGATCCCCGAGCTCGCGCGCGCTGCCGGGGCGGAGGCCGTCTACGCGCACGGCGAGGTGTCGAGGGACGAGTGCCGCTCCGAGGAGAAGGTCACCAAGGCCATAGAGAAGGAAGGCGTCGAGGTCAAGTACTTCTGGGGCAGCACGCTCTACCACTTGGATGATCTGCCCTTCAGGCTCGATGACATGCCGTCGAATTATGGCGGATTCAGGGAGGCCGTGAAGGGGTTGGAGGTTAGGAAGGTGCTGGACGCGCCAGAAGAGGTCAAGTGTGTGCCTATGAAGAATGTGCTCGAGCCTGGCGACATCCCCACGCTTGGTGAGCTTGGGCTCTCTGCGCCACCGGCCATGCCACAGGTAAAAGTTTTCGGAGACGCTCATTCTTACGAAGCACATTTCAATCTGTAACTACATACAGCTTCTTGCCAAGTATACAGTAATAGTTTCTGGATTACATAATTCCCGTGCTGAATTGTGCAAATAGAAGTGGATGGACTAGCCAATTATAGCATGCTTGGTAACACTGACCATTTAGCTAGTCAATTGCTGTAAAAAATTCGGCTCGAAAGCGATTTTGTTGGTATGTTGAACCGTTGGATCACCGTCAGGAAAGGAAATTGGGTAGAAAGTTTTGTCGTGGCGTTTGTGTAGGTGCATATGGCCTAATTATTTTCTATTTGCTATATTACTGAAGGTAGTGCTGGGGTTTGCCTTCTTGCATTCTTGTTTGGTAATATGGTGTGAGCAATATGAGACAAAATGAGAAAGGAACTCTTCTACATCTCAAATAAAATGATAAAAAAAGGTCATAAGATTGTACCACATGAGAATAAAGTATTATGGTTTTGTCTGTGCAATCCTGATATGCTTCTCTGCTATCCCACTGATTATGGTCACCTTCACCTGTAACCTCGGGTCTTTACGAGTTGTATGTGTAAAATGCAGACAGCGCCATTGATGCTGAACACCAAATGCTTAGATTTGTAGTTTGTGTGTGTAGTATGTGGATATTGAAATCAATAATAGGATCAGTTTATTTGAGACGTAGGTCATATCTTTGTATAATTTTTGTTTAACTAGCATAATTTTATATATGTTTTTATCAGTGATGTGTTTAAGCTCTTGCCAGCAATAATGTAATGCTCTACACACATTTGATTCAGCATGTTTTTCCTCATATATGCCACGCATTTCTAAACTTTAAAAATTACTTTGTTCATTTAGGACTCAAAATCTGCTGCCGGTTCAAGTCTCATTGGTGGTGAAGCAGAAGCCCTGGAAAGGCTGAAGAAATTTGCTGCAGAAATTTGCATGCAGCCAATCAAAGCTGCCAAAGATAGTAGTCAGAATAGCATGTATGGTGCTAATTTCTCCTGCAAAATTTCACCATGGCTTGCTACTGGGTGCCTTTCTCCACGTTTCATGTATGAGGAGTTGAAGAAGCATGCCACTAGGTATGTGACGTTGCTGAACAGAAGAGAAGTGTAGGGAGACAGTTCTAACATACCCAGTCTCGTCATTGTGTTATGCTCTTATTTTTCTTGTGCATAATTCGCAATCTTCTCTTCCTTTAGAGCAATTCCATCAGGGTCAACACAGAATGGTGATGGAACCTCTGATGCTGGGACAAATTGGTTAATGTTTGAATTGCTATGGAGAGATTTCTTCAGGTATGTAGTCTTCATAAATCTCAATACCTATGAACCTAGTATGATATCATGGTACTCCTCACAATCTTGTGCTATCCACTGAATTACATTTCTTTCTTAAAGTGAAGTTTGTGTGCTATCCGCTGAATTATGTTTCTGTATTGGCTTCCTTTTATGCCTGCGTGTTAAAACAATTATTGCAGTAAAGAAGTTAGGCGTATATGCAGTTACTTTAATTATCAAAATGTAAAATCTAAACACTAGAGTATTGCAGTATCATTTAGCTGATGAGCATTAACTGACAAATGAAATATCTTAGGTTCGTCACAAAGAAGTACAGCTCTGCACAGAAGACCTCCGAAGTTGCACCAGCCACTGGCTGCACACCCGCCCCAGCGTTTGCTTGAGTATGCACGTAGCTAGCCAAGCAGAAGTCAGCTGCTGATTTTTGGTTGCGACCAACTTATGCAACTTTTCAATGGAGTGATTCTTTTGTCCAATAAATGTTTGCTAGAAAGTGATGCCCCAAGGAAGCTGTTCCTGCATTTGTGACCAATTTGATCTCAGAAGAGGTCCGTGTAATCTGTTGACATTTCTTGAAGATTTGAATGGTATCCATGAGAAATCCAATTTCTTTCTTGAAATTGAATAAAACAGAAGTTGAATAGACCGTCGTGAGGAAACGAGAATGTAATTCATATATGAACAGCTTTTGATCTAGCATTTTGAGCAAGGTGCCACTAAGCTGAATACATGTACAACTACTCGCTGCTATTTGTTATAGTAGCAGTCATTTGTAACAATATCCAGTCAAATGGTTCGATTAGCTCAATCCAAAGAATAGTTTGTTGAAGCTGTTTTTTCACAGCATGAGATAAAGGTGAAGGAAGTGAGGTTGCCGTGTTGCCAATTGGGGTTTCAAGACAGGCTCTCCAAGTAACAGCCATTAGCCTCAAGAATAAAACCATAGTGCATGATCAAAACAGGAAATTGATGTGCTCCTGTAGAAGACATTGTCAACAAAAAGTGATACAGTAATCACTTCTAAACCAAAGACCCAAACACGGAAGGGATGAGAAGGGTGGCTTAATAGAATCGGTCATGTTGGTGGACACAAATCTGAACAAGATAGGGCAGCGCTACAAGACTACGCATGTCCACAATAACATTTCTACAAAACACAAAAACAAGGACAGACAATTCTTCAACTTGGTTATCAAGCATCACATGGAGTCTCGCCACAATTCAAAACATCGGTGGAAAATTAAACATCAAAACTCTACTGCATAAGTGCCCCCGACATGGCAGTGCATCTAATCCTCCTCCTCACCCTCATTCTCAGCGATGTTGAAGTACCGGAGCTCATACACGCTGCGGTCCTTGTTGGACGAGATCACCCGAAGCCAGTCACGCACATTGTGCTTCTTGAGGTACTTCTTGGTCAAGTACTTCAAGTACCTGAGAAAAATGAAATTTATCAGAACAAGAATACATGATACACAATGAACAAAAGGAATGGGTTGAACACAGATGCCTTTTGTCATGATAAGTAAAAAAAAGTATTGGCCACCAAACTAAAATGGAGAATGGGTCTTGAATGAAAGACTTCAGTGAAAGATACAAAACTCATTTGATCTGATGCGGTGCAAAATCACTACTACTAAAATGGAGTGAAGAGACTATTGTGAAACTTCTATCCAGAATATTCGGTCACAACACCAGAGGCAGCTCAAACAAGATTGACTAGTTAAGCATCCTTCAGGAGAAAAAAAATCCACTGATGCCATGGCTCATGAAACATCAATGAACAAAGCAAACAATAGCTGTGGCATCTAAACTTTCATTAGTGCTTTACTGCATCTAAATCTTTCATTATCTGAGGTTAACATGGTTTTTGAGTCGCTGATAAATCACCAAGTCATTTTCTCAAAATGAGGGTGACTCGCGACTAATCAGGCGACTTGGGCGATTTATCAGCGACTTATGGCGATTTATCAGCGAGTCGCAGGGGTTGGCGACTAAACTCAATTTGAGTCGCAACTCAAAAATCTTGGAGGTTAGGGTCAGTGCGTCTAGTACACAGCTACGACTTGTATGCCAGGACCTCTTGACAAATAAAAATTAAATTAATGACTACATTGCACCTAGAAAACAAGGACAACCACCAACATTTTCCATGATATAGCAGCACAAAACCGGTAAATCTGCAAGTAGAGCACTACTTCAACAGCCATCTCAATTTCCAACACTGGGCTCACTGCAACAACCATCTCAATTTTCAACACTGGGCTCACATGTGAATGAATATCATACTAACACAAGCTCGGAATGGTTTACTCGGCGTTAACAAAATACTAAGTGCTCCACATTACTCTTACGTCGCCAACGGGACGGCTTCCTAACCACAATCAATAGTTAACATTGCGCGCGCAGGAGGACTTGCACAGATCAATAAAGCAGCGCTATGATTCAACAAGTACTACCCGGGAACCACACAGACTGGAACTGCGATATGGGTGGATCTGGGGAGGAGCGTGTAGGGCCTAGGTTGTATGCGCGTACCTCTTGGAGAAGGCCCCGTCGGAGGTGACAGTGACCTTGCTTTTGTCACGGGCGACGGTGACGGAGTCGCCGAGGTTGCCGGCCTTGCCCCCGGCGACCTTGATGCGCTCCTGCAGGAACTTCTCGAGCGACGCGATCTCCATGATCTTGTCGTCGACGGGCTTGGTGCAGTCGATCACGAAGGTGACCGACCCCTTCTTCTTCCCGGCGCCCGCGCCGCCCTTGGTAGCCGTCGCCACGCCGCGCGCCATCTCTGCTGTCGCCTTGCTTGCTCTCCGGAGTTTGCTTCGGTGGTGGCTGCGCGGAGATGATAGGGTTTCAAGGAGGCCGGCGAAGGTGCCTTATAAATATGGTTAGGGTTTGGAAGATCGAACGGTCGCTGTTGTTCGATGGCGATACGTAAGGCCATCTGGCGATCGGAGACAACCAGTTTATTGAGGCTGTCTGGGCTGGGCCGACGAGCCATGAGAAATATCCAGGCCAATTTTCATAGGCCCATTACAACTACCAGTCATCCAAAACCCTAACACCCAACGCTCCATCTCCTAAGCTCAACTGTCTGCTGACCAAAAACTAACCATGGCGCGACTCGGCAGCGGGCGACGTGGCGGCGGCAGAGGTGGTGGTGGCGGCGGCGGCGGCCGCGGCCGCGGCGGCAAGGGAAGAGGCCCGAGCAAATGGAAGATGCCGGCGTCGGTCGCGCGGAAGCAGCAGGCGGCCTTGGCCAACGTGGACCAGGTCACCGGCGAGAGGATCCCCAAGAGCTTCGTCTTCTCCCGCGGCAAGCTCCCCTCCACTCTCCGCCACCTCCAGCAGGACCTCCGCAAGCTCATGCTCCCCTACACCGCCCTCAAGCTCAAGGTACCTATTCCTGATCCCCTCTTCCATCGCCGCCACAGCCCCAAATCAATTTCGTGATTTCAACTCGTTCCAACTTTTATACGATTTTTGCTTCACAACCGAAAAAATCAACAGGAGAAGAAGCGGAACAACCTCAAGGATTTCGTAAACGTTGCCAGCCCACTGGGTGTCACGCATTTCTTGATCCTCTCCAACCCAAAGAGTTTGCCGCACTTGCGCTTCGCCAAGTCGCCGCAGGGTCCAACCTACACCTGTGAGATTAAGGAATATGCTCTCGCGGCCGACATCGCAAACTCCCAGAAGCGACCAAGGTGCCCCGCAGAGATATTCAAGAACTCGCCTCTGGTATATCTGGATTTTGTTTTGTTTATTTGATGTATTAGAATACCTTTGATTACATGCTCAGCTCACCTTTGTGTGGAATCGTGGGTTCACAGGTTGTGCTCAGTGGTTTCAACGGTCTCGGCGAGCCTTTCAAGAGTTTTGTTACCTTCTTTCGTCATTTGGTCCCTGCTATTGATACAGATACTGTGAGTACTGCACGTTATCTTCGTGATGGAACTTGATGTCTTGTTTGTGGCGTTCTAAAACGATAGTATGTTCCAAATTGTAGGTTAAGCTAGCGACCTGTCAAAGAATATTGCTGCTACAGTATGACAAAGAGACTGAGCTTATCGATTTCCGGCATTACTCCATCAAGCTCCAGCCTATCGGGGTCAGCCGCAAGATTAGAAAACTCATGCAGAACAATCAAGTGCCAGACCTAAGGGACCTTAAAGATGTTAGTGATTTTGTTACAAAGTAAGAACTGAATCACCTTTCGTACATTCTTATATTGTAATGATATGTTTTCAAGCATGTGGTAAGATTTTGGTAACACTATACAATCTTGTTGGATCGGCGCCTGCATAGTATTTCTGTGCTTTACACGCATTAATACTATGTTCTGAAATTAGTTGGCATATGCTATCTACAATAGGAACATCATTAGGAGCAAATGCATATCTGGATTCAAATTTAACAAAAGAACCTCCTATGCTTTAATCTATAGAAAGCCCCAACAGATTCATTGTTCAATGGATGCCTTCAATCTAGCGTAGAGGAAGTCTGTAGACATGAGATAATATGTGTTTCGACATGACTTTTGAGCAATCTGTCTGATTGTTTATATTCCCATCCTATGCTCGAAAACATCGCATGCCTTCTATGAAGATCCTAGTCTCTAATTAGATTTCTACTACTAATATGCATGTCTTCCAAGTCAATTGTACAACTATTCAAGATGTTATAGAAAGAGATTTGATATTTAATGATGGAATGAAGACTCAACTATACAAGATATGGTATGTCTAGTACTTGTAGATGGAAAACTTGGATCTGCAAAATGAATCTAGCTATTGTAGCTGTAGTAATTAGTTTGTTGCTTTCTCACCAGTTCGTTCAATGGTTTGTTACTTGAGATTAGACAGCAGCGACAATTGTAATATTATTGCCGGACTTGTCTAGTTGTATAAGTAATACACGGAAACCTACTATTTCTCATAATCAATATGTCCCCTTTCTTGTTTGTCCATTTCTCCATTGTGCAATCTGCAATTAGAAGGCATTCCCTTGCTTTAAACCATTGCCAGCTTTCTATGAAGTTTGTTATTTACAAATATGTTTCCCTGCAAGTATGCCCATCTTCCAAGTCCGCTGTATAATATTTGTTGTTTCCCATTGTAGTTTATCATAACGATTTATTGAGTATAGAACGAAGAAAAGAGTTTTCAAATGGGAATGGAAATCCACGAAATGAATCTAGTTAATTTGCACTTGTGTTTCTGATTGTAGTCGATTGTTCAGTCCTTTCTGACCTGTTCACTCACCAGTTTTTTACTTTGCGATTAGATAATAGTGACGGTTCAAACGTCATGTCCTTATTTGTGATTTGTAATACACCAAAACCTTCTTTTCCGTAAAGTTCTGTCTGTATAACGTATCCCTTTGCTTACTTGTCCATTTGCAAGAGCTGGATATGGATCAGAAAGTGAACCAGATGATGAAGCAGCAACCGTAAGTCTAGCAAGTGATATTGACAAACTGAACAGAGCATCAAGAAAAAGTGCTGTCAGACTCCAGGAGATCGGACCAAGAATGACCATGCACTTAGTTAAAGTTGAATCCGGGCTATGCTCGGGAGACGTCTTGTACCCTATATCTGGTGAGTTTCATGTGTTACTGTCGTTGTTCTCTGAAACCCCAGTCTTCTATCAGTACTTTTTCTCCTGAACTTTAAATATTTGTCTTACAGTTGGAAAAGAAGATGTGAAGAAGGGACAAGAGGAGGAAGAGATGGAAGATGCGGACGATTTGATGGAGCTGGAGGATGGGTCCGAGGATGATTCGGGTGATGAAGAGTAGTCTAGATGAGCCCTAGAGGTCAGCCTATGATGATTGACAAAAATGTGAAGCTACTACTGTACGGCAACGACATAAATCTGAGTTTGTTTGCTTCTTCAGAAAGCATAGTCCAAAGCTTGTTGTTAAAAAGGAGGGATAATGATGCAATTAAATCCTTCATGCGCTTCACATAATCTCAATTAAATAGTCCAAATCTTGTCGAATCTGAAAGGTTTTTAGCTCTGTAACATGAGACGCTCTGTATTCGCCTCAGTTTTATGGTTTTGCCTTACAATATACCTCAATACTGGGGGCGCATTTTTTAAAAGGAAATGGGGCGCATATAAGCATTAGCTGCTGCAACGAAGTTGGATGCTGTTGTCCAAACCAGCGTTTATCTTGTTATTTATTTCGTGGGACGTGACCCTCAGAAAGGAAGGGTCTATTTCGCCGATGGAATCACTATGGATGGGATGGGATTGGATGGTCCAAATTTTGATGATCCCATTTTTTGTTTGTTTTGAGGGATTTGAGCTGGTTGGGATGCAATGTATTTAAGTTCATGGTTACTTCGGAGTTGCATGTGGAACAAGATAATGTCACAGTTTGTGTAACAACATAATGCCACAGTTTCTAGATCGCACAGCTGCGGGTGATAAATCCGCTCAAATACTAGCAGCGCTTTTGGTAGTGATAAATTCTGCAAACAAAGATGATATTCAGCTCGTCATTCGTATTCCTTTCTGTATTCCTAATGCACCTAGACTGCAGATTAAATTCACAAAAGAATATGCTTTAAGGAAGATGAAGAATTTTGTGGTGAAAACAAAGTTAGTGGGATTGGATCATATAATCTTGCGATGTTTTATCAAAGCAAAGTATTCACAGAACAAGGTACTGAATCTTCACCGTGCACCTATGAACATTAACGGGCCTCTCATTGTCTCTGTTCGTGGCGGAGACCGGAGGGGAACGAGCGAATGACCTTGCCGGCGTCCTCGGCCCACCCTCCTGTGGAGCTTGCCGGCGTCCTTGCCCGTAGGGTTGCAGGGCGGCGCCTGACCCGT
This sequence comes from Poa pratensis, assembly GCA_947311845.1. Taxonomy (NCBI): domain Eukaryota; kingdom Viridiplantae; phylum Streptophyta; class Magnoliopsida; order Poales; family Poaceae; genus Poa; species Poa pratensis. Next base: position 15,176,880 of record CAMZMU010000076.1, on the reverse strand, counting down.
CCCGCATAATAGTCAAAATAAGTAAAGGTTAGTTGTAACTTCCTGATCAGATTTTGATCATTTTGAACTACACACATATTATGCGGGCCTTTGCGGGGCGGCCGGTGCAACCATACTTGCACGGTCCGACTGAATTTGCGGGATGAGTTCGTCCGGTATCTTTCTGGTAAATTCCTCTTGTATTTGTATGGCTGGTTCCATCAGTCTTAATACATCAAAAAATAGGATCTTCCTTCCCTTGTCAGCACAATGCCCGATTTGCTCGCAAGGATCTGAGGATATACGTCACTTAATATTCACTTGCAAGCGAGCAAAGAAAGTGTGGAAAGCTCTAGGCCTGGAGGAGATTATTAATCAAGCGCTGTTGATCGATAGGTCAGGGTCTGTAGTTCTAGAAGAGATAATCAGAAGCAAAAGAAAGAAATCTCCAGTGCTTGGCCAACTAGGGCTTCAGGAGGTTGTCGCTGTCGCAGCTTGGTACATTCGATGGCAACGTCGGGAAGCTGTGAAAGGTGAAAGAGTGGCATCTGCGGCCAGCTCGGCCTTTGCAATACAAGCTCTGTCGCTTAACTATGGACAGGTGACTGAAAAGTAGTCAAAAACCCCAGCGAGACAATATAAACTGAGTGTTGATGCAGTGTTCTTTTCAAATGGTTCGGGTGAAGCAGCAGCGGCAATCATTCGAAACGATCATAGTGAGGCAGTAGCGGGTGGAGCATGGACTATGGGAAACCTGCTTGATGCTGCAACAGCGGAAGCGAGAGCTCTCCATTATGGTCTTGCCTTGGTGGTATCAAAAGGATGTGCCCCGATTATTGTTGAATCTGATAGCATGGAGTTGATCAATGCTTGCAATGGGAAAACAGAGCTCCGGAGTCCATACACGGCGATTTGACAGATTGCTTCCAAACTGTACAAGCCATCGGAAATATCGTCTTTCAGCATTGTCCAAGAGAAGCAAACAAAACGGCGCATAATCTAGCTAGACTGAGTTTTGATTCGAATAGTTCTTTTATGTGGGATGGTGATCCACCTCCTTCAGTCTTGCTTGATGTACTTAAGTATATTTCCTTGTTGACCTTTGAATAAAATGAGCCGTAATATTTCAAGAAAAAACATGTCCTTCACCTTTGCTAGTGTCTAGCGTGGCAGACAGACCTCGGCTTCAGGTTGTTCTCTTGCAGCAGGTGAAGCAGCAGTTCAGGTTTCCACAATCATCGAAGTATTTGTGACTCTCCCTAGCTGCAACATTGTTTCTTTCATGCCTTAGCTATGAGTTTAGCAAACTTGTTCCATCATTTCTGCCAGTTGCAACTGTGATCCCCTGTAATTTTTGTTCCTTTGCATCTCTTGCAAAGTTCTTTGTACAAAACTCTTCCTATCTAATCGGAAGGCAAATCGAATGCCACAGTTCAAAAAAACATTGCAACTGTGATGTACTCCTACGTGGTTGTACATTTTAAACACGTAGGTAACGATCTGACGAACCAGTTAGAAGCTTGAACGTAGAATACCACGTTGCTGCTTCAGCGCTGCCATATTCATTCAGTATTTCCAGTGTGAATGTGTGATCACCCCTCTTTGTCGTGGAGCCGAAGTTTTAAGCGTAATTTAACCTGCTGCAAAAGGAATAATCCCTTCCTCCGATCTACGGGATCCCCGGTTACCAGTTGGCACGTGAAATTAGGCCGAGAGAATCCGAGATCTTGCAGCAGCAGGCGGGAGGCATATAATAACCTGTTCTCTCTCGCAGTTTTGGATCTGAATGGTCTCGACTTTCTTTCCCGATCGCTCTACCATGTTATTGTGTCGGCGAGAAGCTGTAGTTCCGGCCCACTTGCGCGTGTGCAGGCTACGAGTAAGGTTCCTCAAGATTCAGAGATGCAGGTTCCATAAAAAAAAATGCAGTGGGAACTCTCGTCTGCACCGCGTACAAATAAGCTGCGGTAATCAATCCCCGATGGCCTAACGAAAAGCAATGGATCGTCACTGCCCAGTAACAGTTCGTTTCCTGAAATCAGCTAAGCGCTGAGAAAGGGAGGTTTATGGTAAGGTGTTTGTCATGCGTGAGCGCTGGAATACCTGCTGATGGTCCCTGGCAACCGCGCCACTGTCATTCCATACTCAAAGAAAATGTATCTTCTGTCTTACTCCAATCATCACGATTATCCCCCGTGATGAAACGGATACCACCTCTCGTTCTCACTAACCGCAACCGTTGTCCAGCAAACTCTAGTGTGTATCATACGAGGGAAAGGGTATTTGCAGGAAACTATCGAGAGATGCGTTTTGTAGTCCGCGCTCCACGTATTTGAGAGGTTCAAAATCCGTATTTTAAAATTTCAAAAACATATAAAAAAAGTGTAGATATAGGTGATAGTATGAAAATAAGAAAAAAATGATAAATGGGTCGATCTGATCCGTGAAAGCACACGTTTTGTAAAACTTCAAAAAATGTCAGATTTTTTTTAGTTAGACTAAAATAGAACGAATTTTACATTGATGTGATGCACACTGATTGATTTCGACATTATCTATGCATAGATTTTTTTCCCGAAATTTTGAAACTTAAAAATACCAATTTTTGTTTTTTTCTTTTCAAAAAACCAAAATTCATGAAGCTTGACCTCCATTTGCATTTGTAGCTTCCGGAAATAGCATGCTACAAGCGACGATAAACATGCCGCATGAATGTCCGTTTCTTTTTTTGTGTGTTCTTTTGCGTGTTGGAACTGCCATTTCTACCCCCACATGATTCTACCATCTAGTGGAACTACCGCTAGTTTAGCCCGCTCGCTAGTTCATACATTTGTTATTTTATTTTTTTTGACAGGATCCGACGCATATATTAGGAAGCTCAGCACATCTTACAAACAGGTCTAGAAGAAAAACAGAAATTACAACAAGACCCAGCAAAATGCACAAAACACCCCAAGCCACTTGAAGAAATCACAATCGGATCCACCCGCACCCCAAACTCCTAGACGCCGCCGGAGCCGCCGTACCACCATTCTCGGGGAAGAGAGCACCTCCACATGTTGTAGACGGCCGCAGAACCGCCCGCCGCCACGCGACGGAGACCTAGCTCGATGAACGCATACGGCCATAGCACCAGCTTCCCCACACCACCCATCTTCCTGCCGACGCAGCAACGTCCAGGCCCACCACCCGCTTCACCCAGACTCCAGACAGCCACTCCCCTCGCCACCACGGCCAGCCGGAGCAAAGCCGCCGAAGAAAACCACCTCCACCACCACCAAACAGGGGACGCCAACATAAAGCAGCGGCGCTTGGTACCTGACGCCGAGGATCTCCTCCGTGGAATTCCAGAGAACGCCAGGATCTTGCACTCCGACGATGCGTCCACCTCATCGCCAGGATAGCCGCAGCACTCCCACAACCGTGCACCCCTCCTCTTCTCCCCCTAGCCACCGAGGCCGGCCAGGAGCAGATGAGAGATCCACAGATCCAGGAAGCGAAGGTACTTATTGAAGAAGGCTGCCACCAACTCGCCTCCGCATATCCTCCACCTTGGAAGCTTGACGGAGAGCAAATCCATGGCGAGCTCGCCGCCGTACCCGAACGCCGGAGCTACACGCCTTGGGGAGAGGAAAGACGGGACATCCGCCACGACAAGCACCTCTCCACAAACTAAAAAACCTAATCTACTCCCTAATCTACTCTTTACAACCCGAGCTTTACTCTCTCCACCACGCCGGACAGCAGCGCCGCCGGAGAGGCGAGCCGAGCAAGCCGGGGATCTGGAAAAGACTCTCAAGGGAGAGAGGCGGAGGAGACGAGAGGGGAGGGGAGGGGAAAGTGAGCTCTTACATTTGTTATTTTTGGTAGCTCAAAAGTAAAGTATTTTGTGTTGATATTTCATACGCTTATAGGATATATCATTAAGAACAAGCCTGTTTTTCTCATATATTTTTTGAAACTTTTAATTATTTGTTTTTATTTTTTCTAAAAATAATGAGATCACTAAAACTCGAGAGCATGAAACCTCCACGATTAAACATGCCGCAGGAATGGCAATTTCTACTGCGCATGATTCTACCATCTACTCCTGCAGTCCTGCGTGAGTAGAGAGAATTGTAACTTGAAATCCCGATGAAACACGACACAATCTTCCCACGGGCCACGGGAAAAAGGAAATCTTTGACGCGAACCTTTGCCTCGCCACCACGCAGGTTTGGCCCCGAACGGCTACGCTCCGATCTGGCCGGCCCCACCAGGCCTGGCACGCAGACCATGCCGCTGTGGCGTGGGTCCACCCTAATAAAACACATCGCCGGTGGAGCCCCGCTGGCAGTGACTGCTCCGTCACCACCACCCCCACCGCTTTCCTTCATGTGATCCACCCCTCTCACTCACATGCCTATCTCTCGCTACTTCATCATTTCACACTCCCACACCCTTCCTTCTCCTCCCCGCTCCAAAAGCTCTGGGGCCTGGGCACTAGCTTGCACACTGCAAACCACCATTGTCGCCCAGGCAAGACAAGAGAAGGGGAAGCTCTCACTCCCACAGCGCGCGAGGTTAGGTAGCTAGCAAGGCGAGGCGAAGCGGCGGCGGCGATGTCAATGGCGGGCGTGGCGGCGGAGGAGCAGTACTACGGGGGCCCGCGCGGTGCGCCGCACGGGCTGCTGCTGGCGGTGGTGGTGGGTCTGGTGGTGGCGGGCCCGCTTTTCCTGGGCGACGGCGGCGAGGCCGTCACGGAGGCCATCGCGGAGCTGCTCAGCCCCGTCGGCCTGCTCCTCCTCCCCGTGGGGCTCCTGCTCCTAATCCGCCTCCTCTCCTCCGACCGCGGCGCCGCCGCGCTCGCAGACGTCTTCGCCTTCGGCGGCTCGCCCGACGCCGTGCACCGCGTCGGGGGGTCGCCCATCGGCGTCGCGCTCATGCTGCTCCTCATCCTCGTGCTCCTCTACTACCGCTCCGCCTTCTTCGGCGGCGGCGGGGACGACGACGAGTAGCCGCCGGTGCCGGCCGGGTAGAGTCGATCGATCGATCTCGGGGGTGGCGTGGCTTGCTAGCTGGTTGGGTTGTTCAGACTTCGGACTTGCGGGGATTGTTTTCGTAGTTTCGGATGGGCCTGGGTGTAAAAGTGCTTCGTGTAAATTACTTGCTCCGCGTTAAATGCTGAAGCTTCTGCGCCACATCGGTCCATGTGCTTTGTACTCTTGCGCTTCTCGTGGTCGCTGATAACCTCCCTTCCCCCCGTCATTCTACCGTGCCAGCAGGCTGCAGTAAATATAAAAATGCGTGGTTGACATTAACCTGTACATTCATCTCGCATGCACCGCGAAAAGCAAACAAAATCGAAACTAAATTTGATTTGGTCGGTGCCTTTTTTTTTTTTTGAACAAAGGGAAGGACCCGAAGGGTGCAGACTGCATTATACGGTGGGCTTACAGATTACAACAAGGACCAGTAAAGAAAAGAAAATAACACCCAAGTCCTTGACTTTTACAAAAAGGACCATCACAAGAAAATGAGGAAAGCAATTCAGTTCTTCTCCACCGGGAAAGAGCAGCTCAACACAGCAGCCGTCGATGCCATCGCCGGGGACAGAACCACTTGGAGATGGAGCGACACCGAACGCCACCGCAGAGCTGAGGAAGGGCCTCCACTGGAGGTTGCAGATCCTGTGGCACGAAGAGTACCACAGGGTGGAGTGGCTCCATCGGCCAGAAGAAACAGCAGCACCATCTTGCTGCCGTTGATGAACTCCACCAAGCGCAGTCCGAAGAACTTCCCGAAGAGCAACAGATCGAAGAAACCCGCCCTCCTTTCCGCAGCCACTGCGACATAGGAGAACAGCCTCTGCCAAATCCAGAGCCCCCCAAAACCTGATTCCACGCCGCCGCCGGAACACCATCGCTTCGCCATCAAACCCCAACACCCCGCCACAGGTTGGAGGAGACCAAGCTTGAAGAAGAACGCAGCGTAGAAACAGGGGCCTGACCTTATTAAGGAAGACACCAGCTCTCACCTCCTCCACCAGCTCCAACCATCGGAGCACAGACCCAAAGAGAGAAAACCAGGCACGAAGCCAGGGCTGGTCAGCACACCCCAACTCCAATCTTCCAGCGCGTACCTTATTATGAGAGATGCACGACTTCTTCAGCTCCACATACAAACCACGCCTGCTACCATCGAGCTGCGGCGCAGGGGAAGAAAGCCGTGGTGCGGTGGATCTGGCCGCCGAGATCCACCGACCGACCCTCAGTCTCCACTTGGGTAAACATGGGACCTAGCCCAAACCTAGACCTAATCCTACATCTACTACTATACAGATGAAACCGGCATCCAAATCCAGCGCTACACCAACCAGCACGGTCGCCGGCGGCGAGAGGGACCGGATCCGGCTGAGCACAGGTGACTCTCAAAAGGGGTCGGTGGGAGGCTTCGAGAGAGAGGTGGGGAAAAGTGGGGCTATGACTAGAATTTTACCGAGTTGGTCGGTGCCTTTTGAAGCGATCGTGACACTACACGGCAACTGCCCTCGTGCCGTGCAGTGTAGCTCATGGTGTTTTGTTTTGGAATCACCCAAAAGAAAGAAAGGGAGAGGCTAACTACGGCGTTAGTCTACACGTTTCTGTGTTTATGTGTGTTGGATCGGGGACATGATATCACCATTTTAACCACATTAAAGCATCTCCACTCGCGCCCCCTAAAACGCGTCCGGATTTGAGCCGGCGCGAGCGCATTTGGGGGCGCCCTCTCCCCACTTGCCGCCCCCAAACGAATTTATATTTTTCGAATTCAAACCTAAAACGGCATTTCATTCAAACATGTCGTATTCCTGCTCCTTCACGCCGTCGCTGGGCCCTGCCTCGTCGTCGTTGGCGCCGGGACCGAAGCCGCCATCGTCGTCGTCGTCGCTGCTCAGGTCGAGAAGCGGCGTCCCGGTGAGCGCCGCGTGGTCAACGAACGACCACGCGCAGGCCTTCTTGAGCGGCATCGGCGGGACGTCGTTCTTCGACGCCGCCTCAATGGCGGCGGCGATGCCTTCGGGGTCGTCGGGGTTGGCGCGCTCGAGCTGCGCCAGCAGCGACGCCTCCGTCTTCACCTTCTTCGGCGGTGGCGGCGGGCGGCGAGAGGCGGAGCGGGAGCCGTCGCTGATGACGAGGGCGCGGGAGCCCGACTCCGGCTTCGGAACGCGCAGCGGCGTCGCCGAGCGGGCATACGACGATACCGACGAGCCACGCGAGAAGGGCGACGAGCTCGAACGTGAAGAAGACGGTGTCGTCCTCCTCGGCTCCCAGCGGGGGGAGTAGTCCTCGGGCGGCGGCGTCTCCAGCGGCTCGCCGCCGGCGGCGATGTGGGCGAGGACGGCGTCCAGAGTGCGGCCTGGTACGCCCCAAAAGGCGTACCACCCCTCTGTGTTCTTCTTGTCGCGCGGCGCCAGTCCAGGGCCGTCCCACTGCGCCATGCCCTCGGCGTGGATCCGCCGGAGCTCCGCCTCGTAGCGGTCGTTGTTCGACGGCCTCCACTCGTCCTGGCGGTGAGCTCGTGCCAGTAGTGGCGGAGGACCTGGGTGTTCCAGTCCCTCTCGCGCTGCCGCGACACGTCGGGCACGGGCACGCCGCGGACGCCGATCGACCAGCGGCTCGCGGCGCGCATGTCCGGCGGGCACGGTACCTCGTGCGAAACAATGCCTCAGCCTCGTGCTTGAGCAGCGTCCGAGGGCCAAAGTCGTTCGCCGCGGCGCTGCTGCACCTCTTGTTGAAGGCCATTGCTACGCGAGCGAGGTTGGAGGGAGGCAGCGGAGAGAGGGAGGGAGGCGACGGAGAGAGGGAGGGAGGCGAGCTAGGGTTTGTGCGGCGAGAGGGAGGGACGAGGGCGCCTTTTAACTGCGGCGGCGAGGTAGCTGGGCCGGTGGCCTAGCATTTACGTCGCCTCGTGGGAAATTACTATGGGGCCGCGTGGCCGACGGGACGGCGCACTGCGGCTTCGGGCGGCGCGCCACAACGGCGAACAGGACGAAGACCGCCCTCTCGCCTGCCTCTGTCTATGACCGGGCGGACCCACGGTGTGTTTCGTTTCATCCGACGCTACAAAAGCGACCCCCACGGCGTAGGTTGGACCGGTAGCGCCGGACAAAATTTAGATTGCGTCCGGACGAAACGGACCTTTGGTGCGTGAGTGGAAGCCGTTTTTGGCACGGTGCGCCCCAAAATCCTTTGGCTTGGGGGCGACGAGTGGAGCTGCTTAGGTCCTAGTATTCCTCAATTGCTCCGATTGGTCATGCGAAGCCGGCTAGCTTATTTTTCGCAAACAAAAAAAAAAGCCGGCTAGCTTATTGTACGGCTTACTCGATGTGGAAGCGAATATGTGACGGAGAGATCCCATCTCATCGGTCACCACCTTGTGTACGTCCATTTGTTCAGGCGAATATGTGACGGAGAGATCCCATCCTCATCACCAGCCCAGCCCGGTGGGCGACGTGCCGGTAAAAGCCTCCACGTTTCGTCGAACCTTCTTCTGCCTTCTGCCATGCCTCGTGAGCGCGTAGCATGCATGGCGGTGGAGCCATCTTTCTAGAAACGCTCGAGGAAGAGTTACGAGGCGTCTTCCTCGTCGACCGATCCGCATACAGTTGTTTAATCCGTGGCGTTGTTGGTACACCAGATCCGCAGCACTATTTCTGGTACGTGGCTCAGTGTCGATCTGAACCTCGAAGCATCGACTCCAAGTCATCAGCATGGCCTCCAGGTCTTACTATGTGTATCTTACTGACTAGGGAACTTAGCGCGGCAATGCCGCGCGCCTGTGTGCTAAATAAAATTTAAATTTTGGTAATGTGCGCATTTATAAATTGTGTAGGTTTGGAAATTTTTGAGTTTGGAAAAGTTTGCGTTCTGAAGCTGTCTAGATTTTGAAAATTGTTCATGTTGGGGTGTTTTGTAGATTTGATTTTTGTTTACTTTTGCGAAGTGGTCAGGTTTGGAAGATATTTAAAAGTTTGAAATATCTAAAATTGAAATTTAATCATACGCCATAAATAGTTAGCATTTTTTTTTTGTGTTTATTCAATATATTTTTCGTTGGTGAATAAGTTTTTTTGATGGCTATAGTTTAAGTTACTGATTTTGCAGCATTTAGTAGATTTTGGAAATTGTGTAAATACCCTAAAACAATATTTAGAAAGTGTTTCAAATTGAATTCAATATAAATAAGTAGAATTTATTTTTTAGAAAGCATTTAGGTATGTTCAATATTTTTTCCATGGAGTATTAATTAGTTATGAATTGTTTGGAAATTAATGTAAAATTCTGCGGTATTACTATTATTTTTCGTTGGTGAATTAGTTTAAATGGGAAATAAATTGAGAAAATAATGTTGTAGTGCAATATGAAATATACATGCTGATAAAAATAGTGTTAATAAAATTAGTTTTGGAAAAGTTATGTGGTGGTGATGTTACTGAAATTACTATGTGGTGGTGTTGTTACTGAAATTAGTTTGTAATATCTGAAGAACGCAAGGACCTTTGCCTAAAAGAAATGCGTGTTTTTATTTGGGGGGCCATTATATATAGTAGTATTTTCTCAGAATATTCACTGAATTAAAATCTTCAATTATGTTTGCATTAGGACATAAGTAGTTATCATTCTAGAGTCGACCAAAATTGAAACTGATTACGGGAATAGAACCTACTCGTCGGTGCGAAATTTTTTTCGTATATATATTTTCTGGAGGTAGTTATCATTCTAGAGTCGACCAAAATCGAAACTGATTACGGGAATGGAACCTACTCGTCGGCGCGGAATTTTTTTTCGTATATATTTTCTGGAGGTTTCGCAAAAAAAAAAAAATTGTAGCAACGCACTGTAGCTACTGTAGCCAGAGGGCTGAGAGGCCAGCGATTCTTCACGCCATTATATATAGTAGTGAGTAATCTATGGTCTAGAAAACAATATTTTACCGATGGTCCACACAGTGACACTGGCTGCATTGGCGATTAACCTCGGTTTTGTCGTGACTCCAGCATGGTCGCAGCGTAAACAAAACTAGGGGAATTTAGCGCGGCAATGCCGCGCGTGTGTAGTGAAATTTCATATGTTTTAGCTTTTCTAGATCGTAAAAAATATTCATTGAAATTAAATAAAAGCAGATTTTATTTTCCATCACTTAGCAAACCCCAATTGGGATGTTGGGATTTAAAATGTTAAAATTCGTCGCAATTTGTTGTCTCGAGTATCTCTATTTTTTTAGCAAATTTAAATGTTTAAATATGATTATAGTTTGATTTAGATATTTATTTGATGTATAAAATCAGTAGGAGCATACTATGTAAGTATTTTGCAAATTAAAATCCATTTATTTAGATGGAATGCATTTAGGTTTTGTTTAAATATTTGCCAAGTTGAAATGTTCAAAAATGTTACATTTGAAGGATATTTAGTTTTCGAAGATTGTTCAAATTTGGAAATTATTCGGATTTGAATTTAACGTTTACGAAATGGGCAAATCCGAAGAGCACTCAAAATTTTGAAATTTCAAATTTGAATTTTTATCGGAGGTCATAAATAGTCAGCATTTATTTTTGTTTGCCCACTTTGATATATTTATTGAATTTTCTTAATACATATATTACATTTTTTTACCGCATTTTACAACATTTTACATTTTTTGGGAAAAAAGAAAAAAAAAATCTGACGTGTGGGGCCACTGTGACGTAGCGATGACGTCACAGTGGCCACAACCGGCTGGAAGCTCCCGCGGCGGCGTCGGGGTCGCCGGCGGCGCGTCGCTGCGCTCCGGACGCGCGTGTGGGCGCGCTGGATGCGCCCGGAGCGGGCGACCCGCACGTGGCGGCGCCGCCCCTTCTGCGTCGCCGGAGTGGCGCCGGAAGCGCACGGACGCGGCGGAGGAAGCCGGGCGCGGCGGCGGCAAATCCGGCGAGCGTACGCCGTCCCAGCATGCCAAACTCAGTGGAGATGGAGAAGACGCGGCGGCGGAGGCTGTGGAACCCTTCGATCTGAGCCTGGAGCGGCGGAGTGGCGGGGCGGCGCGACGGCGGCGGCGCGCTCGCACGGGAAAGAGAGAAGGACGAGGGGGATTCTGCGCGCGGTTTTTTCGGCGGGGTCCTCGAAGTTGTTAACATTTGCGTCTAGGTCCCTTGCAGTGGAAAAGTGTGGACTGCGGGTTAGTTTCTAAAATGTGCGGGTTCTTTTTCGTAAAACTGGATGCGCCAAAAAGCGTGCTCGAGCGCTGATTGGTAGGAATTCAACTGCTACAGTAATACTGTAGCAGCGCGAATTTTAAAGCGTATCTGGACCGTTCAATGGTGCTATCGGACGGCTGTGAAAAAAAGGCGACGTGGCCGTGCGGAGGGGGAGCGGTTCTGTTGAACTTTTATATGACCCCGACGCCGCATCGCTGCGCTCCCGGACGCGCGTGTGGGCGCGCTGGATGCGCCCGGAGCCGGGCGACCCGCACGTGGCGGCGCCGCCCCTTCTGCGTTGCCGGAGTGGCGCTGGAAGCGCACGGACGCGGCGGAGGAAGCCGGGCGCGGCGGCGACAAATCCGGCGAGCGTACGTCGTCCCAGCACGCCAAACTCAGTGGAGACGGAGAAGACGCGGCGGCGGAGGCTGTGGAACCCTTCGATCTGAGCCTGGAGCGGCGGAGAGGCGGGGCGGCGCGACGGTGGCGGCGGCGACCACCGGCTCGCACGGGAAAGAGAGAAGGAGGAGGGGATTCTGCGCGCGGTTTTTTCGGCGGGGTCCTCGAAGTTGTTAACATTTGCGTCTAGGTCCCTTGCAGTGGAAAAGTGTGGACTGCGGGTTAGTTTCTAAAAGGTGCGGGTTCTTTTTCGTAAAACTGGCTGCGCAAAAAAGCGTGCTCGAGCGCTGATTGGTAGCAGCACGAATTTTAAAGCGTATCTGGACGTTCAATGGTGCTATCGGACGGCTGTGAAAAAAAGGCGACGTGGCCGCGCGGAGGGGGAGCGGTTCTGTTGAACTTTTATATATAGTAGGATGTCCGCCAGGCCGAGAAGCGTATAGAATACGGGAGTGCCATTTTTTGGCCTTCGGGACCATATGTTTCAGATTTTAAAAATATAGTTTAAATGCATTTTTTATCCAAATTTTTTTAAAAAAAACATCATCGTGCATGTCTCGACATTTTATGTTTTCGCAATGTGGTTGCACGAAAAACAGATATTTTTTGTGTCGTGTGTAAAAGACCAAATTCGGTGCTATAAAGGTCTTTTGCCGACTCATTTTTTACACAGGCTACTAAAAATGTTGGTTTTTCCTGCGAAATTTGGCGTGCGCACATATAATGTCGAGATATAGTGCCAAATTTATATTTAGTTTCTTGACATGTCGAAAAAAATGATGGAGGTAGCAAATGCTTCCATTTGGCAAAGTGGATTTCTTGCTCTCTTGGCTAAGAGCATCTCCAAGACTCCAACCGCCGCCCTCACTCTGCCCTACTTGTCCGGACGGATAGTAAGGAGAGAAGAAAATATGCGACCCATTTTGTCCTATGTGTCCCCCTCCCCCCTCCCGTATAGTTGGCTCATATATGGAATGAATATAATGGTGTCCTGACATGTCTGGGCATACTGCCACATAGGACGTGGTCCACTCCGGACCACCTTTTCTCTATATTTTCCCCTTCTCTCCATTTTCACCAATCACATGCAAATGAGAGGACACTTTCAGGATATGGCTGCGTGCACATGCAGTGGCGAAGGACGGCCCAAAATTTAGGTATGGCGAAGTAAAAAACATATATCATCATTTATTTGGAGTCATGGGTGTGTGTGTGTGGGGGGGGGGGGGGGGGCAATTGCCTCCATCCCACCAAGTTAGATGTAGAATTTGTTTAACATAATTTTGAACATGAATATGACAACAAGTACGGTAAAAATCTAAATGTCAAATAAATCTTATGATAACAATATTATTTGGTTCATTGATATAATAGAATCATCGGCTCAACATCTCATCTTGATTTCGTTTGAAGCAGGAAACACTTTGAAAAAAATTCAACGAAATATTATGCTGACTAGTTTTATTCAATGTAAGACAAGTTCCCAAGAAAACATCATACAAAAATAACCAAGACAAGACAAATTCAGAAACAATTCTGAATATAGCTCATTTAACCAATGGTCAAAATCAGTGGTAATATAGTGTATTGCAAAATAGAATATCTACACATTGTAAAAATAATCAGCAATGACCTAACGTCTTCCTTTTTCTTAATTTACCCCATTTTGCTACCATTTCATTAAAATTTGGAATTATGATGTCATTTTCTACGCAAATTGATATCTTCCAAGGGAGGTCTCAACCATCATTTTTCCAATTGAGCAGACGTGCCCTCGCATTTTTAACCAAAGAAATTTCCTGAACTAATACAATTAAAATTATAGATCAATAAAATATACAAATCTAAAGTATCATAAAACATAATCCATCAAAAATCTAAATGTTGGTTTTGGCCACCTCATAAACTGGCAAAATACTCTCCAGTCCTACTTAAATACCGCACTTAGAACATTGTTTAGAGTCGGGTTATGTTACATTGAGAATGAGTTGATTTCGGATTAGACTAGACCTAGTCCTCCTTTCGGAATCAGTTTTGTGCAGTGTTGACTAAAACAGCATAACTTTCTAATATATGGTATATTTTCTATGTACGCCCACTCAAATTATTCAGAAAAATACATGCATACTAATGTTTTTGTCAAAAAATAAGGTAGGGCGGCCGCCCTATCTTGCCCATACTAGGAGCTCCGCCCTGTGCACATGAAAACGAGAATTCAAAGCGAACATACCCAGACACTGTTCGGACGTGTCCGCGGACAGTTGAGGTGCTAAATTAGCTCGTTACGGTTGGAGAGGCTCGAAGCTCCCAACACTCCTCTCATGTCGGTGTGTGGTGGTGAAGTACCCGAGGGGAATTGGCACCACAAGATACAACCAAGTTACTCCAAATAATAAAATGTTTTGGATCTTTGAATGTGGGCTAAACAGACTGAATGATTGAAAAAAGATATTAAAACGCATATATATGCATGCAATTCAGAAAAAAGTTACAACATTTTATAAATTGAAACAGAGAGTAGCTAGGTGTCGTGCCGGTGATGAGAACAATCGGTCATGGGGAAAGCAATTTAAACCATCTCACTCCATCCTAACCCAGTACTTTCTCGACTATGAATTATTGTTCTAACTCTTTTATGATTGTATGTGTATTAATGCATTTTAGTGTAAGTTAACTATTCTGGTCAGTAATATGGTCAACATTGAAATATCCAAAACATTGTAATGGACCTAGCACGTTCTCTTGGCTGATTCATAGACAACACTTGGATGATTTGCAAGCTTGTAGCCAACTCAGGAAAATTCTATGTCGCTGTTAATGCCGCACTAGTTTGCACTGGTGATGGTTTAGGTGGTGAACTTGTAATGACTAATGAGCATTGTAGCTCACGCCTGGCGTGCATGAAGTGAATCGTGTCAATTTTTTTGGGCTCACTTTACTCAAATGAATCACATAGAAATTCTGAAAAATTTCAATCCTTAGGAAAATTTCCTATGGGCATTGTTTGATTCATAGGATTGAATCCTTAGGAAATTTTCACATATGATTGTATTGCATGCTTTGAATGAAAATTTCTATCCACTCAAAGCTCACGGTACAATTCCTTTGCTTTTCATGCGATTCAAACATTCGTTGATGAAAATCCTAAAGTAGAATCATGTAGGATTCAACCCGACATGACACTCTAACAATGCGTTTTTTTCGTATTCCTGTATTTTGAAAATCGTACGAATCGACTGGATCGTGCCATCCTGGTGTGTACTTACTAGGCGGGCCCATAGAGTAGTGCTCAAGGCCGAATCAGCCCAACCTCTTTCAGAAGCCTCTTCCGGCATTTCCTTGGACCGAATGAACCAGCCCATGAATATCATACACGGCCAGCGAGCTCGCTTCCGAAGATAAGGTTATCCTTCCTCGCCATTGGTGCGACAAGGACCTCCCACGTCGGACTAGTGCGCTGACCCACTCCAGTCCAGCTCTCCCTGCCCATATCTCTGTCTCACGGCGAGCTCCTGCCCGCGCACGAACGCCCACCACGAGATCCGCGATTACCGTCACCACACCACACGCACACCTAGAGCTAAACATCGATGGCCGCAACATTCGCGACCACCGCTGCGGCCTCTCTGTCCGTCGCGGGTGGCGTCGGCGGCGCGTCGCTGCGACCCTGCTCGCCGCGGGCGAGGTCGTGCGTCGTCCGCGCGTCGGCGCAGCAGTCCGTGCAGAAGGCGTCGGCCGGACTGACAGCGGCGGCCATGGCGGCTGCGCTGGTGCTGCCAGAGGTCGCGGAGGCCGCGGGGCCTGGGCTCTCGCCGTCGCTCAAGAACTTCCTGCTCAGCATCGGCTCCGGCGGGATCGTGCTCCTCGGCATCATTGGCGCCGTTGTCGCCGTCTCCAACTTCGACCCCGTCAAGCGGGACTGATCGATGTTGCTTTGTACAAACGCGCGTGCAAACCCTGCTGCTAGCTTCGATTATTTTCGAAATAACAGTCGATGGTCATGACTAGATGGAGCTTTTGCTGTGTCAAATTTTTATCGTGGGTATGTGTTCGATCGACCCTTTCGAACACTGTTAGATCGATCCCCACGTGCGGGATCGACTCGGTTGACAGTACAAGATATGACTATGGACAGTCGGATTGTGGAGTAATTGAACTTTCTCTTATTTTTGTTTGGTTGGTAGTACTGCTTACCTTGCGGCGGGTGTTTGGTTAAGAATTTTCGTCCACGCGGTGAGACACGGTGGCAGTAAACTTTGATCAGAAAATTTCGAATTTTCAAGACAATTTAGGCATCAAGAAAAAATCCCCTCATTCAGAATTTAAAGAGGAATACACGCATCGAATACTACTCCCTCCGATCGGGTATAAGTGTCACTGCAATCGAACTACCTAGCCGCCAGGCACACAGAGCGACTCCAACTTCCTCCTCGATCTTCACCGGCGAAGGGGCTGGTCATTGTGTGCTTACCGATCCTTCAGATTGGTGGCTTTAGGGTTCCTGGTTAGTGTCGGCGAGGCGGCGAAGGCGATTTCATCAGATGGGTCTATCCTCCTGCTCTGTCACCATTGCTGAAGTGCTGTCTCCGACGCCATGCTGGAGAAAAGATGATTTGTCCAGAGTAGGCGCATATGCTTGTGTGTGTGCTGGTGACAGCTGGAAGATGGTGAATTTTGTGCTGAGTTCGTGGTTGGAGGTTGACGGTTCTGATTTCCTACTCCGACGTCGTCGTGATGGGGTCAGTTCTGAAATTCAATGCGTGTTCGGGGTCGTGCTACCCCGGTATGATTCTTTTATCAGTAATAGTTTATCCTATGGCAAACTATTTTGGAGGTCTGAAAAGCTGCTGATTAGCGGTGAAGCCGCCTCGAGCTCGGGTGAAGAGCAGAAGAGCACAAGAGGTGATCTGTATCTTCTCTTTGGTAACTGCTATGGTGGTACCGAAGGAGAGAGATAGTTGTTTGTTTGTCACATAGTTTTTCTCATATCTCTTCAGTTCTGTAAGGTCGGTATTTACATGCACTGTAACTTAATCTATATTTTATAAATGAGATACATATTACCAGCAAAATAATACCAGCAAAATCAGGTACAGCTTAGCGGTACAAAAAAATTCGATCAGAGGGAGTATTGAAGTTCAGAATTTGGTGCAGCCTATCATGGAGTAGAGAAATCAAAGTTCAGAACTTTTGCAGCCTACGAGAGATCTGAAGGACGAAACAAGAAGGGACCCCCTCTGTACATAGTTTTGCCAACACAATAGATACCGTAGAATCCGGAAACAGTGCATTTTCTGCCTACAGAATAATTGATGTGCTTTGCTCAAAATAAAATGTGTTTCTCAGTTTTTAAAATAGTCTGCGTCTCGCCAGATTAATTTGATTTCACAAAGAATAATTAATTTCCTCCTATATAATCTGTTCACTCGTGTGCAACAAACAAACTTAACAAATCGTACGCCTCCAACAAACCCTATCCACGTCAAAAAATAAACAAACCCTATCCTACCCGCCTACCTCTCAACAAATTCTCTGCATAGTCGCTGCTGCTGTTCTTCGTCGACCCTGGCTCTATATATACAGGCACACATGCCCATACATTGTTATACACATACACCCACGAACTGACGAACCACTTGACCGAAACCGCCGCCATGTCCACCTCGTCGAGCTGGCTGCTCCTCGCCGCCGTCCTCGCTTCGGCGTGGGCGACAACGCAGGTGGCGGCGAGGCACCACGCCGGGTTCGAGAAGATCTTCGAAGTGCAGGAGGCTGACCGGGTGGAGAAGCTGCCGGGGCAGCCAGCGGAGGTGGGGTTCCGGCACTTCTCCGGCTACGTGACGGTGAACGAGACCCACGGCCGGGCTCTCTTCTACTGGCTCTTCGAGGCCACCCACGACGTCGCCAAGAAACCGCTCGTCCTATGGCTCAACGGAGGTACTCCTAGATAGATTGTTTTTTTAGTAGATCGATCTAATTAGTTGTGCCTGCTCTATCAGTTCCATTGCATGCATGATATGAAACTAATCTAACAGTTTTGTGATTGATCATTTAATCAGGACCTGGATGCTCGTCGGTGGGATATGGAGCAATGATGGAGCTTGGACCTTTCTTGATCCAGAAGGGAAAGCCTGAGATTACCTTGAATCCTCACTCATGGAACAAAGGTACGTCGTGCTTAATCGTATTATATTTGGTAGTATTGTTTATATGGATTGATCACGTATTGTTCTCTTTGATAACAGAGGCTAACATGCTGTTCCTGGAGTCTGCCGGCGTTGGCTTTTCGTACACAAACACCACCGCCGATCTCGGCCAGTTCGGCGACAATCTCACCGGTACACGTTAATCACCGCCGACATTATATACTAGTTTGTTATATAAATTTAGCCATCGATCATTTTTTTCTTGATATTTCGCTTAATTTGTGATGCATGGAATTAAGCCCACGACGCGTACGCTTTCGTGGTAAACTGGTTGGACAAATTTCCGCAGTTCAAGGGCCACGATCTGTACCTCGCCGGAGAGAGCTACGCCGGCCACTACGTCCCCCAGCTCGCCGAGAAGATCGTCCACATGAACAAGAAGGCGGCGCACAACAAGAAGATCAACCTCAAGGGCATACTGATCGGCAACCCCGCCATCGACTCCAGCTCTGACGACCGCGGCCTTGCCCAGTACGCCTGGGACCACGCCGTCATCTCCGACGAGGTCTACACCGCCATCAAGTCCAACTGCAAGTTCCCCGACGACGGCGAGGAGAGCGACGCCTGCAACAGCGCCTGGAACGACTTCTTCAACGCCATGGGCGACATCGACCTCTACAGCCTCTACACCCCGGCCTGCACCAGCGCCATGATCAACTCCACTTCCAGTTCCACCCGGCACCACCGCCGCGGCTTCATGCCGGCGCTGGGCAAGAAGGCGCGCCTCAACGTGCCGTACTACAACGCGTACGACCCGTGCGGGGACTACCACGTGATCGACTACCTGAACCGGCCGGACGTGCAGACGGCGCTGCACGCGAACGTCTCCGGCAACATCCCGTACCGGTGGGAGCCATGCAGCGACGCGCTGACCAACTGGACGGACGCGCCGGCCTCGACTCTTCCGGCAATCGGCGGGCTGGTTAAGGCCGGGCTGCGGGTGTGGGTGTTCAGCGGCGACACCGACGACCGCGTGCCGGTGACCTCGACGCGGCTCGCGCTGCGGAAGCTTGGGCTGGCGACGGCGAGGCCGTGGAGGGAGTGGTTCACCAGCGACCAGGTGGGAGGCTACACGTTGGCCTACCACGGCGGGCTCACTTTCGTCACCGTCCGCGGCGCCGGTCACATGGTGCCCATGATCACGCCGGTGCAGGCCAGGCAGCTCTTCGCGCACTTCCTCTCCGGCAAGGAGTTGTCTCCCAAAGCAATCATCGCTTGATTCATTCGTTCGTTAGTCCTAGTGAATTAGGTGAGATTGTTTGAAGGAGGACATCTCTTAGTTTGCTACTTTCCATCATTTGCTTAATTCACAGCTCAAACCTTGTGAGCTTGTTCGCACTCAGTTGACATGTAGACCTCCTGCATGTACGTTTCAACTTTTCTACGTACAATGTTATTGTGTTTACTAGGGAAACAAAACGTATAAAGAAGAGCCAATTCGACAGGAAACGACTAATACAAAACAAAAAATACACCAAAAACCATATTGGAATCTGGATTTATATCCGTGATGCTTTCTTAACCCTAGTATATGCCCACGAGATTCAGCAGGTCCTGGGCGGCGCTCGGAACATAATAAATTAAGATTATTTTGATGCTAACTGTTTTAAGCTATACTATTTTATATATAACATGTATTTCGGAAAAATTAACAAATAGAATGTTGAGCTGTATGCCTAAATTTTGTATCCATTTTTTTGACATTTCAAAATATGTTTAAACTAGATTTTAAAATATGGGAGCATATTCTTCCGGGTGCCAAATGCCACTCGCTCCTAGTAGTCTCCATCACTCAACCCCAAAAACGAGTAGTTGGTACAATGAAGCTAAATTGTTTCTCTCACATCGGAGCACGTGTTTGTGGTTATGACATTGACCATGTGAAGTGACAAAGGTTACACCGATAAGTTTAGGAAAATAGTCAACCGCCAAAAAGGTAAAGTCCTGCACGGATTGATTGGTGTACTTTTCATGCGAGTTCTAGGTTCGTAGCATAGAAAACAAAAAAAATCTGTGTTCCAAGAAAACTCACCCTCGAAGACCGAAAGCGTTTCGAGAATGATTCTCGTGGGTGATGTAGTCGATCACTTGCCGATCTCAAGATCGTGAAGAAGAACGCTGCAACGGGCAGCGCCTCCGTACTCGGTCACACGTACAGCTTGATGAGGACCTCCGTTCCCTCGATCCAGTGGGGCAGCGGAAGTAGCAGAACCACCGGAAACTCCAACAGCACGACGGCATGGTGTGGTGGAGAAACTAATCGGCCATGGCTTCGCCAAGCGAATGGCCGGAAGGTGGAGCAGCGGGAGGAGGGAGAGAGGCTCAAGTGTGTGAGGAAGAGGGAGCTCCACACCTCTATATATAGGAGGGTGGAGGCAGCCACCATGAGGGGATGCGCAGCCCAAAAAGGTGCCCCCATTTTATCCCTCTTAATGTGAGTGGTAACTCAATTTTAACTCACTTGAAACTTCCCTTAATTTGGTAGAAACTCCCACTCATAAATCCCAAGAGTTTTTCTCTTATAAATGAATAAAACATTTTTAATTCTTTTATTTGAGATTTAATATTTCTTGATTATTTTAATCAACAAACATTAACACTTACCACCTTGAACTATTTCAATATTCCCCGAAACAATTTCGGTGCTGTCCAACCTTTTCTTCGATATTCCGTATCTACCTTAAAGCACCGGCAAACCTTAAGTGTGTCACCCTACGGTTCGTGAATAATGAAGACATGATCGAGACACCTCTCCGATCAATAGTGAACAGCGGGACCTGGAGATCCATAATGACTCCTGCACATTCAACGATGAATCTTGTGATCGCGTGAACCAAAAACGACGTAACCAATTTCTTTTGTCTCGCGATATTTTACTTGTCCGAGATCCGATCTTGGTATCAACTATACTTAGTTCGATCTCGTTACCGACAAGTACTCTTTACTCGTTCCGTGATATGACATCCTGGTGACCTAGTCACGTGCTTGCAAGCGGTGTCGATGTGATATCACCGAGAGGGCCCAGAGTATATCTCTCCGTCATTTGGATGGACAAATCCCACTATTGATTCATGAGACTCAACTAATACTTTCAGAGTACCCAATGCCACCTTTATAGTCACCCTTTTACGGTGTGACGTTTGATGTCATCAAAGCACTTATCCGGTGTTAGTGATTGACATGATCTCATGGTCTAAGGATTAGAGTTACTTCGTATGTGATTGATACAACAATGTAAACTTAATGGCTTGATTGCATTGCTATATCTATTTTGGGTGTATGTTCATGACATCATTCTCCTAATGATGTGATCCCATTATTAACAACATCCAATGTTCATGACCAGGAAACCTTGATCATTGGTTAATCAACGAGCTAGTTAAACGAGAGGCGTTACTAGGAACTCTTACTTGTTTATTAGTCACACATGTATTAACGTTTTCGATTAATACAATTCTAGCATGAAAAATAAACATTTATCATAAACATGGAATAAGATAATAACCACTTGTCCATTGTTATGGTTATGGCCAGCATGTCCATTTCCCTTGTGGTTTCCATTGCTTCCCTTGAATCCACCATTGTGATCAAGATGCTTGTGGTGACTTCCTCCACCATGGTGATTCCCCTGTTTGTGACTATGGTTCACTTCAGGAGTAGGGTGTCTCTTGAATGAAGGCTCAGAATGATGTTTGTTGATACTAAGCTTTCCCTTCCTATTCCCAGCCTTGTTGATATTATCTTTCAGTATGATGGCTTGGTCCAATAAGGCCTGATACTCCAAAGCGTATGCGGCTGTGAAAGGGATTTTCATCTTGTCGCACAGTCTCTTGAGAAAATTTTCCTTCCTCTTCTCCTCGGTATCTATGTCTTCAGGGGCATAACGAGACAATGCATAGAAGTCATCTCTATACTCCTTGAGCGTCCTGTCCCCTTGCCTCAGGTTTAGGAATTCTTCTTGCTTCGGTTCAAAATGTAGAGGAGATGTGAGCATTACAAAATCCTTCCTTGAACTCTTTCCAGGTTAGAGTATCAAATGGGTGAGTGCTATGATAAGTTCTCCACCATTGAGCAGCTGGCCCTTCCAAGAGATAAGATGCAAAACTTACTTTCTCTGTGTCGGTGCACTCACAAGTTACCAGATCTTTGTCTACTAATCGTAGCCAGTCAATTGCCACAATTGGATCATTTGTAGGGCGGAACGTGTTAGGTTTAAGACTTAGAAATTTGACAAGTCTATCCTTCTGGGTTAGGGGTGGTGGTGGTTCACTTTGTTTTGCCTTGATCTGAGCCATCATGGTCATCAGTTGGGTTTGTGCTGCCATCATCTGTTGCAACATTGCTCCAATGTTGTTGTTGTTGTTGTTGATCTCAGGTGCACGACGGGGAGGCATCTGTGGTTTTAGCATAGATGAGTAAAAGATAGACAGATCTAGGAGAAATATTCCTACCCATACAAGCAATTTGACACAATCAACCACACATGATAAAAACTCACAAACTTTTGGGAAAACCAAACTAGTCGTTTTTGGATCGAAGTATGCCTAGGATATGGGGAAACAATATGATAGTACTGCCATACCACAATTTGATAGGTCAATACATCAACATGGTTTATTTATTCTAATACATAAGGGGGTCTAGTCTATCTCTTCTTGAGTGCATCGAGTTCTTCCTCTATTTCCTTGAGTTCATCAAGGTATTTCTGAGTGTTGTGGAGTCTAAATCGAAGTCTTCTTCCAAGGTTTTCGATGGCCTCCCATGCTGCACTTCTTGCTGAATCAAAGAATGATGTTCGAATTATTGGGTTTGTGAACATGCAGCAACCTTCGGTCTTGTGGTCATCGTCTTTGTTCTTGTATAGATGGAGTTGCACCCACCAGTACTCTTGACCTTCACCCATGAAAGGAAAACCTTTGTAGACTGCTGCTCCTTCAAGTCCCATGCTCAACATGAGGTCCTTCAAAGCTTTTGGAAACTCAGTCTCACATTCCAAGGTCATGGTCATTGCTGGACCTTTCTTGAGTGATTCCAGGAGGCGGGACATCTATAAATAAGAGAAGGCATTTAGAAAGCGAATAGTTAAGAAGTTACAAGAATGGTATCAAAGGTTTTAGACAAAGAACAAATAAATTTTTGTCCTATGGGCTTTCTTATTTCTAACCAAGGGTTTCGAACCTACAGGCAACACAGTGCTCTGATACCATCTGTAGCGTACCTGCACTTAGAAATTGGCAAGGTACCTGTGTATAGTGCAAACCCCTGGATCGATTCATTTGCACACACAGTCTAAGATGAAATGTCACAACATTGTATCAATTATTACACGTGGATCCAGTACTTAGGAAAATATCCTTTACAAATTGCATAGCACGAAGCTAGCTTTGAAAGAGTAAAGCAGCGGAAATAATAATCTTCATGGAGTCCTCATCCTTAGCATGTGCCACAGGCGAAAACATGTTGGTTGCAGACTCGAAACCCTTAACGAAACTCACTCGTCGTCAGAACAATCTGCAACAAATAAAAATTTGCAACAGAGTGGGTCAGATACCATTAAAAATGGATCTGGCAAGTGACACTATGTGGACACTTAATGGAATAACTCTATAGCCTATATGCATATTTGGCTGGTGGAGTTCAAGGCTATTTTGCATAAAGCCAATTTTGCCTAACACTTTGTAAAACTTTTCTTCAAATTGAGACAATATGGCATGAAACCATAGTCTCATCTACCCTTGTTCACCCATCAAAATTTTACTTAAGAAATTGAGATGTTGGGAGCCTCCGTTGACATCCTTGATCAGCTGCTTGAATTGTCCGTAACCGGGGACACGGCTAAGTACTTAGTTTTAACTCTGCAGAGGTTGTGCACTTTCACCATTAGACCCAACAAACCCAAACTATCCTCAAGCACTCAAATTGTGCTAAGGAAAAGGAGAGAGTTGAGACGAGATTTTTCAGAAGCCTTTCCTCATCCCATGCCGCCTTGACCCGTTCCCATTCTAACCATCTACCACCACCTGTCAAGACGGGACGAGTCCACGCAACTTAATCCATCAAGTAAGAGCCCATATGACTAATGGTTGCACGGTAACAACTTCACTTAGAAAAACATTGGTCCCTTTAATACCCTGGGTGGCAACCACAAGTGACCATCCCTTAGAGGTCACCCCTAAGAGATGACACTCAACCTTTCCATCATCTTTTCAAAACCAAGTCCACCCAGGTGGTAAATTAACTTAGTAGAATTTAAGCTTTCAATAAAACAAGTTTGCATAGCATCAATATTTCTACTAAGTTATCAATGGGATTCTAGACACAACTAGTGTAAAGGGATAGTAGTTTTAGCATAGCAATACTATCCTACACATGCATATAAAGAAATACACTAAGTCATGCATAGAAAAATACTTAGGAAATTTATGGGGGTGTGCCACTTGCCTTGGCAATAGGGAGTGTAGTAGTAGCAGTTGCAACCACCTTCGTCTCTCTCCGAAATTTCTAACAAGTCAAACAAATCACAAATAAACATACAATCATAAATGCAACACTTGGAAAAATATGATATGCATGAGATGCAGGATGATACAAAGAAATATGATGAGAAAGACATACAAACAAATTAAGGAAAAAGACATAAAATAACTTAATCCCATTGGCTAAGGCAAGGTCAAGGTTGGCAAAATAAACTTGATAAAACAACAACTTGAAAAGTTGTGAGGCTACTTCAAGTCTTCACATGTTTGATCTTCAAAACATCTTCAACTCCTTTGTAGTTTCATTGATCTTCAATGGTCTTCAATTAGCACTACTTAGTCTTTGACACCAAGGACTTGGTCTATGTCCAAGTGAGACAAAAATAGAAAGAAAGAGAAGATAGAAAGAAAGAAGTAGTTGGTCTTCCAAAGAATCATCTCCGACTTCCTTGTAGCTTTCTCCTTAGTGTGTTGACTCCTTTGAAATTTGTGGACTTGATGGTTCTGCAGACTTGATGATGTTGGCAGCACCAAGGTTGGTCTTGAATATAACTTAGCCACCATGAAGTAGGAAGAAAAGAGAGAAAGGCAAGAAAGACTTAGAAAATGTAGGTGATTGGTCTTCATGAACTTCTTCTTGATTTTCTTCTAATTACTTTTACTTCTTGGAGATGCTTTTGGAGTCTTGTTTTCTTGCTGAGTCCTTCTTTGGTTTCCACTAATTCTAACTTAGTGGTTTTCGACTAGGAGGGTCAAAAGGACTAACATGCATCCTCAATTTTTTTCTAAGGAGGAATGTCAGTAAGAAGTGCAAAATATTTCTAAGGACTAGAGATGCATGCCATGCCATGAAATTATTCTAAGTTAATGCAAGACAAGTAAGATGGTCCAAAAATGACTAAGGACCAAAGGTCAAACAATAAGTCAAGAATAATTTCTAAGGCAAAGTTAACAAAATAAGAGGTGCCAGATTTTCTAAGGAAAGTATGCAAAGCATAAGTTGATAATTTTTCTAAGGACAAACTGTTGTGGTAGCAAGTACTTAGAACATTTCCTAAGGGAAACAAAATAAGTTTTCAGGATGCTAAATTTTTCTAAGGAAAAGATTTAGTATTGAAAAGATATTGAAAATTTTCTAAGGAAAAGTGTTGTCAAAATTTTATCAAATATTTTCTAAGGAAGGAAATTACTTTGTTTGGAGAGGCAAATATTTCTAAGTACCTTTTGTAACTAAAGTGATCAGAATATGACTAAGTCATTTTAT
Source organism: Poa pratensis (assembly GCA_947311845.1). NCBI lineage: Eukaryota > Viridiplantae > Streptophyta > Magnoliopsida > Poales > Poaceae > Poa > Poa pratensis. The sequence goes on along the minus strand of CAMZMU010000076.1, from coordinate 15,151,359 downwards.
TAATCGAATATATGAAAATAATAATTTTTAATCAAATTAAAATAATTAAAATAACACCTAAAAGGCATTTAATCAATATTAATTATAAAAATCGTAGAAAATACTTTTACAAAATTGGTAGAATATTCCTACGGCCAAGTATTAATTAAACAAAGTTAAAGCAATTGGATTTGCCCAAAAATAGTTTTTAAAACTCAAGTTAAGTCAAATTTACTTAAACAAACAAATTTAAAATTTGTCAAAACATAAATTTAACTATACCAAAAGTTTCTACGTGTCATAAGCTTTCCAAAAATATTTTATTTGTAAAATTTGGCCAAACCAATAAAAAGTAGTGATAGATCTAAGATATAGGGTTTTTCTGCAAAACTGCCGGTCTTCGGTTGACTGTTGACTCTGACCGCTGACGTGGCGATGACGAAGCGCTGACTGGGCGCTGACTTTACGGTTGACTACGAATTTTGACCAAAAATAAAGTTGCTCGGATGGACAAACATGCTTAATGAAAGTTGTAGAGAATTGCGTGCTCTTTCTAACTATCACAAATATATCCTAAGTGGATGAATAGATTGGGCACAAATCGCAAATTACCTTTCTGATCCGAAACTTCAAACTCGAAATCTCCTAGTTCGCTTGACCAAAAGAGGTGAGGCTTGGGGCAAAATAAAGGTCTTGATCAGGGGAACAACTTTCGTAACTACGGCCCGAAGATTTGAGATTGTTTTCTTCTCCGAAAATCGTCAAAAGCAATCTGTATTGTACAGAGAATTCCGTACGTCAAAATCAAAAGAGTGCAATAGCAAAGTTGTAGGTAAGGGTTAGATCTGACTTCTCACCAAAGGAATTTTGATTTGAAGAACCGAGCGCGAAGAGATCTAAGAAATACGACTTCAGATCTGAAGGATGGCGATTCAAAATTCTTCCTCCACGGTTGATGAAAAGAGTTGAGACCTCTTGGGATGGAAAGATATTGAACAGATCGACAATATTGCTTCAGGCTCCGGTGCGATTCGAGATCGTTTTGGTGGGTAAATAAACGAAATACGATTTCGCTGGTTAGGGTTTCGGTGGAACGAAAAGGGGAAAAGAGATGCCGCCGGCTACAGGTGTTTATATAGGCCAAGGGTCGGTGGAATAGCTTGGTCTCGAAGTTATGAACGCGTAGGATCAAACGGATCCGAATTTGGAGTTATATTTCTCAAGATAATCGTGTTTGAGTGGAAAGTATTTAGAAAATTGAAAATTTCCTGGAGTCAACCCATCGGGTTCGAACCAGAGTCGGTTCGACTCGGTCCCGGTCAGGCTGGGCTGGCTTGTTTCTTGTTGGGCCGGCCGGTTGGCCCGTTTTTTTTTTCTTTTCTTGTTTTTTTTTAATTTCTATCATAACTTTTGTTTTAAAACTCCAAATGACCTCAAACCAATTTCTAAAATTTTGTAAAAACAAAACCTGTCTGTTAGAACTTTCAAATACACTTTTCCAAAACATTTCAAAATTTGAAAATCAAATAATGTATAAAGGTTTAATTGGACCTTTATGCTAAATTTTATAAGTAGGATTTTATAAATTCCTTTTGAACTTTATATTTAAAATCCAAAACAAAATATGAGTAATAAGATTCCATATCCCTCCAAGATAATTTTTTACAAAGTCATTTTGTTTATAAAAGAATTCGATAATTCAAAATGAATTCAAAACTCAAATTAAAATCCAAATAAATATTTTCTTTCAAAACAAAACTATTAAACTTAAAAATAGAGAATAGGTAAGTAATAGAATAACTTCCCATTCATACAAACAATTCACAACCAAACATTTAGACATTACAAATAAAACCATAATAATCAAAAACAATATATAGGGCATCACCTGCCCTTTTAATATATTTTCTTAAATATGTTTTCAAGTGGAAATAATTCCCCACTTTTGAAATTTTCAAATGCAAGCAACGCTATATGATGAAGAATGCATGCATGATTTTTCTTTTCAAAGCAAAATACATAATAGTTTTCAAAAGTTTTAAATTTTTCTGATTTTTTAACTTTTTGAAAATCTTGGGATGTTACAGACTACCACCCTTAAAAGGAATCTGTCCCCGAGATTCGAGAAGGCTAGCAAAAGGTTGTGACTGGGATATCTGGGTGGGCTACCATCCTTAAAAGAATTTTTGTTGGTAGTGAAAACTTCGAAGTGGATACTTGATTGAGAACGTACCGTTCACCAAGCTAGGTTCCTCAAACACTTCTTCCACATTGATGTGGTTCACATATCCTTTGTCAAGAGGATTTGACTTGGCAGCTTCTTCGGCCTTCTTTACTGGGCACTCATTGGCATAATGGCCCTTGTTGTTGCACTTGAAGCAAAGCACTTGGCTGATATCTTTCTTGGGTTCAGGATTTGGGCGATGTTGTCCATTGTTATGGTTATGGCCAGCATGTCCATTTCCCTTGTGGTTTCCATTGCTTCCCTTGAATCCACCATTGTGATCAAGATGCTTGTGGTGACTTCCTCCACCATGGTGATTCCCTGTTTGTGACTATGGTTCACTTCAGGAGTAGGGTGTCTCTTGAATGAAGGCTCAGAATGATGTTTGTTGATACTAAGCTTTCCCTTCCTATTCCCAGTCTTGTTGATATTATCTTTCAGTATGATGGCTTGGTCCAATAAGGCCTGATACTCCAAAGCGTATGCGGCTGTGAAAGGGATTTTCATCTTGTCACACAGTCTCTTGAGAAAATTTTCCTTCCTCTTCTCCTCGGTATCTATGTCTTCAGGGGCATAACGAGACAATGCATAGAAGTCATCTCTATACTCCTTGAGCGTCCTGTCCCCTTGCCTCAGGTTTAGGAATTCTTCTTGCTTCCGGTTCAAAATGTAGAGGAGATGTGAGCATTACAAAATCCTTCCATGAACTCTTTCCAGGTTAGAGTATCAAATGGGTGAGTGCTATGATAAGTTCTCCACCATTGAGCAGCTGGCCCTTCCAAGAGATAAGATGCAAAACTTACTTTCTCTGTGTCGGTGCACTCACAAGTTACCAGATCTTTGTCTACTAATCGTAGCCAGTCAATTGCCACAATTGGATCATTTGTAGGGCGGAACGTGTTAGGTTTAAGACTTAGAAATTTGACAAGTCTATCCTTCTGGGTAAGGGGTGGTGGTGGTTCACTTTGTTTTGCCTTGATCTGAGCCATCATGGTCATCAGTTGGGTTTGTGCTGCCATCATCTGTTGCAACATTGCTCCAATGTTGTTGTTGATCTCAGGTGCACGACGGGGAGGCATCTGTGGTTTTAGCATAGATGAGTAAAAGATAGACAGATCTAGGAGAAATATTCCTACCCATACAAGCAATTTGACACAATCAACCACACATGATAAAAACTCACAAACTTTTGGGAAAACCAAACTAGTCGTTTTTGGATCGAAGTATGCCTAGGATATGGGGAAACAATATGATAGTACTGCCATACCACAATTTGATAGGTCAATACATCAACATGGTTTATTTATTCTAATACATAAGGGGGTCTAGTCTATCTCTTTCTTGAGTGCATCGAGTTCTTCCTCTATTTCCTTGAGTTCATCAAGGTATTTCTGAGTGTTGTGGAGTCTAAATCGAAGTCTTCTTTCAAGGTTTTCGATGGCCTCCCATGCGGCACTTCTTGCGGAATCAAAGAATGATGTTCGAATTATTGGGTTTGTGAACATGCAGCAACCTTCGGTCTTGTGGTTTGTGCTGCCATCATCTGTTGCAACATTGCTCCAATGTTGTTGTTGTTGTTGATCTCAGGTGCACGACGGGGAGGCATCTGTGGTTTTAGCATAGATGAGTAAAAGATAGACAGATCTAGGAGAAATATTCCTACCCATACAAGCAATTTGACACAATCAACCACACATGATAAAAACTCACAAACTTTTGGGAAAACCAAACTAGTCGTTTTTGGATCGAAGTATGCCTAGGATATGGGGAAACAATATGATAGTACTGCCATACCACAATTTGATAGGTCAATACATCAACATGGTTTATTTATTCTAATACATAAGGGGGTCTAGTCTATCTCTTTCTTGAGTGCATCGAGTTCTTCCTCTATTTCCTTGAGTTCATCAAGGTATTTCTGAGTGTTGTGGAGTCTAAATCGAAGTCTTCTTTCAAGGTTTTCGATGGCCTCCCATGCTGCACTTCTTGCGGAATCAAAGAATGATGTTCGAATTATTGGGTTTGTGAACATGCAGCAACCTTCGGTCTTGTGGTCATCGTCTTTGTTCTTGAATAGATGGAGTTGCACCCACCAGTACTCTTGACCTTCACCCATGAAAGGAAAACCTTTGTAGACTGCTGCTCCTTCAAGTCCCATGCTCAACATGAGGTCCTTCAAAGCTTTTGGAAACTCAGTCTCACATTCCAAGTTCATGGTCATTGCTGGACCTTTCTTGAGTGATTCCAGGAGGCGGGACATCTATAAATAAGAGAAGGCATTTAGAAAGCGAATAGTTAAGAAGTTACAAGAATGGTATCATAAGGTTTTAGACAAAGAACAAATAAATTTTTGTCCTATGGGCTTTCTTATTTCTAACCAAGGGTTTCGAACCTACAGGCAACACAGCGCTCTGATACCATCTGTAGCGTACCTGCACTTAGAAATTTGGCAAGGTACCTGTGTATAGTGCAAACCCCTGGATCGATTCAATTGCACACACAGTCTAAGATGAAATGTCACAACATTGTATCAGTTATTACACGTGGATCCAGTACTTAGGAAAATATCCTTTACAAATTGCATAGCACGAAGCTAGCTTTGAAAGAGTAAAGCAGCGGAAATAATAATCTTCATGGAGTCCTCATCCTTAGCATGTGCCACAGGCGAAAAACATGTTGGTTGCAGACTCGAAACCCTTAACGAAACTCACTCGACGTCAGAACAATCTGCAACAAATAAAAATTTGCAACAGAGTGGGTCAGATACCATTAAAAATGGATCTGGCAAGTGACACTATGTGGACACTTAATGGAATAACTCTATAGCCTATATGCATATTTGGCTGGTGAAGTTCAAAGCTATTTTGCATAAAGCCAATTTTGCCTAACACTTTGTAAAACTTTTCTTCAAATTGAGACAAGTATGGCATGAAACCATAGTCTCATCTACCCTTGTTCACCCATCAAAATTTTACTTAAAGAAATTGAGATGTTGGGAGCCTCCGTTGACATCCTTGATCAGCTGCTTGAATTGTCCGTAACCGGGGACACGGCTAAGTACTTAGTTTTAAACTCTGCAGAGGTTGTGCACTTTCACCATTAGACCCAACAAACCCAAACTATCCTCAAGCACTCAAATTGTGCTAAGGAAAAGGAGAGAGTTGAGACAAGATTTTTCAGAAGCTTTCCTCATCCCATGCCGCCTTGACCCGTTCCCATTCTAACCATCTACCACCACCTGTCAAGACGGGACGAGTCCACGCAACTTAATCCATCAAGTAAGAGCCCATATGACTAATGGTTGCACGGTAACAACTTCGCTTAGACAAAACATTGGTCCCTTTAATACCCTGGGTGGCAACCACAAGTGACCATCCCTTAGAGGTCACCCCTAAGAGATGACACTCAACCTTTCCATCATCTTTTCAAAACCAAGTCCACCCAGGTGGTAAATTAACTTAGTAGAATTTAAGCTTTCAATAAAACAAGTTTGCATAGCATCAATATTTCTACTAAGTTATCAATGGGATTCTAGACACAACTAGTGTAAAGGGGATAGTAGTTTTAGCATAGCAATACTATCCTACACATGCATATAAAGAAATACACTAAGTCATGCATAGAAAAATACTTAGGAAATTTATGGGGGTGTGCCACTTGCCTTGGCAATAGGGAGTGTAGTAGTAGCAGTTGCAACCACCTTCGTCTCTCTCCGGAATTTCTAACAAGTCAAACAAATCACAAATAAACATACAATCATAAATGCAACACTTGGAAAAATATGATATGCATGAGATGCAGGATGATACAAAGAAATATGATGAGAAAGACATACAAAACAAATTAAGGAAAAAGACATAAAATAACTTAATCCCATTGGCTAAGGCAAGGTCAAGGTTGGGCAAAAATAAACTTGATAAAACAACAACTTGAAAAGTTGTGAGGCTACTTCAAGTCTTCACATGTTTGATCTTCAAAACATCTTCAACTCCTTTGTAGTTTCATTGATCTTCAATGGTCTTCAATTAGCACTACTTAGTCTTTGACACCAAGGACTTGATCTATGTCCGAAGTGAGACAAAAATAGAAAGAAAGAGAAGATAGAAAGAAAGAAGTAGTTGGTCTTCCAAAGAATCATCTCCCGACTTCCTTGTAGCTTTCTCCTTAGTGTGTTGACTCCTTTGAAATTTGTGGACTTGATGGTTCTGCAGACTTGATGATGTTGGCAGCACCAAGGTTGGTCTTGAATATAACTTAGCCACCATGAAGTAGGAAGAAAAGAGAGAAAGGCAAGAAAGACTTAGAAAATGTAGGTGATTGGTCTTCATGAACTTCTTCTTGATTTTCTTCTAATTACTTTTACTTCTTGGAGATGCTTTTGGAGTCTTGTTTTCTTGCTGAGTCCTTCTTTGGTTTCCACTAATTCTAACTTAGTGGTTTTCGACTAGGAGGGTCAAAAGGACTAACATGCATCCTCAATTTTTTTTCTAAGGAGGAATGTCAGGTAAGAAGTGCAAAATATTTCTAAGGACTAGAGATGCATGCCATGCCATGAAATTATTCTAAGTTAATGCAAGACAAGTAAGATGGTCCAAAAATGACTAAGGACCAAAGGTCAAACAATAAGTCAAGAATAATTTCTAAGGCAAAGTTAACAAAATAAGAGGTGCCAGATTTTCTAAGGAAAGTATGCAAAGCATAAGTTGATAATTTTTCTAAGGACAAACTGTTGTGGTAGCAAGTACTTAGAACATTTCCTAAGGGAAACAAAATAAGTTTTCAGGATGCTAAATTTTTCTAAGGAAAAGATTTAGTATTGAAAAGATATTGAAAATTTTCTAAGGAAAAGTGTTGTCAAAATTTATCAAATATTTTCTAAGGAAGGAAATTACTTTGTTTGGAGAGGCAAATATTTCTAAGTACCTTTTGTAACTAAAGTGATCAGAATATGACTAAGTCATTTTATTAATCGAATATATGAAAATAATAATTTTTAATCAAATTAAAATAATTAAAATAACACCTAAAAGGCATTTAATCAATATTAATTATAAAAATCGTAGAAAATACTTTTACAAAATTGGTAGAATATTCCTACGGCCAAGTATTAATTAAACAAAGTTAAAGCAATTGGATTTGCCCAAAAATAGTTTTTAAAACTCAAGTTAAGTCAAATTTACTTAAACAAACAAATTTAAAATTTGAACCAATTTGAATTTGTCAAAACATAAATTTAACTATACCAAAAGTTTCTACGTGTCATAAGCTTTCCAAAAATATTTTATTTGTAAAATTTGGCCAAACCAATAAAAAGTAGTGATAGATCTAAGATATAGGGTTTTTCTGCAAAACTGCCGGTCTTCGGTTGACTGTTGACTCTGACCGCTGACGTGGCGATGACGAAGCGCTGACTGGGCGCTGACTTTACGGTTGACTACGAATTTTGACCAAAAATAAAGTTGCTCGGATGGACAAACATGCTTAATGAAAGTTGTAGAGAATTGCGTGCTCTTTCTAACTATCACAAATATATCCTAAGTGGATGAATAGATTGGGCACAAATCGCAAATTACCTTTCTGATCCGAAACTTCAAACTCGAAAATCTCCTAGTTCGCTTGACCAAAAGAGGTGAGGCTTGGGGCAAAATAAAGGTCTTGATCAGGGGAACAACTTTCGTAACTACGGCCCGAAGATTTGAGATTGTTTTCTTCTCCGAAAATCGTCAAAAGCAATCTGTATTGTACAGAGAATTCCGTACGTCAAAATCAAAAGAGTGCAATAGCAAAGTTGTAGGTAAGGGTTAGATCTGACTTCTCACCAAAGGAATTTTGATTTGAAGAACCGAGCGCGAAGAGATCTAAGAAATACGACTTCAGATCTGAAGGATGGCGATTCAAAATTCTTCCTCCACGGTTGATGAAAAGAGTTGAGACCTCTTGGGATGGAAAGATATTGAACAGATCGACAATATTGCTTCAGGCTCCGGTGCGATTCGAGATCGTTTTGGTGGGTAAATAAACGAAATACGATTTCGCTGGTTAGGGTTTCGGTGGAACGAAAAGGGGAAAAGAGATGCCGCCGGCTACAGGTGTTTATATAGGCCAAGGGTCGGTGGAATAGCTTGGTCTCGAAGTTATGAACGCGTAGGATCAAACGGATCCGAATTTGGAGTTATATTTCTCAAGATAATCGTGTTTGAGTGGAAAGTATTTAGAAAATTGAAAATTTCCTGGAGTCAACCCATCGGGTTCGAACCAGAGTCGGTTCGACTCGGTCCCGGTCAGGCTGGGCTGGCTTGTTTCTTGTTGGGCCGGCCGGTTGGCCCGTTTTTTTTTTTCTTTTCTTGTTTTTTTTTAATTTCTATCATAACTTTTGTTTTAAAACTCCAAATGATCTCAAACCAATTTCTAAAATTTTGTAAAAACAAAACCTGTCTGTTAGAACTTTCAAATACACTTTTCCAAAACATTTCAAAATTTGAAAATCAAATAATGTATAAAGGTTTAATTGGACCTTTATGCTAAATTTTATAAGTAGGATTTTATAAATTCCTTTTGAACTTTATATTTAAAATCCAAAACAAAATATGAGTAATAAGATTCCATATCCCTCCAAGATAATTTTTTACAAAGTCATTTTGTTTATAAAAGAATTCGATAATTCAAAATGAATTCAAAACTCAAATTAAAATCCAAATAAATATTTTCTTTCAAAACAAAACTATTAAACTTAAAAATAGAGAATAGGTAAGTAATAGAATAACTTCCCATTCATACAAACAATTCACAACCAAACATTTAGACATTACAAATAAAACCATAATAATCAAAAACAATATATAGGGCATCACCTGCCCTTTTAATATATTTTCTTAAATATGTTTTCAAGTGGAAATAATTCCCCACTTTTGAAATTTTCAAATGCAAGCAACGCTATATGATGAAGAATGCATGCATGATTTTTCTTTTCAAAGCAAAATACATAATAGTTTTCAAAAGTTTTAAATTTTTCTGATTTTTCAACTTTTTGAAAATCTTGGGATGTTACACATATTTATCTCATGAATATTGTCAACACAAAGTAGCATAATTAGTTTAATATGCTAACATATAACAATTCTTATACCAAAGTTGACACTAGTGTTTGCTTGTGGAGAATAGACAGGAGTAGGAAAACTGACTCAACATAAAAGTAAAAGAAAGGCACTTCGCAGAGGGAAGCAGGGATTATGTCATGTGCTAGAGCTTTTTAGTTTTTGAAATCATAAAGAGAGTAAAAAATATATTTTGAGAGGTGCATGTTAATGGTCAACGAATGGTAGCAAACAATACAATATTACCCCTGCCAACCAGACTTTTTAAGAGCGGCTCCCATTGAGGAACGTTATTTCTGCAGCAAGCAGATCATTCCTCTTTTCTCCTTTGTTTACACATGCAGATGTTTGACTGAATGATCAGGAACAAAATGTGAGGAGAGTTAATGATGAAAGTTGTAAATTAAGGGGGCTAGGCACCCCGCTGCCAGCTCTTTTTGCAAAATTATAGATAAGCAGATGTAAGCTGCTAGTCTGAAGTAAAGTCTGATTGACAAGTGTAATAAAGATAAGGGAAAATTTGCTACTGGACACCGTTATTTCGTGTCATTTGCTCAAACACACTAAACTTTAATGTATTTGCTAAGTACCATTACACTTTTGTGGTCATTTGCCGTAACACACAGTATGTACTAAAACGGAACGGAAAGATTGATCATTGTGCATGAATTGATCGTTTTAAATCTTCAGGTCTCGTACAAAAGTACTACCATATTAGCAAAGTCCTTAGATCTCTTTAACTTGAAAGAAAAAAATCTCAGGTCTCGTACAAAGTTTTTTTTTTTTGAGATAAGGTCTCGTACAAAGTTGGAAGACAGAAATTACAATTAGCAGGCCAATTAGCTGCCAGAGTAGTTGTACCCGACACGATTTCAGATTAGAATTAGCAAGTTGCCTCGGAGCAACGGTCAATGCATGACATCACCCATCGCCGCCGCGACGGCCGCTCCCTCCGACGCCTTGCACTCGGTCCTGCTCTTGTGCAGCGTCAACGACCTCCTCGTCGCCGCGCTGCTCGCGCGCTACCGCGTCCTCCGCTTCTACGCCTCGGGTGCTCCCGGCGTTCCTCGCCGGGTCCGCCAGCCACCGCGGGCCGTGCTCGTCGTTGGTGGCAGCGCCATCCGCGTCGATGCCGCATTCCTCGACGTGGCGCCGTACCTCCACTCCATCGTGATCACAGGCCTGGACCACGTCGATTTCGCCTAGTGCGCGCGACGGGTCGTCGCCGTGGCTGTCGCCGGCGATGTCTTCTCCACGACTCCGCCGACATGGCCGACCACGCCGTAGGCATTCTCATCGACGTGCTCTAGCAGGTATCGTGTCCGGCGTGGGTTGTGGCCGGTCCAAGGGGGCTATCCGCTTGGCTCCAAGGTCTGTCATTTCTTTCTCTACTAAAGACAGTAACTGAAACATAATCTCTGAAGTTTTTCCAGGCGCCAACAGTTGAAACCAGCAAAAAAAAAGTTCAATTAAGAATTCAAAATGGTTAATTCACGCACAAAGATAGACCTTTCCATTTTAGTACATGCGGTGTGTTACGGCCAAAGACGTGAAAGTTTAGTGTGTCCGGGCAAAGAGCACAAAATAACGGTGTCCACGAGCAAATTTTCCCTAAAGATAATCTACTAATTTCATGCATAATTTCTTTATAAAGTTCAAAAGGGATAGCACTTGAACTCGCACCAATATCACATAAACCGTAATAGCAATGTTCTCCTATCTTAACTGAAAGCACATGAAAACTTTTTTTCCTAGCTCTACCGGGATGTGCAACAATATTAGAGGCATCTTCACAAAAGATAATATGTCCTTCTTCTACATTTTCGGTTACCAAATCCTTTACTATTGCTATTGCAGGTTCAACAGTTATTTGTTCATCAGGTTCTATAGCTTTCTTTGTACTTTTATTAACCACACTAGCTATTATAGAATGTTCCTTAACTTTAACAGGAAAAGGCATTTTCTCAATATAAGGTTCTGGCAAAATGTGATCAACAGTATGAACTTCAATGTTTTTAATAGGGGCAGAATTAGCATTATCTTTATAAGGTACATGGTACTTATTCCACTCTTCTTTAGGAACATCAAGATAAGAGGCAAAAGCCTTATAACAGTTTGCAATAACTTGAGAATCAAGACCATACATATCATAAAGACTACGAAAATTATCAGTATCCATGAAAGTTTTAATGCATTCATAATCATACTTCATACCTGATTCTCTACCTTTGTCATTCTCCCATCCTTCAGTATTTTCCTGAATCCGATCAAGAAGGTCCCATTTAACTTCTTCTTTATTACGTGTAAATGATCCGGAACAAGAGGTATCCAATAGAGTTTTATTTTGAAGAGAAAGCCTTGCGTAGAAGTTATCAATAACAATATTACCCGGAAGCTCATGAATGGGGCATTTGAGCATTAATGACTTCAATCTCCCCCACGCTTGGGCAATACTCTCTCCATCATGATGCCAAAAATTATATATATGATTCCGATATTGATGAATTTCACTAGGAGGATAAAATTTAGAGTAAAAGAGAGGTACAATTTCCTCCCAGCCAATAGAACGGCCATTCTTCAGCATCTTATACCATTCCGCAGCTCTGCCCGTCAGTGATATAGAGAATAATTTCCTCTTGACTTCTTCCATTGAAATACCTGCACACTTGAACAACTCGCATAATTCATGTATAAACAACAAATGATCACCAGGATGGACAGTTCCATCTCCTACATAGCGGTTATTCGTAACACGTTCAACAATTTTCATAGGTATTTTAAATGGAATTACTTGATCAGGTGGCGACTTGTCTACTACTGTAAAAGTGGTAGTAGCATTCCCGAATAGGGATTCAAATGGAGATCTCTCCATAATGAAATAGAGTAGCAAGCAGAAATAAAAACAGCACTTACAGTAAAAGTTTCCCTTACCGATTCCACTTACCAATAACACTTCACTCCCCGGCAACGACGCCAGAAAATAGTCTTGAAGACCCACAAGTATAGGGGGTGTATCGTAGTACTTTCGATAAATAAGAGTATCAAACCCAACGAGGAGCAGAAGGTGTTGACAAGCAGTTTCGGTCAAGGTTTCACTATAAACACTAGCAGACAAGTTTTTAGGGGTTTTTGATATAGCAGATAAATAAAATACAAGTAAATAAAAGACAGTAATAATAATTGCAGCGAGTGGCCCAATCCTTTTTAGAGCAAAGGATAAGCCAGTTGGTTTACTTATGATGACAAAAATTTCTTGAGGACACACGGGAATTTAGTCAAGTGCTTTCGCTTCATACAATTGATTAATCTTTATTGTTTTGATAAGTGTTGTGTGGGTGAACCTATGCTAATGCACCACCCTTACTTGGACTAATACATACTTGTGATTATACCCCTTGTAAGAATCCGCACTTACAAGAAAGTAATTAAGATAAATCTAACCACAGCCTTAAACTCTGAGATCCTACACTTCCTCGTGCACCGGTTTACTAACGGAGGTTTAGGTTTCTGTCACTCCGGCAACCCCACAATTAGCGACCAACTACACAATGCATTCCCCTAGGCCTATAAAGGTGAAGTGTCATGTAGTCGACGTTCACATGACATCACTAGAAGAATAACACCACAACTTAAATATCAAACCATTAAATATTACTCAACATAATTCCACTACTAGCGACAAGACTTTCCCATGTCCTCAAGAACTAAACGAACTACTCACAAGACATCATATGGATCATGATCAGAGGTGATATAATGATGAATAACAATCTGGACATTAACTTTAATTCACCGATAAAACTCAATAGCATCAACCACAAGGAGTAATTAACACCAGGAGAGTTCCCCTATGAACTAGACAAAGTGTAGCCCTAGATGTTACATCAGAACGAAGTGGAGCAGCGGTGATGATGGTGATGGCGGTGGAGATGATGATGATGATCCCGATGAAGTCCAGCGTGATGACGATGACGATGGCAATGATTTCCCCCCTCCAGGAGGGAATTTCCCCGGCAGATTTCTCCCTGCCGGAGAGCTTTTCTCTCTCTCTGTTGTTTCCATCCCGTGGAGGCGGCGGAATATTTCCTCGGGGGCTCCTTCTCAAGATTAGGGTTGAGGAGGTTATGTACGCGAAGGGGGAGCGCCAGAGGTGGGCCAGGGGCCCCACACCATGCCTCGGCGCGGGCCGCATGGTGGTCGCGCCCTAGGGTGGTGTGGGCCCCTCGTGGCCCATCTCAGCCTCCCATTTTGGCTGCCTCCGTCTTGTGATAAAATAGGAGATTCTGTATATTCGTCGTGGTTTTTGGAACTCCAGAAATATAGTGTCTTGACGATGCTTTTTCCAGCTGAAATCTGCGTCTGGCAGTTAATTCTCCAATAATCATCAAACATGCAAAATAAGATAAAATAACATAAGTAACACATCTTAATATGAAATATATCAATGAATAACAGTAAATTATGATATAAAATAGTGATGCAAAATGGACGTATCAAGTCCCCCCAAGCTTAGACCTCGCTTGTCCCCAAGCGAAAGCTGAGCTCAGTAAACAAGACCACAGGTTTATGGAGTGAAGCGTCGATAATAAAGAATATGGACAAGAAGCATCAGTATTTACTTAACAGCACAAATCATTTTAAACAGCAACTACTCTTCATATAACTTAACTTGAACATGAGTAATGAAACAACCACAATAAAGGTGCACGAAGGAGATTATAAATTAGTGATGGCACACTTCATTCTTAGTCATAGAACAATAAGCAATTCAAACTTATCTTTCGAAAGGAGTCTTTATACTAGAGCTTACATTGCAGAACTTACATGCTCAATCAGCATACTTTCTTTACAGTCATTGATAACTTTCAAAGTTATATTCTTAGAGGCAAAGGTCTTTGTACTAAGACAAGGAAGGATAAAAGACATGATTGAAAATATTAATGCTATATATGGTTGAATCACAACAACTCAAATGCTTACTCAAGGAGGAAGGAAATAGGTGTACTGACTGATGCATGTAAAATGCATACATGAACTTTGCATTATTTTACTTATATTCCAGTCATATTTGCATCATATAAGGGTTATATCACTGTTTTATAATGATTTTGGGAATATTTGATATGTTTCCTATTTTTATGGAATTAACCCTGCACAGGCAGAAAACCCTATTTCTATATTTTAATGTTTCAGGGACCCAAACAACGTCCAAATGACCTGGAAATTTACGAGCATCAGTTTTTGGAAGGAATAAGACTTGGGAGAAAAGGAAGCGAACAAGCGGAGGCCCGAGGCCCAAAAGAGGGTGGCCCACGCGGCCAGGTACAGGGGCCGCGTGGGACCCACCATCTGGAGCCTCGAGGCTCCGTTGTCGTCGATCTTTCCTCCACCGACTCCGTTTTGACCTAAAACCGACTATAAAAATAGTCCCCGACGCCCTTCGGAAAGGAGCGCCGCAGAAACACAGAAACACCGAAACAGAGACCTAGAGTTGCAGATTGGAGGGGGAAAACTCCGGCGGGGCGCTGCCGGCGTGGTCTCCATCTTCTCCAACGACTTCTCCACCGTCTCCATGATGAAGGGGGAGTAGTCCACCTCTGGACTATGGGTTTGTGGAAGTAACTTATGTATCTCTCCTTTCTTGAGCTTCACTAATTTGTACCGTATGAGCTGCTGAACATGATTACGGTCATCTATGTAATACCATTGTGGTGGATCTTTTCATGAGTTAATATATGTTTGAGATTGCAATGGTTTTGTTTCAGTTATGAAAATAGATGCATATTATGTACCCCGTTCTTATTTACTTGTCATGATCAAGCATGTTTATGAGAGCGTGTGAGGGGGAACGTGTGCATTAGTTGGAGTAACGGGGGGTGGCTAGTGCAGTGAACGTGAGTGAAAGTTCTGCGATCCACTTGGGTGTTTTACCTTACTTTGTTGCCTCACTAGGGATAAAAAGAAATACCATGCTACCGGAGATGTGGGTGTGACCATTGCCACTTCCTCCATGACTAGATCTAGCATGTTCTTATTTTAACTTCATGTCATGATACTTATTGCTATACTCTGAGTTATCTTAATTACTGAGGTGTTATGATTTGGTTCGCATCTTGGTGGAGTATAAGAGAGACTAATAACCAAAAGGTCTCTATGTTAGGACGTGATGCCCATATAATTATAACTTGTCATTAAACTGTTGTGTTGCAATCTCATATGTCAACTCTAGTGTTCCATTGTCTACCACTTTATTAAAGAGAGAGTGCATTTGTGAAACCATGAACCCCGGTCCATTTTTAATCATAAGAAACACCTTTCCAACCACTTTTACCACTTTACCATTTTCTGCCATTCAAAAATCCGAAAATACAAAAACACTTTTACATCTTGCATTCATCATATAAAACCCAAAAAATATCATTTATCATTGCTACCACCATCCTTGCATATTTATTTACCACCATTGCATATTTATTTCTTGTTTGCATTGCATATTATCTTGATATCATTCTCACACCTTGTGCTTGACAACCACTAGGTGAGGTTGAGGACCAAAACATTTACTTTGTTTTGTAGGTAACCAAAAGAAGGATAGGAAAGATAAATCTTCACTACTGATTCCCCGAGAGTTCGATATTAAACCCTCGAGTCACCCCTCGTGGGGAAAACACGTCTTCCACTTACTACACACTCTGCACTTGGAGTCTCAACCTAACCCATTTACTTTTCACGCAGGTAACTACGTGAAGGGCCATCACTGACTCAACATGAAAAGTAAAAGAAAGGTCCTTCGCAGAGGGAAGCAAGGATTAAATCATGTGCTAGAGCTTTTTAATTTTTGAAATCATATAGAGAGTAGAAATTAAGTTTTGAGAGGTGTTTGTTAATTGGTCAACGAATCAGTAGTAGACAGTACGATATTACCCTTGCCAACCAGACTTTTTAAGAGCGACTCCCATGAAAGACGTTATTTCTACCAGCAAGGCAGATCATCCCTCTTTTCTCTTTTGTTTACACATGCAAATGTTTCACTGAGTATTCAGTTGACAAAATGTGAAGAGATTAAGCGGTTAAAGTTGTAATTAATTGGGACTGGGCACCCCGTTGCCAGCTCTTTTTGCAAAATTAACAGATAAACAGATGTATATGCCGCTAGTCTGGAGGTAAAGTCTGTTTGACAAGTGAAATAAAGACATCTACCACGTCCTCATGAGCTTGGTAAACATTGACACAAAAAGGAGTAATAACAATTTTGAATAGTTTAAAGGTAGCACATGACAAATTTACTTGGAGTGGCGGTTAAATACCACATATAGGTAGTTATGGTGGACACAGATGGCATGGATTTTGGCTCAAGGATTTGGATGCACGAGAAGCATTCCCTCTCAGTACAGGGGTTAAGGCTAGCAAGGTCGGGTGGCAAGCATAAGAGTTGAGGGATACACCCAAATATACATGTAATAAGAGGAATCATGTAATCTTCCTTGTAAGTACAAATATTTTAACTCAAGAAAGCTAAACTCATTGGCTAGCAAGAAAGAAACATAATGGGATACTATTTTTGCATGTAATTCCCTCCTTCTACTTAAGTTTTCAAAGTATTGTTGCTACTGACCAATGCTAAGTTTGCCATAACCAATCTAATTTACTTGATGTACCCAAAAGTGATGTCAATATCAATGACAAGATCAGCATATAAAGAGGATTTGCATGCTAAAATAAAGTGTACCGAAAGTAAAGGTGAAACTTCTCATTAATATTCTAAAAAAAGACACACGCACACCAACGGATACATAGATAACCAAAGGAGTGACACTCCACATTGCAAACCATCTTATAAGATAACTTCTCTACTCATGATATGACCACGAAATTGTAAAAGCAAAAAAGATAAAGATGATACTGGGCACTCCCCCAAGCTTGGAACAAGCCAAGGGAGTGCCATTACCCCTTGACGATTCAAACTTGATCTCTTGGTGGTGAAGGAGACTCTTCATCATCTGATTTCCAAGGTAGAGGTTCCCCATCAAAGAAGGATGATTTGGTTTCAACAGCCCTGAAACTTGCAACAGAACTTATGCGTTTGAACCTAGCTTCATACTCACAGTTTTGGTTTTGAAGATCATAGATTTGCGCTTGCAAATTGGACGTGGTTTCACTGAGCGCGAAGATATCATCCCATAGCTTGCTAGTTTCCTTCTTGTGTTCAGCAATAAGCTCATCAATAATCTTGTGGCTGATCTTCACTCCGCGCTCTATCATCTTCTGGTACCGGAAGACTTCATGCTCTACTTCTTCAAGCCTGGCCTTCATGTCCCCTTCAATCTTGGGTCCTTTGACATCTTCTTGGACAAGGACTCCAGCCACAAGTCGCATCTCTTGTGGGTGCTGCTTCAGCTCATTGATGTACGGGTCGACGACGTTCTTGAAGAAGGTATCCTTCGGGGCCTCGGACGAAGACATTGCTCTAATCTTGGAGCTAACCCTGGCAGAAACAGCTCGAAAACAAAACACGACGAAAACACGATATACGGACCTCGGGAGATCCGGGTGAATATATAGCAGAAAGTTTAACAACAAAATGAAGGTACAGGTCGAAACGGGGTCGGAGACGGGCTCCGAGGCGCCCACACCATGCCTCGGCGCGGCCAGGGTGGGGCCCGCGCCCAGGGGTGGTGTGGTGCCCTCGGGCACCGTTTCCTACCCTTTTTCGACTCATAATTTTTTATATTAAGTAAAAACAACAAATATTAAAGTTGGAAAGTCAAACGCGAACTTTTTCTAACCGAAACTGATACCTATTCCAAATTAGCTTCTGCAGTTACCTGAATTTGGCTTTTTATAAAATCCTCTGGAGTTACCACTTGAATAATATCAACATCTTAGTTATAAGAATCTCCAGAAATGTAATGCTTGAGTCTTTGCCCATTAACCACTTGTGGTCTGTCTCCATCGAGCGAATTAATTTTTATTGCACCTGAGCGATAGACTTCCTCAACAACATAAGATCCTTCCCATTTTGAAATTAATTTTCCTGCACAAAAATATGAGACGAGACCTATACAGTAAAACTTTTTCACCTACGTTAAATTCTCTCTTTAGAATTCTCCTATCATGCAATTGCTTAACTTTCTCTTTAAAAAGCCTAGCATTTGCATAAGCTTCACTTCTCCATTCATCTAAAGAGCTCAAATCAAGTAACCTCTTTTTACCAGCAAGTTTAAAGTCTCTATTAAGTTCCTTTACTGCCCAATAAGCTTTATGTTCCAATTCTAGAGGTAAATGACAAGCTTTTCCGTAAACCATTATGTAAGGAGACATACCCATAGGATTTTTATAAGCAGTTCTATAAGCCCACAAAGCATCATTAAGCTTCCTAGCCCAATTTTTCCTGGATTTATTAACAGTCTTTTGCAAAATAGATTTAATCTCTCTATTTGATAATTCTACTTGGCCACTTGTTTGAGGATGATAAGGTGAGGAAATTCTATGGTTAACATCATACTTAGCAAGAGTCTTTCTAAAAGCACCATGGATAAAATGAGAACCACCATCAGTCATGAGATATCTAGGCACACCAAACCTTGGAAAAATAATATCTTTAAGCATTTTTAATGATGTCTCACCATCAGCACTAGATGTTGGTATAGCTTCTACTCATTTAGTAACATAATCAACAACAACAAGTATATGAGTATAACCATCTGAAGGAGGAAAAAGACCCATAAAATCAAACCCCCAACAGGCAAAAGGTTCAATAACAAGAGAATAATTCATAGGCATTTCATTACGTCTACTTATATTACCAACCCTTTGACATTCATCACATGATAAAATAAATTTTCTTGCATCTTTAAAAAGAGTAGGCCAATAAAAACCTGATTGTAGAACCTTTTGTGCAGTTCTATCTCCAGCATGATGTCCTCCATAAGCACTATTATGACATTTGCTCAATATTTCTTTTTGTTCATACTCAGGAACACATCTTCGCATTATACCATCTACTCCTTCTTTATATAAATGTGGGTCATTGCGGTGACCCAGCACACCACTGCATATTGTAGTATACAAGTCGTTGACATAACACCCACGGAAGGACTAATCCGTAAATATTACATCACTCAGAGTAGTACAACAGAAACATTGCGGGTCCACTTTATTACACACTGCTAAAGATTACAAGCCAGAAATGCATAAAAACATCGACGTCTTCCTCTGACTTGGGAGGAATGTCTATTATTGCGATGTTGACAGGAGTCAACCTACAAGCGATAGAAAACAACAAACTAAGAACCATCTTGGCTCAGCCGCTAAGTAGTACTAGTCTAGTCTGACTCGGCCAGGTTCCTACTACGATGACTTTAAGTTTCCACCTCCTCCTCGTCCACGTCGTCAGCTCCGTAGGCGATGATGTAGTCGACGCCTTCTACTCCTCCGGACAGATCAGGTGCTTCAAAGTACACCTCGTCGGCATGGTATGCTCCAAAGTCATCTTCAGCGATCTCATCAGAGTCTAAGCAGAGATCAACGGAGGAAAAGGGTGAGCAACACTAGCGTTACCTAGCAAGTTCAAATAATAGATGATAAAGTGTATGATGCACTATCTACCATCCTGACCAAAAAGTCATGGATGATTATGCAAGTTTTGTAAAACGTTTTTAGGAAAAGGTCCATTTTATTTTAGAAAACTATGCCCCCAGTCTCCACGGGTCTTTATTCATCACTTGGGATGCCTTTCCCGCGGCGTTCTGTAGTTCCCTCCTGGAACAAGGATGTGACAGTCACAATTTCTTTGTTTAACTCTGCAGAGCTGCACCACTTTACCCAACAGCAGCCTGGCTCCTTTTGCTCTCTCGGCACACCATGTGTGCTATAGCCAGAACTCAGGGCAACAAGTCATGTGGAGTCACTTCCCTGCACAACGCATATCCGCCCATTCGTGACGCGGCTGGTAACTACGACCATTAGCCCGCCACCCCTCTCGAGCTTCTATTCCAGTCACTCCGTCGAGTGGGAAGGTCACGCGCTTCCACGCAGTTGGCCGCCGCAACGGACGCAACCAGGTAATAGCCTGCCGAGGATATGCGAACGAAGGAAGAAACCTCTAACGAGCCCATCCATAGTGAATCTGTTGGTTGATGCTTCAATACGGCGCAAGGATCACTGGGCCATGGTTATTAATCCTAGGTATATACTTTCCCGTACAATGGAACCTCCACCACAACATCAATCCGTGGTTCCACTGCCAGCCAACCATATATATAGCATTTCACATCATTCGAAAATAGATTTTTCTTTTTCATGCAATGATAAACCATAGTACTTTGTAATTACTTTGATAAAAGTTAATCAAGTAGGACATGCAAGTTGGAACTTGCCTTGAGACTGACAGGTAATGCAGTCTAAAGCTTCCGACGAATTGGGACCTTCGTGTTCTGAAAATCAATATCATTGTCTGTATGAGACAATGCTGAAAAACCAAATACATGCCAATATGCATATAATGAAATGATTTTTATTCTTTCCCAAAATTCCCCAGAGTTTTGTTAAGGATTACTTTTAAAGATTTCTTTGATTTTAATTTTAATTAGGATGAGTAACATGACAGTCCTAATATAGTTCAAATAATACTTTGAACTTGATACATATTTTTCCCATATTATTTTCTTTTGAAAATAATTTGAAATATTTCAAAGTCATTTCCACTTAAGGATCATTTGAATTTTTGCTATAAGAAATAGTTTTCAATGAATCAAGTAGATATTTTATTTGGATTACTTATTTTCTTCTACTATCTGTAGATATTTTTAAATTATTTTTAGGATTTTATTTGAATTTATAGCAAGTTTTGAATTTTGGAAGAATTTTGTAAGTTTAAAATTTTTACAAATAGGTCCTTGGTCAACACTGGTTCAACCGAACCAGTCCATTCTTTTCTCTCTCTCACCTCTCACTCGCACGAGCACGCGCCCGTGCTCGACCTCCTCTGGCGCTCGTGTCGCCCGCGGTGGCGCCGTCCTTCTCTGGCCAGCTCCGGCCACCTCCGCCGCCGTGCGCTGGGGCAAAACACTCCCCTCGCTCCGCTCTTCCACCTCACCGGAGCGATTCGTCCCTCTCTTCCTCTCGCGGCCGCGCACAACCCAATCCCCTAGGGTTAGGGTTTGCGCTGCGCCGCCGTGGCTTCTTCTCCCGCCGGTGTGCTCTCGCCATGGCTCGGTGCAGGGTCTCGCTCCCTGTGCCGCCGTGGTGCGGTGCTCGTTCCTCTACCACCATGGACCCCCTCCTCTGGTTGCACGGGCACTGCCTCACCGCCGAGGAGCTACGGCCATGGTCGCCAGGTAAAAATCTTCCCCCTCTTCTCTACTCTCTCTCAATCCTCTGCTAGCTGCCCACAGCTCTGATTCGAACTTGAGTTCAAACCATGGCTAGGTCTGTGATGAACAGATGATAACTTGGTGGATGATTTGCTCAAATTTGTGCACTGTCTCCCCTCTGTGTATGCAATAGAGGTGTATGGGGTAGATTATGCATGTGTAGATCTTCTCACTGCCTCTGGAATTATTGTGAAGAGCATTTCTTGCTCACTGACATGATAAATGTATAAGAAAATTATTTCTGAGCTAGAACTTGTACTAGCTGTGATGATTAATTGGTTTAGAGCATGATTTGATCATGTTTTGCTCACTGTGATGCCTCCTTGTAGAGTTACACAGTAGCTTTCTTGATTAAAAATGATTTTTATGTTTTCCTGTGCTTCTTCTAAGTGCACAACTTTGATATGAGCAGCTAATCCAGCTCTGCTGGTTCACTGTAATGTGGGTGATGCTTTATTAAGCAAAATAAGAACAGATGCTACACTAAGATCAACCCCTTACTTCTGTAGATGCTCAAGCAAAATGATATTGCACTCAACTTCACTTCCTGTCTCACTCTGTCCTATTCCTAGCACAAAACAGAAGTTCTCTGCTGTGCTAATCACTTTTCTATAGCACCTTACCTTGCTTGCAAGGTTCTGTTAAGAACAGATGCTAATTAATCACTCATGCATGGTTCTGTCAGTTACAGAACCTGCTAAATCACTCTCTAGCACATATGTTTAACAACCTTGGGTGTAGAGTAGATAAAGCTACGGAAGAGTCTGATCTTGCTCCAAGGTTCAACCTCCTTCTTCTTGCTGCTTCAATTTTTCCTAAAGTATATTTGCTAGCTGAAATGGATTGTGGTGGATGGATTAGGTGATCTCCATGTATAGAGGTGGGTTGTGTTTGTTCTTGTGGAAGAACAGATGGATTTGTGATCTGGATGTGATGATGGTTGTGCACTGTGTGTATTGTGGTTGCTGTGAATTTGTGTGTGCTAGTGGCTGTGGCCTGGGTATGTATTTATACTAATTTGGGCACTCCTGTGCTTGTGACACCAGGATAATTGAACTGTGGTGACTAACCTGCTTACAGTGGCCCTCTTTGCCTCGAGCTGCTCTATTTGACTCATTCCTGCACACCTTTTCACCTAGGAGATCAGCTCACTGCTGCTGCAGCGCAGTTCATCTCCCCCTGGTGATAGCTATGAATCATTCTTGACTCATTGCTCCTATCTGATCCAGATATTTGTGTGGAAATGCTTGGCTGAGAATTGGGAATGCTAAAGATAGTCGGTTTGCTAATTAAACTCAAGTGTGTGGCCAATTAAGCTCAGTGCTAGCTTAATGAGGGATTTAGGGTCCATTTACCTAATTAATAGGCAAATGTGATACCATATTTGTGGGCTAAGTTTTATTTGTTTCCTGGTTTTAATTGTGGAGATGTGAATTTATGAGTTACTTTGCTTAAATGATCATGAGATCAAAATGCTCAATTAGCACTTGTTGCCTTTGATGTTTGTTGCCTGAAGATGATTTCTGTTAAGTGCTATGCTTAAGCCTTTGCTCCTAATGTTGCCTTCAGTTCCAATGAGCATGATCAACAGATCAGTCCCTTTTGTTGCCTCAGGATTTTATTTGCATGCTCCACACTAGTCTAACCAAACCATAGTTTTGGTTAGGCTAAACCAGATTTCATATATTAATATGCCAGCACCAAATGGTGTTGGCAACATTTTAACACTAACCATTTCCTTTGTTTTGATGTTTATTTTGCAGGTTGAAGATCCTCTGAAATTTCAGAAGTGGAATTTTAGTTTTAGGTCTTTTATTTTCCATCTTTTGTATTATTCAGAACTGTTGTAAATATGTAATTGTGATGCATCTTGTAAAAATTGGATTGTAATCATATATGAAGTGAATTTCTTGTATGTATGGATCTGTTGCAAAAAAAAAGTGAAGTGGTGGCATATTTTGTTGGTGATAATGTGTTGATGTTCATGGGACTGATTTATTCCCCATATTTTGAGTTGTATAAACTTATATGTTTGAATTATATATTGTGTGTGAATGAAATTGGATAAGATATAGAATTGTGTTAAATTTAAGAACTTATAATTAGGTCATGTCAAAATTTACATGTCATTTTGCAAAAGGTAGGGTTTTGAAAATAAGTCGTAGGGTTTATCGACACCTCTCGACTAACTGTCAATGTCTGATTCCCAGAACATCGACACTCGTCTGGAATCAACCCTCGAGTCATTTTAACACAAAAGCGCGAAAATTTTCCAGATTTCACCAAAAGATGCATGAATGCACAAATGCAATTCCTGTTTCTACCCTTTCGAGTCCTATAACTGTGGGGTATTACAGTCATCCCAAAAATAATGCCTCAAGTCATAGAAGAACTTCCTTCTTTGCTGAGCTGTAAAGGTTGGAGGCAAATACTTGGCAACAATAAAGTTAGCATAATCAGCATACCATGGACTTTCGCGTGAGCTTACCTTTATCGAAGCCAATTGTTCATTTGGAAAACTATCATTAACAGGTATAGGATCATATGAAATATTTTCCAATCTAGACAAGTTATCAGCAACAGGATTTTCAGCACCTTTCCTATCTACAATATGTAAATCAAACTCTTGGAGTAAAAGTACCCATCTTATAAGCCTAGGCTTAGCATCTTTCTTTTCCATAAGGTATCTAATAGCAGCATGATCAGTGTGATAGTAACTTTTGAATCAACAATATAAGGTCTAAATTTATCACAGCGAAAACAACTGCTAAAAATTCCTTTTCAGTAGTAGCATAATTCTTTTGAGCGGCATCAAGTGTTTACTAGCATAATGAATAACATTTAATTTCTTGTCTACTCGCTGTCCAAGAACAGCTCCTACAGCAAAATCACTAGCATCACACATTATTTCAAAAGGTAAAGTCCAATCAGGCGGTTGAACAACATGAGCTGTGATTAAAGCCTTTTTCAGAATTTCAAATTCTTCTTGCAATCATCATCAAAAACAAAAGGTACATCTTTTTGAAGAAGATTAGTGAGGGGTTTTGAAATTTTAGAGAAATCTTTAATAAATCTCCTATAGAAACCGGCATGACCAAGAATACTACGAATACCTTTAACATCCCTAGGACAGGGCATTTTCTCAATTGCTTCAACTTTAGCTCTGTCCACTTCAATACCTCTTTCAGAAATTTTATGTCCAAGACAATTCCTTCATTAACCATAAAATGACATTTCTCCCAATTAAGAACAAGATTAGTTTCCTCACATCTCTGCAAAACTTTATCAAGATTGTGCAAGCATTTATCAAAAGAAGTTCCATAGACGGAAAAATCGTCCATGAATACTTCCACAATTTCTTCACAAAAACCATGAAAAATAGCAGACATGCATCTTTGAAACGTAGCAGGAGCATTACACAAACCAAAAGGCATACGTCTATAAGCATAAGTTCCATAAGGACAAGTAAAAGTAGTTTTCTCTTGATCTTGTGCTTAACAGCAATTTGTGAAATCCAGAATAACCATCAAGAAAGCAAAAATGAGTTTTCTTAGACAACCTTTCTAACATTTGATCAATAAAAGGTAAAGGATAGTGATCTTTCTTAGTAACTTTATTAACCTTTCGAAAATCAATGCACATCCTATATCCAACTACTACTCTTTGAGGAATAAGTTCATTATTTTCATTTGGCACAGTAACTCCTCCTTTCTTAGGGACACAATGCACAGACTTACCCATCTACTATCAGCAATAGGATAAATTATACCATCAAGAAGTTTCAATACCTCATTTCTTACCACTTCTTTCATCTTAGGGATTAAACGACGTTGATGCTCAACAATTGGTTTTGCATCAGGTTCAATGTTGATGGCGTGTTGACATATAGTAGGAGAAATCCCTTTAAATCATCCAAGGTATCCCTATAGCTCCTCGATGTTTCTTCAATACTTCTAATAACCTCGCTTCTTCATTACCTGAAAGTTTAGAACTAATAATAATAGGATATGTTTTCTTTTCATCAAGATGAGCATATTTAACATTATCAGGCAAAGGTTTTAAATCGAAAACAGGATCTTCCTTAGGAGGTGCAGAGGTACCCAAATCTCTACAGGCAAATTATGTTTAAGTATTGGTGGTTGACGAAGAAAGATATCATCAATCTCATTTCTTTCTTCCATAAATACCTCACTTTCGTGTTCCTCCATGTATTGCTGCAAAGCACTGTTAGGAGCAATGGCAACAGAAGCAAGTTGTTCAATTTTTGAATCCTCATTAGGTAATTCAGTTTCATAAAGATTTTTACCAAACTTAGAAAAATTGAACTCATAAGATTCTCCATAAATTTAGTATAAATTTTCTCTTTCTTACAGTCTATAATTGCACCACATGTATTTAAGAAAGGTCTACCAAAAATAATAGGACAGGTTTTACTAGCAGCAGAACCAAGTACTAGAAAATCAGCAGGATATTTAGTCTTACCACATAAAACTTCAACATCTCTTACAATACCAATTGGGGAAATAGTTTGTCTATTAGCAAGCTGAATAACCACATCAATCCTCAAGTTCACAAGGACCAATTTCATGCATAATTTCTTTATAAAGTTCAAAAGGAATAGCACTGGAACTCGCACCAATATCACATAAACCATAATAGCAATGTTCTCCTATTTAACTGAAAGCACAGAACACTTTTTTCCTAGCTCTACGGGATGTGAACAATATTAGAGGCATCTTCACAAAAGATAATATGTCCTCCTTCTACATTTTCGTTACCAAATCCTTTACTATTGCTATTGCAGGTTCAACAGTTATTTGTTCATCAGGTTCTAAAGCTTTCTTTGTACTTTTATTAACCACACTAGCTATTATAGAATGTTCCTTAACTTTAACAGGAAAAGGCATTTTCTCAATATAAGGTTCTGGCAAAATGATCAACAATTTGAACTTCAATGTTTTTAATAGGGGCAGAATTAGCATTATCTTTATAAGGCATGGTACTTATTCAACTCTTCTTTAGGAACATCAAGATAAGAGGCAAAAGCCTTATAACAGTTTGCAATAACTTGAGAATCAAGACCATACATATCATAAAGATACGAAAATTATCAGTATCATAAAAGTTTTAATGCATTCATAATCATACTTTATACCTGATTCTCTACCTTTGTCGTTCTCCCATCCTTCAGTATTTTCCTGAATCCGATCAAGAAGGTCCCATTTAACTTCTTCTTTATTACGTGTAAATGATCGGAACAAGAGGTATCCAATAGAGTTTTATCCTGAAGAGAAAGCCTTGCATAGAAGTTATCAATAACAATATTACCAGGAAGCTCATGAATGGGGCATTTGAGCATTAATGACTTCAATCTCCCCCACGCTTGGGCAATACTCCTCCATCATGAGGCCAAAAATTATATATAGATTCCGATCTTGATGAATTTCACTAGGAGGATAAAATTTAGAGTAAAAGAGAGGTACAATTCCTCCCAGCCAATAGAACGGCCATTCTTCAGCATCTATACCATTCCGCAGCTCCCCGTCAGTGATATAGAGAATAATTCTTGACTCTTCCATTGAAATACCTGCACACTTGAACAACTCGCATAATTCATGTATAAATAGCAAATGATCACCAGGAGGACAGTTCCATCTCCTACATAGCGGTTATTCGTAACACGTTCAACAATTTTCATAGGTATTTTAAATGGAATTACTTGATCAGGTGGCGACTTGTCTACTACCGTAGTGGTAGTAGCATTCCAAAGGGATTCAAATGGAGATCTCTCCATAATGAAATAGAGTAGCAAGCAGAAATAAAAACAGCACTTACAGTAAAAGTTTCCCTTACCAATTCCACTTACCAATAGCACTTCACTCCCCGGCAACGGCGCCAGAAAATAGTCTTGATGACCCACAAGTATAGGGGGTGTATCGTAGTACTTTCGATAAATAAGAGTGTCGAACCCAACGAGGAGCAGAAGGTGTGACAAGCAGTTTCGGTAAGGTTTCACTGTAAACACTAGCAGACAAGTTTTTAGGGTTTTTGATATAGCAGATAAATAAAATACAAGTAAATAAAAGACAGTAATAATAATTGCAGCGAGTGGCCCAATCCTTTTTAGAGCAAAGGACAAGCCGGTTGGTTTACTTATGATGACAAAATGTTCTTGAGGACACACGGGAATTTAGTCAAGTGCTTTCGCTTCATACAGTTGATTAATCTTTATTGTTTTGATAAGTGTTGTGTGGGTGAACCTATGCTAATGCACCGCCCTTACTTGGACTAATACATACTTGTGATTATACCCCTTGTAAGCATCCGCAGTTACAAGAAAGTAATTAAGATAAATCTAACCACAGCCTTAAACTCTGAGATCCTACGCTCCCTCGTGCACCGGTTTACTAACGGGGGTTTAGGTTTCTGTCACTCCGGCAACCCCACAATTAGCAACCAAATACACAATGCATTCCCTAGGCCCATAAAGGTGAAGTGTCATGTAGTCGACGTTCACATGACACCACTAGAAGAATAACACCACAACTTAAATATCAAACCATTAAATATTACTCAACATAATTCCACTACTAGCGACAAGACTTTCCCATGTCCTCAAGAACTAAACAACTACTCACAAGACATCATATGGATCATGATCAGAGGTGATATAATGATGAATAACAATCTGGACATTAACTTTAATTCACCGATAAAACTCAATAGCATCAACCACAAGGAGTAATTAACACCGGGAGAGTTCCCCCTATGAACTAGACAAAGTATAGCCCTAGATGTTACATCGGAACGAAGTGGAGCAGCGGTGATGATGGTGATGGCGGTGGAGATGATGATGATGATCCCGATGAAGTCCAGCGTGATGACGATGACGATGGCGATGATTTCCCCCTCCGGGAGGGAATTTCCCCGGCAGATTTCTCCCTGCCGGAGAGCTTTTCTCTCTCTCTGTTGTTTCTGTCCCGTGGAGGCGGCGGAATATTTCCTCGAGGGCTCCTTATCAAGATTAGGGTTGAGGAGGTTATGTACGCGAAGGGGGAGCGCCAGAGGTGGGCCAGGGGCCCCACACCATGCCTCGGTGCGGGCCCCATGGTGGCCGCGCCCTAGGGTGGTGTGGGCCCCTCGTGGCCCATCTCAGCCTTCCCTTTTGGCTGCCTCCGTCTTTTGATAAAATAGGAGCTTCTGTATATTCGTCGTGGTTTTTGGAACTCCAGAAATATAGTGTCTTGACGGTGCTTTTTCCAGCTGAAATCTGACTCCGGCAGTTAATTCTCCAATAATCATCAAACATGCAAAATAAGATAAAATAAGATAAGTAACACATCTTAATATGAAATATATCAATGAATAACAGTAAATTATGATATAAAATAGTGATGCAAAATGGACGTATCACTTCCTCATGAACTGGTAAACAGAGACACAAATAAGAAGTAGTAACAGTTTTGAATAATTTAAAGGTAGCACAAGACAAATTTACTTGGAGTGGCAAGAAAATACCACATATAGGTAGGTATGATGGACACATATGGCATGGATTTTGGCTCAGGATTTTGGATGCACGAGAAGCATTCCCTCTCAGTACAGAGTTTAGGCTACGAAGGTTATTTTAAGCAAACACATAACGTCAACGGGTATAAAAAGAACCATATGATGAACATATAAGAAAAACTATAAGACTCCACACTGTCTTCCTTGTTAACCAAAGCATCCTCTTAACAAAAAATATCTAGACTTTGGAACTACCAATTATGACAAATCAAATAACTTCAAGCTTTAACGGTAGTTCTTCACTAATGAGCCTTTACTTACATGATACATAAGTTTAAACACTACTTACTTGATAAATCAAAACAATTGAAAAGTATCAAGTTACTCAAAACAAATGATCTACAAGACTATGTAATCATTTTCTTTATACCATTACCACATGCATAGCATTTTCTGTTCCAACCAAACACCAATCAGTTTTTTAACAATTCTACAAACAAATATAAGTGAAGCAAGAGAGTATTTTCTTCAAAAGAACTAATAGCTCTGAACAAGAGATACATGAAAAACAAGAGCTAGAATCATAGCAGCGCTAGATAAGAATACTCAACAAGTATAAGTGAAGAATAGGAGTATTCTAATGAAAAAGCGGAGCGTGTCTCTCTCCCAAACAAGAGTGCTAGGGTCCAACTAGTTATGACCAGAGAACAAAACATAAACAAACTGAAAATAAAACACACAAACGCTCCAAGAACATCACTTAAAATGTGAAGAAATAAAAATATAGTCTCACTAGAGATGACCTGATAATTTGTCGATGAAGAAGGGGATGCCTTGGGCATCCCCAAGTTTAGACGCTTGAGTCTTCTTGAAATATGTTGGGGAGGTCCAGGGGAGCCTCCCCAAGCTTAAGCTCTTCACTCTTCTTGATCTTATTTTATCACCCTTCTCTCTTAATACTTGAAAACTTACTTCACACCAAACTCAGAGTAAACTTCATTAGTGGGTTAGTGCATCAAATCATAATCTAACTTGGTTCTGTAAAGAAACATTATAAACAACATTTTAAACATTAGCTACTGTTTACTAGCCTTATGTGAAGCTCTTCCACCTTTAAAGAATTTCACTTAACACTTGTAAAAGAGAGAATGCAAAACTAGACAGAATCTGTCAAAACCAGAACTGTCCGTGAAGACGAATTTTTTCGAGGCACTTACGTCGCTCAAATCAGACAACTCTGAACTAACGAAAGATATTTAAAAAGCTCAGGCTTCTGCACCAAAATTTGCAGACTAAAATAGTGTTTCGTGATTTTTCACGAATTGTTACCATGAAGCACATAAATCTGTTTCTGGACAGCAAACTAAACTGTTAGTGCTATCTTGCTATTAGAGGCTCTTCTTGGCACAACAAAACGAAAAATAAAAGATACAAAGGATTTGTTACATAAGTAAGCTAATTCCTTGACTCAACAAAATAAAATAATAGAAAATAAAATGGGTTGCCTCCCATAAGCGCTTTTCTTTAACGCCTTTTAGCTAGGCACAAAGTATGAATCAAGTATTATCAAGAGTGGAAACATCAAAATCATAGCTTGTTTGAACAATAGAATCAAAAGGTTGTTTCATCCTCTTACTAGGAAAGTGTTCCATACCTTTCTTGAGTGGGAATTGAAATTTAATATTCCCTTCCCTCATATCAATAATAGCACCAACAGTTCTAAGAAAAGGTCTTCCCAAAACAATAGGACAAGAGGATTTGCATTCAATATCCAAAACAACAAAATCAACAGGAACATAATTATTGTTAACCATAATAAGAACATCATCAATCCTACCCACAGGTTTCTTCATAGTAGAATCAGCAAAATGAACATTCAAATAACAATTTTCTAATGGCGCTAGATCAAGCATATCATAAAGTTTCTTAGGCATAACAGAAATACTAGCACCAAGATCACACAAGGCATTGCAATCAAAATCATTCACTCTCATTTTAATGGTGGGTTCCCACCCATCTTCTAACTTTCTAGGAACAGAAGTTTCACGTTTAAGTTTCTCTTCCCTAGCATGAATAAGAGTATTAGTAATATGCTTAGTAAAACTCATGTTTATTTTACTAGCATTAGGATTCTCAGCTAACTTTTGCAAGAACTTAATAACTTCAGTGAGATTACAACCATCAAAACCAAAATTATTATCATCAAAAGTAATGGGACCATTATCTCCTATACCTCGAAAAATTTCAGCACTTTTATCTGTAACGTTTTAGTGATATCAGGCAATTTAGAACTATTTTCAACCAAGGTAGAGATCTCCCCAATTTTAATTTTCTTATTACTAGCATGATTAGGACCTGTAGGTAATTCACTAGTGCACACGGTTTTAACATTTTTAGTAGTAGAAATAGTGCAAACTCTAGCAATCCTACCTCTTTCAGCAATTTCAGCTTCTTTTTCCTCTCTTTCCCACCTAGCATGCAACTCGGCTTGCATCCTAACATTGTTATCAATTTTAATTTGTATAACATTGAGAGTTTTGCTCTCTTTAACATCATGAGGCATACTCTTTATTTTCAAAAACTCAACATCAAGCACAAGATTATCAACTTTAGAAGCAAGACCATCAAGTTTCCCTAATTTTTCCTCAACAATTTTATTAAAAGCAGTTTGTGTACCAATAAAATCCTTAAGCATAACTTCAAGATCAAGGGCACACTCTTATTATTGTTGTAGGAATTACCATAAGCATTGCCACTATTAGAGGGATAGGGCTTATAATTCTATTACCAAAGTTGTTCCTATAAGCATTGTTGTTGAAATTATTATTTTTAATGAAGTTCACATCAACATGCTCTTCTTGAGCAACCAAAGAAGCTAAAGGAACATTATTAGGATCAGTATGAACTTGATTATTTGCAAGCATAGACATAATAGTATCAACTTTATCACTCAAGGAAGAGATTTCTTCAACAAAATTTACCTTCTTACCTGTTGGAGCTCTTTCGGTGTGCCTTTCAGAATAATTTACCATCATATCATCTAAGAGCTTTGTTGCTGCATCTAAAGTGATGGACATAAAGGTACCTCCGGCGGCCGAATCCAGCAAATTCCTTGAAGAAATTTTTAATCCTGCATAAAAGGTTTGGATGATCATCCAAATAGTCAGTCCATGAGTGGGACAATTCTTTACCATTGCTTTCATTCTTTCCCAAGCTTGAGCGACATGTTCATTATCATATTGCTTAAAATTCATAATGCCACTTCTCAATGATATAATCTTAGCAGGAGGGTAATATTTTCCAATAAAAGAATCTTTGCACTTAGTCCATAAATCAATACTATTTCTAGGCAAAGATAGCAACCACTCTTTAGCACGTCCTCTCAAGGAGAAAGGAAAAAGTTTCAGTTTTATAATGTCACCTTCTACCTCTTTATACTTTTGCATGTCACATAGTTCAACAAAATTATTAAGGTGAGCAGCAGCATCATCAGTACTAACACCAGAAAATTGCTCCTTCACAACAAGATTTAACAGTGCAGGTTTTATTTCATAAAACTCTACTTTTGAAGCAGGTGGAGCAATAGGTGTGCATATAAAATCATTGTTGTTTGTGCTAGTGAAGTCACACAACTTAGTGCTCTCAAGATTACTCATTTTAACAAAATTAAGAACAAAACAAGATTAAAAACTGAAATTAACTAAATACAGGATTTTTTTTTTTTTTTTATTTTTAAAAGCAAACAAGATAAAATAAACTAAGCACGACAAAAACAAAGCAATGAGATTGGAAGAGTGGGACTCCCCTTGCTGTAGCCTCTTGACTCCCCGGCAACGGCGCCAGAAAATGTGCTTGATGACGTGAAAACACACGTTGTTGGGAGACCCCAAGAGCAAGGTATGATGTAGTGCAACAACAATTTTCCCTTGATATCTACCAAGGTTATCAATCCAGTAGGAGTCAAAAGTGCTTCAGAAGGTTGTCAACGACACCAGAAAATATGGCACGGCGCAATGTCAGATGATTTGGTGGTTGACGTGGACCTGCACACAACACAATAAAACTACTTTGCCCCAACGAAACAGGAAGGTTGTCAATCTTCCCAGCTTGCTGAATACAAAGGATTAACGTATGGTGTGGAGAATAATAATAAATGCAGAAAGTAACAGAGAACAGATGATTGCAGTTGGTGTTTTTATCGTGTAAAAGAATGGACCGGGGTCCACAGTTCACTAGTGGTGTCTCTCCATAAAAGATAACATGCATGTTGGGTAAACAAATTACAGCTGGACAATTGACAAATAGCAAGCGCATGACAATGCAATATATAACAAGATAGTTTATTGTAGTATTTATTGGGAATTACAACATAATACATGGACCGCTTACCAGCTGCATCCATGCCTAAATAATCCACTTCCGGGATAGCATCCGTGTCTCCCGTTATTATTAAGTTGCAAACAATAGATTATTGCATTAAGCAAAGTGTGTAATGTAAACAAACACATTAGACTTAACAGCAGCACCCTTAAGCTAAGCATTAGTTATTTTATCCCTAGTGGCAACATCACATCCACAACCTTAGATGTTCTTGTCACTCACCCAGATTACTGGAGGCATGAACCAACTATCGAGCATAAATACTCCATCTTGGAGTCACAAGCATCTACTAGCAGCAGAGAGCATGCAAGAAAATAAATAAAATAGTAGATATATTGATAAACAACTTGATCATAACATCACTATTCATCGAATCCCAGCAAACACAACATGTATCATTACAATAAGATGATCTTGATCATGTTAGGCAGCTCACAAGATCTAAACATGATAGCACAAAGTGGAGAGACAACCATCTAGCTACTGCTATGGACCCGTAGTCCAAGGATGAACTACTCACGCATCACTCCGGAGGCGGGCATGGTGATGTAGAGCTAGAGCCCTCCGGTGATGATCTCCCTCTCCGGCAGGGTGCCGGGAGGAGCTTCAGAACCCTCCCAAACTAGGGTTGACGACGACGGCGGCGACGAAACTTTTCGTGGAATAATGCTCGGGTATTTAGGGTTTTCGGGACATAGGCAATATATAGGCGAAAGGGCGGCGCGTGGGGCCAGCCGAGGGCCCCACACACCACCACGGCGCGCCAGGCAGGGGGGTCGCGCCATAGTGGTGTTTGGCTCCCCTGGGTCGCTTCTTTGTGCGCCCTTCGGACTTCGTCTTCGTGTCGGTGAAAAACTGGGCTCTGTTGATTTTCGTCCAATTTCGAGAATATTTCCTTACTAGTTTTTCTGAAACGGAAAAACAGCAGAAAACAGGAACTGACACTATGCCATCTTGTTAATAGGTTAGTCCCAGAAAATGCATAAAAATGCTATGAAGTGTATATAAAACATGTAGCAATATGTATAAAACAAGCATGGAACATCAAAATTATAGATACGTTTGAGACGTATCAGGTTGCAGCAGATGATGCAAAATCAGAAAACCGGTGGTAGCAAATCTTTCGTTCCTGTGATGCAAAACAAAAATCCGGTGGTAGCAAATGTTTCCTTCCTTTGATGCAAAAGAATAGAATGGTGGTAGCAAATTTGTCATTCCCGTGAGGCAAAACAAAAAAAATGTGGTAGCAAATTTGTCTTTCTCGTGATGCAAAACAAAAATAAATGTGGTAGCAAATTTTCCGTTCATACAATGCAAAACAAAAGACCAGGGGTAGAAAAATTATTCTTCCTGTGATGCAAAACAATAGTCCGGTGGTAGCAAATGTTTCCTTCCTTTGATGCAAAAGAAGAGAATAGTGGTAGCAAATTTGTCCTTCTCGTGATGCAAAACAAAAATAATGTGGTAGCAAATTTTCCCTTCATATAATGCAAAAGAAAAGACGGTGGTAGTAAAATTATTCTTCCTGTGATACAAAAGAAAAGAATCGATAGTAGCAAAATATTTCTTCCAATGATGCAAAACAAAAAAATGGTAGTAGCAAAATCTCGTTCATCTGATGCACCAGTGTCCAATTCTGCAGCTGCAGCGCCCTTCTTCGACAGCAATCGTGGTCTGTGGTAGCCCTGCACACCAGAGACAACCATTGCTAGCCCCGCACCTTCAGGACGGTAGCACCGTGGCTTGCTTATGGTTGCACCTGCATGCGGCCACCACCGGGCGCCGGTAGCACCTGATTTCTGCAGAACCGCCGCCCTCCCTATTGCAGCACTAGTGGCCGTCACTTCCAGGAAGAAAGATGAGAAGGCGACGGTTCATGGGAGGGCCGGCGCCGGAGATGGGGATCCAAAGGACCGTGGTAAGGGAGGGGGGTGACTTTGGGAGGTCGCCGCCTGTGCCAATGATCTAGCCGGACCGAAACCGGAGATGGGGATCCAGAGGAAGACCGGCGGCAGGTCGGTGGTGAGGGGCGCCGGTGCAGGTGATCTAGGCAGGTCGGTGCCGCGCCGGCGCCGACGGTAGGGCATGGCCTGGACGCTGCAAGGAACACAGGCGGCAGGCGGTGGCGGGCTCACTAGCCGATCGAAAGTAGCGCTTGCGGTGCTATTTTGGGGAGAAAGTGAGAGCCGTAGCAGATGCCAGGGAAAGAACAAAGGAAGGGTCGGGCAGCAGATAACGCATTGACGCTTAGTGAGCAGGACCCGCCATCACGTGGCGCGGGACATACGGTGGTGCAGGACACGCGTCGAACGAAGGAGGCGGGGGACGCAACGCACACGATCCCCCGGCTGATTGGAAGCGTTTTCCAATTAATATTCTATCTCATATCAACTTGCACTGCACGTACACCATTACTAGTCAAGTGAACAAAGGAACAAGAATTTTGCATTTTAATATGTTTTTCCCTTGGAACTATAAAAAATATTAAATATTTTCCAACACAATGTAAATACAAAAGTCATCGGGTCGTCATCTCTCGGAGATGATATTTTTTTTACAGCAACACGGAAATGCTAATACTATATAATTTAGTATGAACATACACATCAACAAATCACTAGAGGTCCCTCTAAAAAAGATGAAATCTACACGAAAAGAAAAGAAATGAGACGAAGATCCTCCACACCATAGCTTGAGGAGCACCATCCAGCGAGATGCACTTGGTGAGCTGATGAATTTGTCTATCGTGAGCGACAGAGCCATCTCCGATATGGCATGTTGGCAAGGGGAACACCTCAATGAGACTCAACATAATATATAGCCAAACCGCCTTCACCTTGTGTGAGCGCATAAGAGCATTGGGCACCTAGCTCTATCTGCCGACCTTGTGCAAGCTCAAACCGAATTACAAATGAAAACTTAAGGGCTATCTCAGCTCATTGATCCTTCGACGGGCCGAGGTCGAGCTGTACATACAGTTCGCAAGCCGATCTTGAGCTCATGTTCTAGCTCGTTAAGCAAATCGAGCTCGAGCCGAGCCTAGGGGTATTCGCTCGAGCTTGACTCGTTGACACTGTTTACTCGCGAGAATGGTTTCCTCATCAAGTTAGGGGCATCGACACACTTGTGCGAATTCGGGTAGCGGCTACAAGGGATAAAATAAATAAGGGAAACTGTTCCTGACCAAGGATGGATGTAAACTCGTAAGCAACCGAGTGACGAGGGGTAGACTCATCAAGACCCATGGTTAAGGTCCCTAGGTTATGAATATGGGGAGAGAACGTGGTAGAGCTGGAAGTATCGTCGGCTGACAAGCAGGGCAAAGATTTTACCCAGGTTCAGGGCCCTCGTGTGGAGGTAACACCCCTACGTCCTGCCTGTCTGTTATTGCTTTGTGAATATGAGGGTTACAAGGGTCCCGGCGAGATGTCGATCTCGCTAGGGTTTTGGTGGCTCTGAAAGTACGTTGTCTGGTTCGATGGCCCTCCCAGTCCTTAAATAATAGGCTGGGTCTCGGGTGTTCGTAACCGACTCGATTTACAAATAAGGAAACTCTAAACCGACTATTGTTTCGCCAAACTTGGAGGATACTCCATCTTCGTGGGCCTCCCTTCATGGGCTTCATGTAGGCTCTGATAGTTGGGCCTAGTCGATACGTGCACCAGGTACCCTCATGGTAGGGTACCCGATAGGCATACCCATGTCAGTAGCCCCCGAGTACTTGTCTGATTCGAAGAGTCGGGCATGGACTCATACATCATGCACGTTACATTTTTTGCATCTGTATTTAGAATTCTTATGAAATAGCACATGTTGGCTATGTCGAGCGTTTCATCGACTATGAGTTTTTGCTTATGATAGTCAAGGGATATTAGCTTAGCAGGCCCGGCACTCACGACGGATCGGGCCAGTTAACTACCATTTGTGGCAAAACCATACTAGCTTTCAATCAAACTCGAGTCCCGGACTCGAATCTGGAACAAACTGGACAGACTCGAAACGGCCGTTGAGGTCTTACGGAATCGAACTGCAGTATAATTTTGAAT
The DNA here is from genome assembly GCA_947311845.1 of Poa pratensis. NCBI lineage: Eukaryota > Viridiplantae > Streptophyta > Magnoliopsida > Poales > Poaceae > Poa > Poa pratensis. The sequence continues at coordinate 15,113,753 of CAMZMU010000076.1, read as the reverse complement.
CAACCCAACGCGTCCGTCGGGGATAAGTCATCATGTCTGCTGACACGGAAAATTTAAGGATAACGCTGCTGGAGCGGTCCTTAGCCCAGCTCGACTGATCGGTGGGTCTTACCTTTGCACTATGCATGCAGCATCCAAGGATCGTCGGATCAACTCGGGAATATTTTGAGTGTGATTTTGCTTATGAACTTAGTCGAATGTTTCGTCGACTGACACTTTTGCCATTATTCTATCGGGTGCGCGACAGCGCTCCCGATGGGAGTAGCCCCCGAGATTGTGCTTTATTGCTTGCAATGGAGAATAATCTCAAAATCTTTTTACCCTGCACATATTAGTCAAAGAATTTTTTTGATATGCTCCCGATGGGAGTATGATGTTGCAGTCGAAATTCTTTCGACTGACATGTATGACCTTTGCTCGAGAACCAATCGAAATTCCTGTGAGAAGCCACCCTAAGATATCGTCGAGTGACATTTATGCCATTTGTGCAGTATGAATAACGTCAGCAATGACGCATTTTTGCGACTGCCATCTCTGACAAGCGGTGGCGTGCTTGGTAAGGCTTGATAAGACGTGACCCTGTTTTGTGGGCCCGTTTCTGCAGAGCTGACCAGGGATGACGCCGCGTGGACTTGATTTGACCGTTCTGGCGCGATTTTCACGGGACGTGATGATGGTTTCCTGGATTCTTGTGCGTAGTGGGCGGAGTGGCCGGCGACGGTTGCTCTCGTGGCCGCCACGTGTATGGCCAGATTTCGCGCAGAGCGTATGCATATATTTTGACGGTTACGATCATTTTGCGATCTGTGGTAAATAGGGGGGACGGCGCTGGCAGAGTTTTTTTACTTGCCATTTGCTCCCTGCGCCGCCCCTCGTCTCATCTTCTTCCCCGCACTTTGCCCCCATTGTTTCTGCGCCCAAGCTCTTTGCCCCACACACCTCCACTGCTGCAATGGCGAAAGGTGGGGGCTCCAAGCGTGGTGCTGCTGCTGCTGCCGCGACCGATGCGGCCAAGGGCAAAAAGACCGTGGCGGGTACATCTGCGTCCACCGCTGCCCTGAAGAAGAACAGCGGGGATTGGGCGAGGTCCACCATCAAGGACGCCCATTTGCTCAAGCTCCGCGAGCAGGGATATCTGCCACCCGCGGAGCAGCTCGCCGTCCGTGCTCCATCGCCCAAGGAGGTATGCCCTGAACCACGCGCCAACGAGCGCGTTTGCTTTGCGGAGTTTGTGTCCAGGGGCTTCTCGCTTCCCCTCCACGACTTTGTGCGTGGTCTTCTTTTTGCCTACGGGGTGCAGATCCATGATCTCACCCCGAACGGTGTTATGCATATTGCGTGCTTCATCACGCTGTGCGAGTGCTTCCTCGGCGTCGCGCCCAGCTGGGCGCTGTGGAAGACAATATTCATGGTGCGACCCAACAGAGGAGGTGGTCGCACCTACCCCGTTGGCGGCTGCGGCATCCAGGTGCGCAGCGACACGGGCTATTTCCGCCTGAAGACCGTCGACTCCGCCCAAGGCTGGAGGAAAGGGTGGTTTTATGCGAGTGTCGAGCAAGACGGAGTCGCCGCCTTCTCGACTGCAGCTTTTGCCAAGACCAAGGCGTGGGACCACCAGCTCTCAGCCGAAGAAATGGAGGAGGCAAGCCCTTTGCTGGCTCGGATCGGAGGCATGCTGGACAAGGTCACAGGCATCCACCTAATCGTCACCTTTGTGAAGAGACGGGTGTGGCCCATCCGTGCTCGAGCGCACCCGATGTGGGAGTATGAGGGCGCGGGTGACATCACCCGAATGAACCCAGAGGAGCTGTCAAGGAGTGAGTTGCTGACGTATGTGCGGCACATCACCAATCTGACGGCAGCCGACACTTGCAACGTCGACTGCCCTGTTGAACCATATGGGTTGGAGAACCCTTTGCTTGAGGTATGTATGTGTTATAGCCTGCTTGCAATGAAGAGTTTGCCACTCGTATGTTCTGCGATATGCGATTTTTGATTCTGACTTTGCAATTTGTGATGTATGCTATGCAGGGTCACTCGACTGCTGCCTCCCTTCCTCCTCTGCCTGAAAATGGCGAGACTGAAGAAACTCAGGTACAGGTGGTGGACCCGAAAGGGGATCAGTCGCCCATCCCTTCTGCCACCACTTCACATGTGGAGGAGGTCGAGGAGGAAGCAGCAGAAGAGGTCCAATCTGAAGACAAGGCCACCGCTGACCAAGAAGTCGATACCGCGCCACCGAAGCATCGTCGACTGGCCAAGAAGGCGCCTTCTGCTGTGAGTTCACCCGCGAGGGAGCAGGGCTTGGAGGATGACGAGGAATCAGGCTCACCACCTGTTTTCCAAGCCGCTCCTTTGCGTGCGTGCTCAACAAGCTCAACTCTTCCTCTTCAGTCAAGTGGTACCCCAGCCTTTGGGGGACCAATTTTTGGCGACTCCGAAGATGAGGAAGATGAGGAGCACAGGTATGTGTTTTTTTTTTTTTGAGTATGATATGAGAATTTTGTGCTGTCACATATTTGTTGTGTTGCCCACAGCGCTGAAAACAATCAGCCTGGGACTCCTCCAGTCGAGAATGTTCCAACCCTGGAGCAGTCGAATTCTGCACGACTGGAAACGAGACTGTCCAGCCAATGGCCACTGATGCTGTCACTGAAACGGCCAAGGTGACAGCCCCAGAGGTCGGGACATCAGTCGCGACTTCTGAATCGTGGATGAACCACGTAAGTACTTTTTGCCTGACCCGTTTAACTTGGGACAGTGAGAGTTAGAAATTTTGCTGAATTCGTGTGCTTGCAGCCCTTCTACCATAACTTGGCAGATTCTGCCAAGGCTTATGTCCAGGTGGAGCAGGAGAGGGATACCATGCGCGCCGAGCTAGAGCGGCTCAGTCGTGAGTTCTCCCTTTGCTTTTGCTTTGCTGAATTTCTTTTTGCAATGCTTGATTTTGTCGAGTATTGAATGCACGTGATTTTGCTGGGCCAGGCGAGAAGAAGGAGCTGGAAGACGCACTCGCCGCGCAGCGCGAAGAGTCGAAGAAAGAGCTGGCTGCCGCCACCAATTCAGCCGCTGCACGCGAGCGAGGATATGCTGACCAGCTCGCGGCACTCGCGCAGGCCATGGGAGGTGAGTAATCTTTTCTCCTTTTGATATGACGATATAACTGTCGAGTGTCATGAAATGACTTTTGCCCTTTTGTGACTTGTGTAGAAGCTGTTGGCGCACCGGCCTCTGCAGATGCGTTGAGTGGTGATCTTCCGCTGGACCAGGTTGTGGGCGGCCTAGGCGCCGTATGCACCCAGGCGAAGGACGCACTCGCCAAATCGGCGAGTACACTTGGCGCTGTATACAAGGTGGTGTTCCCGACTGGCGTAGTGCGTCGACGGCGGACGACTTCGCCGACGTGTTTGGCCCCGGGACGTCCACCATGGCGGATTTCGCTCGCGCCAACACGGTACGCGGATCCGAGTCCACCATCAAGCTTCTTATGGGACATGGGATAGATTGCGACTATGAGGCAGCACTGTCTGCGTTCCCTCGGAAGCTAGATGGGAAGCCCATTTCTCTGAAGGGGGTGAGCGGAGCCGCCGCGCGACTGGCCGAGGTTTTTATGACCACCATGGAGCGCCGGGCACTCGAGACTGCCACTCGTCTGCTTAGGAAATCGAATTCTTAGGTTTAGGGTAGCTGTACCCTTTTGTTTTTTGCCTTGTAATGATACCTTCTGAACTGCGCGAGTCTGCGCTTTGTTTGTGCTATCTTGTTTATGCAAATAGTCTTTTGCTAATGTCTTACACTCGAGGAGTTGTATGCTTATGACCTGAGTTTTTGCTTCTGACACAAACTTTGTGTTTGTGATTATGCTCTTTGAACAGGGTCCTCGCAGGCTCCAATCACCACCCGATCCCAGGGTCAAGTGGTAAATGATGCCAAGGTGATGGAATTTATGAAGGCCAAATTTGTGAGAATGGAGCAAGATCTGAAGGACGCCCAGGCTGAGCTGAATCGATTGAGGGCGAGACCCGCGCTGTCCACCCAACGCGAGGAATATGTGCTCGGGGAGATGGATCTTGTGAACAGGCAACTCGAGTGTAAGTTCGAGTCTTGCTCTGTTTACAAGCTTTTTGCGTAGCTATTGTCCTTTTGATCTGACTGGTGCGCCCGTTGTCGTGGGTTTGTCACGTCAGGTGTCATAGATGACTCGTAGGTGTGGGATTACGCGAGTCAAGCATCTCCGAGCTTGGGATCGCAGGAACAAAGATCAACACAGATTTACCCAGGTTCGGCCCCTCAATGTGAGGTAAAAGACCTACTTCCTGCCTACCCTAGATTGGTATTGATATGATAATCGAGGTGTTACAATGGAGGCGATCCGATCTGGTACTCGCCGTATGAGCTAGGGTTTGGGGTTTGATAGCTTGACCTGCTCTAATTCCTGCGAGTCCTCTTTATATGCACAGAGGCTCGCTAGGTTACAAAAGGAAACTTCCCCATAAGGAATACATCCACAGAGGCCTACTCGGAGACTACTTGGTCTTCACGTCCTCCGGGATTTATCTTCTAGATCTTTCTCCTTATGGCGGTTCAATATTGGGCTTGTTCCCAAGTGGGCTTTCATCCGTGCGAGTAAGTTAAGTCGCACTGGGCCTGTGTGGCAAGGTGGCCTGTATTCCTTGCAGAGAATTGGTTTCCTCGATGAGTCGCAGTTGCTCCTGTTGAAGGCGCTGTTCCTCACGCGCCAGCCTGGCTCTCTCATCTGCGGTTCTCTGGACTTCATCATATAGCCCAATCCTGGTAGCCTCCAATTCTGTCACCCTAGCAGCCGCGTTAACCGCAGATATTGGCGTAAACAACACACTTCCCTGTGGCGGCGTGACCGCTGCGCTGGGGGTTACCCTTGCCCCTGATTCCACAGGCGCGACTCCAGGTGGAGTTTCTCTGTTTGCGACTCCTGAGGCCGCGACACCTGGCGTCATCGCAGCGGATGCCGCGACTCCTGATGTATCTAGCGCGGCTTGTTCTGCTGCTTCCGGCGGTGTGGGGGCTAAGCTGCCTGGTGGCATGCCCAGCCCTTCGTCTGCTTCTGTGGTCCTGTAGACCCCTTCCACGTGCCGATCTTCTACAGAGGGCGAGCCACTGTCACAGGGCCTCCGCATAGCCTTTCCTCAAGGACATATTCAATGGATTGGCCTTCTTCGTCTTCAAGAGGCAGCGACTCGTGGTTGATAGATCCTTCTTCTTGGTCCACTGTCACCGCAACTCCTTCTTCTGAGTCGCCATGCTGCGATGGATCCTCTGACTCGCCGCCAATGAAGCCGACGAAGACGTTGATGGATCCAAAGGGGATGACGTGGCCGGTCTCCAAGTAATCTGCTTCCGGTCCCCAGCTTGAATCGTCGATGAGGGGTGTGCCATTGACCGTGATGATACGGCCAACAACAAGATCTTCAGCTCCCTTCATGGATCCTGCGCGGAACGTGATGCTTTTGACCGCAGGCCCCACGGTGGGCGCCAACTGTCGTGGGTTTGTCACGTCAGGTGTCATAGATGACTTCGTAGGTGTGGGATTACGCGAGTCAAGCATCTCCGAGCTTGGGATCGCAGGAACAAAGATCAACACAGATTTACCCAGGTTCGGCCCCCTCAATGTGAGGTAAAAGACCTACTTCCTGCCTACCCTAGATTGGTATTGATATGATAATCGAGGTGTTACAATGGAGGCGATCCGATCTGGTACTCGCCGTATGAGCTAGGGTTTGGGGTTTGATAGCTTGACCTGCTCTAAGTCCTGCGAGTCCTCTTTATATGCACAGAGGCTCGCTAGGTTACAAAAGGAAACTTCCCCATAAGGAATACATCCACAGAGGCCTACTCGGAGACTACTTGGTCTTCACGTCCTCCGGGATTTATCTTCTAGATCTTTCTCCTTATGGCGGTTCAATATTGGGCTTGTTCCCAAGTGGGCTTTCATCCGTGCGAGTAAGTTAAGTCGCACTGGGCCGCGGGTTAATCCAGAAAGTATTCCCCCGACATTAGCCCCCAAGATTGGTTAGGACTTTACGGTGAGAATCTTCTGGCCTCCTGAAATGATCTCTGGGCCGCACTGTAAGCGTTCTGACCAATCTCCTGACTCATGCGATTCATCGCTGTGACTCATCGCGCGACTCATCTCTCCTTCTAGAAATATTCTGTTTCCTTTAATTGCGGACCGTTACTCTTTTTGCGGGCGCAAATTGTGCCGTTGGTTGCGAGCACAGAAATGCCGTTAGTTGCGGGGCCCTTCAGTTATAAGCTGCGGCCACCTAGGTCATTATCCATTTGCCCTTGCAATCTTCTCATCCCTAGCCGCGCCGTCTTCTTCCTCGACCCGAGCCTAGTTCCCCAATTCAATCTCCCCTCGCAATGGCGCCCAAGGCGAAGCCATCTGACAATAGGCGCCAGATCTCCTGCAACTGGGAAGGATCCTGGGTAACAGAGGAAACTCTTGCGGATCTGGCCGAGGCTGGCTTCTTGCCGCCGAAGGGGGACGGCGTCTGGCGGGCACCGGGCGATGAAATCGAGCCGCGCCCCAAGCCCAACGAGCTGGTGATGTTCGTGGAGCACGTGGAGCGTGGATTCACGCCGCCAGGTTCTCCCTTCTTCCGCAATTTGCTGAAACGCCTAGGCCTCCGTCTTCACGACATCGGGCCCAACTCAATGCTCCAGGTGAGCAATTTTCACGTGCTGTGCGAGGATTACCTTGGCATAGCCCCCAACATCGATCTGTGGCTGGCCTCTTTCACCTGCAACAGCCAACTTGTCTCCAAGGGTGGCGCCTACGTTCAGGTCGGCGCCATCTCTCTTCAGCGCCATAGGAATTCTTGCCTTCCCAAGCTAGCCCTGGCGAATCGACCCAGGGCTTGGCAAAAATCTTTCTTTTATTGCCAAGATACTTCACCGGAGGGCGAAACTCGCCTTCCCTCCTGGTCTAACACCCTCTTCGTGCCTACCGAGGCACTGAAATCAAAACCCCGCGACTCATCCATGTCCTTCATCAATGAGTCGCTGATCAAAGTCCGCGCCTTAATAGGTCATGGTCTTACTGGCCTTGATCTTCTCTCTTGCTGGACCAAATGGCGCATTCAGCCCGTGAGTCCGCGACAGCGATCTTTCCTTGAGTGCACAGGCACCTCTGCTGACGTTGATCGTATCAAGGCTTCGGACTGGAGGCCTGAGGATTGGGTGGAATTTGTCACCCGCGTGACTGAGGAGAAGGACATCTCCTTCGATAAGGTGGGGCTTGCCCCTTTCAGTGTTAACAACAAGCCTTTTGAGGTAACTCCTCTTCTCTGTCTTTTCGCCTTCGTAGTTGAGTCGCATTCCTTTTCTTAATACTGCAACTTATATTTCTCTCATCCAGGCTGACGAGAACTACTGGTCGCTGCCTGCGACTGTGCCGGCACTGCTGCTCCCAAGCGTGCCGCACGAAAGAAGCTGCTGCCCACTTTAGAGGGCAGCGAGACTGCTGATATCCCTTCTGTTGCCTCTGCGGCCTCAGATGATGAAGAGACCGAACTGGACGAGGACGAGAGTCCAGTGCCAGCCGCGAGTTCTGTTGCCGCGGCTGAACCAACTCCCCGTAGAGCCTCCAAGAGGCTATCTCGTGAAGAACCAGAGGTTGATGCTCTGGAAAACCCCGAGGCCACGAAGCGTCGCAAACCTGCTACGGGCGCGATCTCCTTCGTTGCCAGGCGTGCTTTCAAAGCCACCGCCTCTGCTGAAGAAGACATGGGTCCCCACTCTGGTAATTTCTGCTGTCTTGTCATCTTGAATGCTTATTCTTTTTCCTCTACTGACATGCAAAACTCTACTCGTAGATTCTGGGACCCAAGGCCTGTCCTCACCGTCAAGCGGTGAACTTATGGCCTTTGTGAAGATGGCTCCAGAGTTAGTAACTTTTCCCTGTACTTTCAATACTTTTATTCTGGCTTATGTTCTTCTTCTTCACACAATGCCCTTGCTTTTTCAGAAGTGCGGCTGAACCCGCGACTGAGCCTGGAGCCGCGGTTGAGCCGCATTTATCACCTGCGGCTCATACCGCCGTGGTAGAGGGCGTGGCCACCACTGATGACCTGGCCACGGTCCCTGTTCTTGACACAGCCGCCCAAGAGGTGGCTCTGGAGGATAGAACGGATACCCTTATGATCCAGGACGTGGAGAAGGTCAACCCCTCCTCCATAGATGTAATGGCCAAGGATGCTGATACGCCAGTGGTTGAGTCGCCAGTAGCGGACAATCTGCGGTCGCCAATTCTACATGCCGAGGTTGCTTCTTCCTCCTCCACAAGCCGTGCTGAGAAACTGTCAGAGGCTATCATTGCCTCAAATGACAAGCAAGCCATGGAACTCCGCAAGGCATTGTCTGACCTGTCTGCGGCTTATAAGGTAAACTTCTATTTCCAGTTATCTGTCTCTAGCCCCCAAGGATCAAGTTTCTTCTTTGACTGTAAAGGGAGACTTGATGCTTCTCTTTTAGCTGTTGATATATACTTACTGACTGATGTTCCCTTCATAGGAGGAACTAAGCTCTTTAACAGCTGCCAAAATTGCTTTGGAAAAGCAACTGGGGGATACTCCCTCTGAACTGGAGAGGCTACGCGAGCTCCTTGGCCAGCGTGACGCTGAGCTAAAGAAGAGGGAAACCAGGATGGGCGAGCTATCTGATGAAAGCTTCAAGTTTTCTGAGCAAGCCAAAAATACCGAGCTGCGACTTAAAACTGTTGAAGAGAAATTCCATGAGAGGGTCCAGCAGCTGGAGCTCCAAGTCAGTGCTCAGAAAGACGCCATTGCTGATGTCAACGAGGACGCAAGGCTTAAGGCTGTTTCCATTGGTGAGCTTGAGAAAAAGTTGAAGAAAGTTTCTGATGCCCATAACCTCGTCCACGCCAAAGTGTGCATCATGACTCAAGAATTGACTGGTATGTATTGCGACTTGTAACTGCATCTTTTTTCTCTACTATCTTTTCCTGTGTGTTGTAGAGCTGACGGAGACATGCCTTGATGTAGGTGAAGATGCCAAGGAGCAGCGCGGCAGTACTCAGGAGCAGCTGGAGTATATCCGCGATTTTTCGCGAAGGGCTTGTGACGCCATGAAATCACTGTCTAAGTGCCTGCTGCCGACCAAGTCAGTCCCCGGTGATTCTGAAGGGCTGCTGAAAAGACTGCTTAGGGCGCCTCAGTTCTTTTTGGACTGGAAAGAGTCCTCAGCTCGCACCGGCGCGGCTCATGTTCTTGCTTTGGCCAAGACGTACTATCCTTCTTTTGATGCTGCCAAGGTTGCAAAAGGTAGGCCCTCGAAGAAGGTGGATGGCACCGAACTGACGGCCTCAGAATATGCGACAACTTGGAAGGATATGCGCGGCCATGCGACTGAACTGGTGGAGGGGATTGATCTTGCGACCTATATGGGCAAGTATAACGCAGATGGAAGCAGATGGGAGAAGTTACCCGCTCCGTCGTCCAGCGCGGTGATTCCGCAGGACAAGAACCCCTCTCCAGGCGTATCCAGCTCTGCAGCCCCCAAGCCCGCGACTGAAGAGCCCTCCAGCGAGCCTGCGACTGCTCCTTCTGGCAAGCTTGGTAAGCCGCCTGTTCCTCCTTCCCACCGGCCAAAAGCTGCGCACAAGTGAAGAAGAGAAAACAATGGTTTGATGGCCTTGGCCCTTAGCGGTCTGTAATAATTGTTAGAGTTTATGTGTCATAAGACAATATTATGGTTTGCTTAAGTACTCTTGGCAGTACATGTTTCGACCAATAGGCTGGTCCTTATGATTTGTCTCGGTTTTTCCTCACTTAGGCCCTTGCGCGGCTCAGTATTTCCCAGGTAAAAAGTGCGTGTTCAGGGTCGAGAGCGGCCATGATAGGCAATCAAACTCGATTGACGCCGCACCCCCAGTACTTTGGCCGCATAGTGCAAGTCGCATCCAAGAGAGGTTGAGTATAATCACGATAAATGCCACTTGTTTGGCGATCCCAAGGAATAGGCCGCGCTAAAAAGCTGCCGCACCCCCAAGGGACCAATGATTAAAAAATAAAAGACTCACAACTCAATTGGTAGTTTGAGATGCTTTATTTCAGAATCATTATATGATACATAGGGTCGGTCGCGCCTAGGTGGCGACCAGAAGTGATGCTTGGGTCGGTTGCGCCTAGGTGGCAACCAGAGATGTTACATGGGTCGGTCGCGCCTGAGTGGCGACCAGAATTGGGTCGGTTGCGCCTAGGTGGCAACCAGAGATGTTACATGGGTCGGTCGCGCCTGAGTGGCGACCAGAATTGGGTCGGTTGCGCCTAGGTGGCAACCAGAGATGTTACATGGGTCGGTCGCGCCTGAGTGGCGACCAGAATTGGGTCGGTTGCGCCTAGGTGGCAACCAGAGATGTTACATGGGTCGGTCGCGCCTGAGTGGCGACCAGAATTGGGTCGGTTGCGCCTAGGTGGCAACCAGAATTGGGTCGATCGCGCCTAGGTGGCGATCAGAAGTGTCATATTGGGTCGGTCGCGCCTGAGTGGCGACCAGAATTGGAATTTTTAGCCCTGAGTGGCCAGCTTGATGATGTAAACTCTTAATAATTTTGCTGCGGCTGCTGATGACAACTCGCGACGCTTGGGATGTCTCCTTATTGGCAATGGCTCGTAGCCTTTGACTTCCTTGCCTCCCTTGCGGCTGTAATCTGAAGTCGCAAGTCAGGCAGGTGCCTTTGGCCTTCACGATGTCATCAAAATTCTCCTGCGACTCGTGCATGGTCGCGCTCTCTGCGATGCAAGCTGCTCTGGCTATGGCCTTGTCGCCTTCTTCACACTCTTGAGCTATTCTTTTATCGCCATTGATGGTGATGACACCTCTAGGGCCTGGTATTTTGAGCTTTAGGTACACATAGCACGGCCTAGCCATAAACTTTGCGAATGCTTCTCTGCCAAACAGCGCATGATATGGGCTCTGGAAATCTACAACCTCGAACCAAATGTACTCGCTCCTGAAGTTGCTTTGTGTCCCAAAGGCGACCTCCAAGTTAACTCGCCCCAATGGCTGAGCTGATATGCCTGGTACGACACCATGAAACGTTGTTCTTGATGGGTGTAGCTGCTTTTCTTGAAGGTTCATTCTTTTGAAAGTTTCATAGTATAATATGTTGATACTGCTGCCTCCATCCATCAGTACTTTGCTCAACTTGTACCCTGCGACTTGAGGGGCAACCACCAGCGCGAGTTTTCCCTCTTCATTTATTTCTCCTGGGTGATCCTCGCGGCTCCAAATTACTGGTTGTTCGGACCACTTTAGCCATTGTGGGACGGCTGGTACTATGGCATTAACAGCCTGATTGCGTCGTCGCAGTTTTTGTTCCCTCCTTGAAGTATTCACCACAATGGTATGATACTGACCCAACTGTTTTGGGAACTGTGGCTGATCTGACTGCGGATTTGGGACGGCGTTGTTGCTGTTGTTGCCTCCGCCATGTTTACCTTCCTCATCGTTTTGATGATTGAAGTTTGTGTTGAGTGGCTGTCCATCCTTCCACTTTTTGTAATGATAACACTGTGCCTTCGTGTGGTTGGGTGGTTTCCCATCTTTTCCTATATGGATGTCGCAGGGGCGGTTGAAAACCTCTTCCAAATTAACTGGATGAAAATTCCTTCCTCTGCCGCTGCTTTGTTTGTAACGAGTATTCGTATTTGCGACTAAACCAGAATTTCCTTCCTCGTTTTTGCGCTTGTTATAACTCGCATTGGCATTGCTAGCTTGCTGTTGTTGAGGCTTGCTACTGGCCTTCTTTCCCTTGCCAGTGCTTTCCTCTTCCTCTCCATCAGATGCGTCCCTGGTTTTATCCGAGCTAGCATACTTGTTGGCCGCCGCCATTACCTCGCTTAGGCTCTTGACTTTATCCTTCATGCGACCTAATTTGTGGACTAGCGGCTCAAATTTGCAATTTTTCTCCATGACAAGGACTGCTGAACTGGGTGGTATATTGTCTGAGGAATGTATGATCTCTGCGACCCTTCTCATCCAGTGGCGACTTGACTCGCCTTCCTTCTGTACACAACGCTCTAGGTCCTCTATGCTGCAGAGTCGCTTGCATGTTCCTTGGAAATTCTTGATAAAAGCTTCCTTCATCTCATCCCAAGAGTTTATCGAATTTGGTGGCAAATTTTGTAGCCATATGTGGGCTGCGCCTTCTAACATCATGTTTAGATAACGTGCGCAGATCTCTTCGGATGCATTTAGGATGCTCATGCCCATCTCGTAATTGTTGAGCCAAGTAACAGGGTCCATGCTGGCGTTGTAGTTGGCGACCTTGCGAGGTCCTTTGAAATCTGCAGGAAACGGTTCAGACCTGATTCTTTCGCTAAAACAGACTGGGCCTTTGAGTCGCGACGATAGGTTGGACGAAGCTGGTCTTCCTGTTGGAGTGGCCGCCATGCGTGGCTGCACAATCTCTATGGGTTGAATCTGCTGAAGTTGATTTTGAGCCGCAGGTTGATCTTCCCTTTTCGCCTAGCCGAGCTTGAGGTCGCAACGTGTGGCGACTCCGCGTGGATGCTTCTCTCCGCCGTTGCTCTGCTATTGTAAGGGGTGGAGTGCAGCCGTCCTGCGTGTTCGGACATATTCGCCTGCTGTATTACTGCTGTGCTCAGCATCTCGATGGCGCGCCGTGCCTCTCTGTCCATCGGCGTGTTCCTGCTGGCGCTAATCTGGCCAAGATGTTTGTGGCCGCAAAGAGATTCTCCACTGGGCTAACATAATGCCCTTGCGGCGTGTGGAACCTTCGAGGCTGCTGTGGCGATTGCTGAACAAAGGTTGGCTGCGTCAACGGCGGGGGCATCATGGCCCTGTTGTTAGCCTGTACTATGGCCCTTGACCCTGGTATCTCTGCTACTCTTGGTGCTGCGAAAGATGGAACCGCTGGTACGATTGATGGTGCAGCGAGTGCTTGAACCGCGGGCGCAGCTAACGGGGCCGCGGATCGCATAACCATGGCAGATGGTGCCATGCGTGCGGGTACCGCGACTGAGGGTTGTGCGACCCCTGACCATGCGACCGGGTGCGCCGTGTTGGTGGCGACTGATGGGTTAGTGTTGGCGGCGGCTGACGGGACCGCAATTGCCGGTTCAGTGGTAGGTGATTGGAACAGCTCCATAGGGTTTACTGTTCCTGGCTGCAGGCGACTCGCGTGGCGCCTGTGTGGCAAGGTGGCCTGTATTCCTTGCAGAGAATTGGTTTCCTCGATGAGTCGCAGTTGCTCCTGTTGGAGGCGCTGTTCCTCACGCGCCAGCCTGGCTCTCTCATCTGCGATTCTCTGGACTTCATCATATAGCCCAATCCTGGTAGCCTCCAATTCTGTCACCCTAGCAGCCGCGTTAACCGCAGATATTGGTGTAAACAACACACTTCCCTGTGGCGGCGTGACCGCTGCGCTGGGGGTTACCCTTGCCCCTGATTCCACAGGCGCGACTCCAGGTGGAGTTTCTCTGTTTGCGACTCCTGAGGCCGCGACACCTGGCGTCATCGCAGCGGATGCCGCGACTCCTGATGTATCTAGCGCGGCTTGTTCTGCTGCTTCCGGCGGTGTGGGGGCTAAGCTGCCTGGTGGCATGCCCAGCCCTTCGTCTGCTTCTGTGGTCCTGTAGACCCCTTCCACGTGCCGATCTTCTACAGAGGGCGAGCCACTGTCCACAGGGCCTCCGCATAGCCTTTCCTCAAGGACATATTCAATGGATTGGCCTTCTTCGTCTTCAAGAGGCAGCGACTCGTGGTTGATAGATCCTTCTTCTTGGTCCACTGTCACCGCAACTCCTTCTTCTGAGTCGCCATGCTGCGATGGATCCTCTGACTCGCCGCCAATGAAGCCGACGAAGACGTTGATGGATCCAAAGGGGATGACGTGGCCGGTCTCCAAGTAATCTGCTTCCGGTCCCCAGCTTGAATCGTCGATGAGGGGTGTGCCATTGACCGTGATGATACGGCCAACAACAAGATCTTCAGCTCCCTTCATGGATCCTGCGCGGAACGTGATGCTTTTGACCGCAGGCCCCACGGTGGGCGCCAACTGTCGTGGGTTTGTCACGTCAGGTGTCATAGATGACTTCGTAGGTGTGGGATTACGCGAGTCAAGCATCTCCGAGCTTGGGATCGCAGGAACAAAGATCAACACAGATTTACCCAGGTTCGGCCCCCTCAATGTGAGGTAAAAGACCTACTTCCTGCCTACCCTAGATTGGTATTGATATGATAATCGAGGTGTTACAATGGAGGCGATCCGATCTGGTACTCGCCGTATGAGCTAGGGTTTGGGGTTTGATAGCTTGACCTGCTCTAAGTCCTGCGAGTCCTCTTTATATGCACAGAGGCTCGCTAGGTTACAAAAGGAAACTTCCCCATAAGGAATACATCCACAGAGGCCTACTCGGAGACTACTTGGTCTTCACGTCCTCCGGGATTTATCTTCTAGATCTTTCTCCTTATGGCGGTTCAATATTGGGCTTGTTCCCAAGTGGGCTTTCATCCGTGCGAGTAAGTTAAGTCGCACTGGGCCGCGGGTTAATCCAGAAAGTATTCCCCCGACACCCGTGTTTGTAGGCTTTGTCGACAACTTCCAGGCTGAAAAGATTCGCGTGGAAGGGCGTCTGGATAGCGTGGTTGACGACCCTACGACTGGGCGTCAACACTTTTGGCTTGATAGGTACCATGCCCGCATACTCGCCACCCTGAAGGATCGCGTCTGGCGAAGTGCTGAACTGCTGGAGTTATGCCGGGCAGCGTTTATTCGCCTGAACGAGACTCTTTTTCCTGCGGGGCCACAACCACAAGGGATTCGTGCTTTGTTGAACATCTTCCGTCAAACAAATCCCATTCGAGAGTTGCTGTCTCAGAGACTTGTGATTGGAGCCAACGCTGCAATGGCGTATATGCGTAGTCGAAAACCAAGGTTGGTGTTGCGGACACCTGCAGCCGGAGAGGTTCTCGAACAAAGAGACCTGGATGACACGATCCGAGCTGCGGAGACACTAATCGAGTGCACTCGCGAACAGCTTTGCGGTCCCGAGCTGCCCGTAAAGGACGAGCCTGAGGATTAGAATAGTTTGCGAGTGCAATTTTTGTATAGGGGGCAGCCCCCGAGTGTAATTTTTGACTCTTTGTATATTGTATAGTTTGTATACTTTGATTTTTTGTCGAGCCCCCGAGTCAGTCGAGCGGGGTTTGTGAAATATGTGTTGGTTGTGAACCAATGACTGTGCAGCCCCCGAGTATTCGAGTGCGGCTGCAGAGTTTTTGTGTTCTTTGTTTGGATCCTTGTTACGCAGCCCCCGAGCATTCGGGTGCGGCTAAGGCATTGTGTTTCTGCAAGAGCGAGAGCTCATTTGATCGATAACACAGCCCCCGAGGGTTTCGGGTGCGGTTAAGGTATGAATTATGCGGGTAGTAACCACAAAGAAGTCGAAGGAACATTGATTTTATTCCTCTTTTGAATGTTAGGCTGCAGGCCGCCTCATTAAAAACCTTCCAGTCCCCTTAGGTACCCTGGTAAGGAAAAGAGCGCGTCTGAAACCTGCAGCCATCCGACATATAGCCTATTACATTGTATGACTGTGAGCACTTTATGCGTAGAAACGGCGCAGATGCGCAACGTTCCAAGGATTATGAGAGAGTTCGCCTGTCTTCGCGTGCTTCAGTCGATATGCGCCTCCACCAAGGACCTCCGTGATGATGAAGGGACCTCCCATGGGGAAGCGAGCTTGTGCACCTTCTTTTGCTTCAGTCGAAGAACCAGGTCGCCACAACAAAGGACCTGGTTCGCAGTCGACGGCTATGGTAGTTGCGGAGATCCTGCTGGTAAACAGCTGTGCGGGCCAAGGCCGTGTCTCGCGCTCATCGAGTAAGTCGACTGCATCTTCGAGTGCTTCTTCTGCGTCTTCTTCATTGTATGCTTCAACTCGTGGTGCATTGAACCACATCTGATGGCAGAATTGCTCTGCACCATAGACCATGAAGAATGGGTGAACTGCGTAGAAGTGTTGGGAGTTGTGCGTAGGCTCCATAGCACAGATGGTAGTTCTTCGACCCAAGCACCCGCAGCTCTTTTGAGTGGCACCAGGAGGCGCTTCTTGATCCCACTCGTCACAAGTCCATTGGCCTTTTCGACTTGGCCATTGGATTGTGGATGCGCCACGGATGCGTAGTTGAGCGTAATGTCCTGCTCTTTGCAGAAGGTTTTGAACTCCTCAGCCGTGAAGTTTGTGCCGTTATCAGTGATGATACTGTTTGGGACACCGAAGCGGTAGATGATGCTCTTTATGAAGTTGACTGCCGTAGTAGCAGTCGAATTTGTGATGGGGACCGCCTCGATCCACTTTGTGAACTTGTCGACTGCCACCAGTAGGTGAGTATGCCCGCCATGCGATGATTTTTTGAGTGGCCCAACCATATCGAGCCCCCATTGGGCGAAAGGCCAGGCCAGCGGTATAGTCTTCAACGCCGATGCGGGTGCGTGCGGCCTTGTTGCGAATTTCTGGCAGCCGACGCACCTTTTGACTATGTCCTCCGCGTCTTTGAGTGCTGTAGGCCAGTAAAACCCTGCGCGAAAGGCTTTGGCTACGAGTGATCGACTGCTGGCGTGATGCCCACAGGTACCTGCATGAATGTCTCGAAGTATGGCTTGGCCATCTTCGAATGCGATGCATCTTTGGAACATACCTGATATGCTGCGCTTGTATAACTCGCCGTTGATAACGGTGTATGCTTTTGATCTTCGAGTCACGCGTCGGGACTCGGTTATGTCATCTGGTAGCTCGCCACGGAGTATGTAAGCCAGAAAAGGTTGAGTCCAAGTTGGCTCAATGAGAGTACCTCGACTGGGGGGTCCTCTGTGCTGGCGCTTTGCTTTTGGCTGGCGTAGTCGACGGAGGAGGCTCTCGTTTCTCCTTGATAGATCTGTGTTCGATGCGCTCGAGGAAGACACCAGGTGGAATTTGTGCGCCAGTTGAGCCAAGATTGGCTAGCATGTCTGCTTCTTCGTTACTTTCCCTTCCTATGTGCCTCAACTCACAGCCTCGAAGCTGCCCTCCAGTGTGTTGTACAGGTCGCGATAAGCGATCATGTTGTCCGCGATTGCGTCGCAGGCCTTCATTGTTTGCTGCACCACGAGATTGGAGTCGCCGTAGATCATCAATCGAGTGCACCCAAGTGCTTTTGCCATCCGCATGCCATGGATCAGAGCCTCGTATTCAGCCTCGTTATTGGAGGGTAGTTTGAATCCCATCTGCAAAACATAACGTAGCTTGTCCCCTTTTGGTGATATGAGGATGACGCCTGCGCCTGCGCCTTCGTGTTTCTTGGACCCATCGAAGTACATGGTCCAGGAATTGGACACGTCTGGTGCTCCAGGTAATTGGGCCTCTATCCACTCGGTTGTGAAGTCGGGTAGGACTTGTGCTTTGATAGCCTTCGGGTGCTCGTACTTGATGTCTCTTGGAGCCAGCTCGATGAGCCATTTTGCGACTCGACCCGTTGCATTGGGGTTTGTGAGGATATCACCGATTGCTGAGTTACTTACCACGGTGATCGGGTGCTCGGTGAAGTAGTGTGTCAACTTCCTTGAGGACATGAATACAGCGTATGCCAGCTTTTGATAGTGCGGGTACCGCTGTTTTGATATGGAGAGAACCTCGCTCAGGTAGTAGACTGGACGTTGTATGCTTTGGATGTGCCCCTCCTCCATGCGTTCGACTACCAGTACGGTGCTCACCACCCTGTTTGTAGCCGAGACATACAGGTAGAGTGGTTCCCGTTCCTTAGGTGCGACGAGGATCGGAGGGCTTGTGAGGATCCGCTTGAGATCTGTGAAGGCTGCTTCAGCTTCTGGCGTCCACTCGAACTTGTCCGCCTTCTTCATCAGTCGATAGAATGGTAGAGCCTTTTCACCCAGTTTGCTGATGAATCGACTGAGCGCTGCTACTCGTCCTGCTAGTTTCTGCACATCGTGAAGCTTTGAAGGCCTTTGCATTGTGAGGATGGCCTGTATTTTCTCCGGGTCTGCTTCGATTCCACGGGCAGAGACTAGGTACCCTAGGAGCTGCCCGGCTGGAACGCCGAACGTGCACTTCTTAGGATTGAGCTTGATATGGAAGCGTTTGAGGTTTGCGAACGTCTCCCTCAAATCGTCGAGTAGTGTGTGTTCTTCCCTTGTGGTAATGACAATGTCATCCACGTAGACCTGGACGTTGCGTCCGATTTGCTTTTTGAGGCAGTCCTGCATCATGCGCTGGTATGTTGCACCCGCGTTTTTGAGCCCAAAGGGCATAGTTGTGTAGCAGTAGACCCCGAGTGGGGTTATGAACGCCGTTTTTTCTTCGTCTTCTTGCTTCATCCTTATCTGGTGATAACCTGAGTAAGCATCCAGAAAGGAGAGTCGTGCGCATCCGGCGGTGGAGTCGACGATCTGGTCGATTCGGGGTAGCGGGAAGTGATCCTTTGGACAGCACTTGTTCAGCGCTGTGAAGTCCACGCACATCCGAAGGATGTCTGTATGCTTCTTCTCTACGAGTACGGGGTTGGCCACCCATTGTGATTTCTTGATTTCCCTAATGAATCCTGCTGCGAGTAACCGGTCGACTTCAGATTCGACTGCGGTTCGCTTTGGGCCGGAGATTCGACGCATCGTTTGCTTGACTGGCTTTGCATCTGGAAACAATTGGAGAGAGTGCTCGGCGAATTCCCTGGGAATACCTGGCATGTCGGCTGGACACCACGCAAATATTTCCCAGTTCTCACGGAGGAATTCGACGAGCGCGCCTTCCTATGCGATAGGCAGGCTCGAAGATATGTTGACTGTCTTGGACGGATCGGTCGGGTGCACCTGATGCGACCTTGTGTCATTTGTAGCATTGAAGGATCTGTCGACTGCCAACTTCTTATGCTCCGGAAGGAGTGTGCGGTCGTTGGAAATCGCCAGTCGGCGAGTGATTCTTCCACCCCGAACATCTCGGAGATTTTGCTGAACTCGCGGTCGCAAGCATCGGACCTTTGAAAGTTTCCACGGACAGTGATGACTCCCTTTGGTCCTGGCATCTTCAGCGTGAGGTACGCGTAGTGTGGCACCGCCATGAATCGAGCAAACGTCGGGCGACCAAGAATAGCATGGTATTGTGATTTCCAGTCGACGACCTCGAACTCAATCGACTCTGTCCTGAAGTGGCTTTTGTCCCCGAACGTAACGTCGAGTTGTATGGTGCCTTCTGGGCTAATTGCTTTGCCAGGAACGATACCGTGGAAGGTATTTGAAGATTTTGGGAGGTTTTCGACTGACCTGTTCATTTTGCGGAGCGTGTCCGCGAAGATGATGTTTATGCCGCTGCCTCCATCCATGAAGACCTTGGTCATGGCGTAGCCTCCTATTTGCGCGTCGAGTACCAGAGCCGCGTGCCCTGGTCGAACTACAGCTGGGGGATGATCCTCTCGACTGAAGCTTATGATGGTTTCCGATCCCTTCAGAAATTCGGCACGGCAGGAGGTGCCATGACAGCCATGTTCACTGTCGAGTGATTAGCTTTTGCTGCCTGTTGGAGGGCGACCCTTTTGTATCATGTACATCTGCCCGTGGGGCTGTGGATATTGATCATCTTCCGCCCGTAGTACGGGTTGTATGGCACCTGCGAGGTTTGCGCCTGGAGCAGGCTGTGGTGGTGGTTGCGGTGGCGGCTGTGGCGCCATGAGAGCGGGCACAGCGTTCGGCTGTGGTGCGGGTGCAGGCGTGGGCTGAGCAGGTGCTGGGCCGTACCTTTTGAGTCGTATCATGTAGTCAGTCGCCATTTGGTCGAATTCCCTGCAGTTCCTTAGGGTGTGATTGGAGCGTAGTTTTCCGTCGTCCCCCTTGAAGAGGTGGAATCTGCACCAGTCGTCCATCTTTTCCTCGAATGACCGCTCGGGTTTTGCGTCGCTGCGTTTGCGCCATTCTTGCCTTTTGTAGCTGTCGCTCCGCTGCTCGCGATCTCGACTGTCCCGTCGATCATCCGAGCGTCGATTGCTTCTATCTTGGTCTCCCGGGTTGTGTGTATCCAGCCGCCATGAACTCGGGTCTGTTATCGTCGTAAGGACGTTTGGAACGTTTGCGCCTGCGATCTTCTCTGTATGAATCTCTGCGGCCTCGACTGCCGCTTTCGTAGTTGTCGCGTGGTGGGGAAGCACGGGATCTGCGTACAGAATCCTCTCCATCTGCCCACTCAGTCGCAACTTTGATGAGGTCAGCCAGGGAGGTTGGCTTTTCACGACCAAGTGCCTCTTTGAAGTCCTTCCTGGCGAGACCTTGTATGAAGGCATCCATGGCCCTGTCTTCTGACACTTTGCCAACCGAATTGCGTATTTCGGTCCACCGCCGTATGTATGATCTCAACGACTCGTCTGATCGTTGAGTGCATGCCCTTAATTCTTCGAATGTCTTCGGGCGCTCACATAGAGGCTCGAAGTTTTTGATGAAGTCTCTGCGGAAATCGTCCCACGAGTCGTATGATGATGGAGGGAGCGCTTGAGCCAGTCGCGGGCAGTTCCTTCGAGCATGAGTCGTATGTACTGCATCGCCGTGGTGTTCGTGCCACGCTGGCATGCCACGGCGAGTCTGTAATCTTCTAGCCACCCGGAAGGTTCTTGGCGACCGTTGTACTTGGGTTGTTCGCCTGTCAACTTGAACCTTTGGGCATCCGCGTCTCACGGATGCGTCGAGTGAAGCACAATGCTCCGCATGGCTCTGGTTCACGATCAGAGTATGAATCGCTGCTATAGGATCTTCGAGATCTGCTTCTGCTGGACCTGTGCCGGCGCGTGCTTCTCCTTCCTTCATCCGAGTGGTGGCTGCGACCACTGCGATGATGTGCTGCGTGTCGTGAGTCGACTATGTCGCGATCGCGATTCCTTGCTGGAGTTTTGTCTTCTGGCTGTATAGCCTGTGCCGCTAGAGCTAGCGATTTGAGTTGTTGGCGATGCAGGGCTGCGTTAGGGTCATTCGCCGGAGGTTGCATTGCCTTGAGGTAAGCACCTACGGAGAATAATGCACCCGCAGCAGTTTTGGGCACTGGGATTCCGTTAGCGTCCTCTGTCATGAACGACAGGTTACGGGTGATTGCTACCCTTTCATGTTCTGGAAGGCTTGCCAACCGCGACCTAGGTCGTGGGGTTGGTTGCATTGTGGACCCGAGGGATTGCTCCCTTCTTCGGGCACTCGAGAGGCTGGCTTGCCTTTTGCGCTCTTCGAGCGTCGCTCGGTAGTTTTGCAGTCGAATTGACTCCTGCCAGTTGAAGTACTGGAAGGTCAACATCTCCTCTGGGGTGGAATTTGGTGGCATCATTGTGCACTCCTTTATGACTTTATCTGCTTTTGCTGCCATCTCCTCCGTGATTGTCAAGGTTGTGACCCCATCCGGCATGGTTACCGTGCATGGGAATTGTGCAGGCCTGCGAGCGGCTGCGTCTGCGGATGATTCTGCGGAGAAGGCCACGTAGACCTGATGGGGCGTGACCCGTGGACAGGTGTATGTGCTGTCGATTCCAGTCATGGACTCGACGTCGCCGTCGAGGCTCATGTCAGAGCCAGTATGTTCATCGAGTAGATCTTCGAGGCGAATCTCGTTGTCGATGTGCTCATCGCCTATGCTCATCTCGGTGTTGGCGAAGCCATTATGGATTTCTGAGTCGAGGTTGGTGTTGGTGAAGATCTCCGAGTCGACGTTGCTGTCGTTATGAATCGCGGGCTCGTAGAAGTCATCGAGGGAGATCCCGCAGTCGAAACTCTCGTCGAGTGGTAGGTTGAAGTCGACGTTGCTTGTGCGGTATGCTGATTCTGCTCCTCGCCTTGGAGTTCCGTCATCATGAACCTGTCGATCTCGCCGGTCGACATGGTTGTTGCGGGCGAGCAGGCTTCAGGAATCGACGACGGGGCGAGCGCAGTCGACGGAGCCTCGAGTGCGCCCAGCGCCAGTTGTTGCGGATCTGTCGAGTCCTGCGTGCCAAGATTGTTTACGAAAAAATTGAATGCTCCAACAGTTAAACTCAAACCTGATTCAAGGCCGGAAAACGCCTCCTGAAGCTCCGGCGAGTGCGGATTGAAATTCATTGGAAGAGCAGATGCGCTTTTTGCAGGTGAAGCGGGCAGGCTGCCGCTTTTCGAGTGGATCGGCGAGTCGCCGTGTGTCGCCTGGATCGGCGAGTTGCTGTTTGCTGACATGGCCGGCGAGTTGCCGTTTGCAGATGAGATCGGCGAGTTGCCGTTTGCTGGTGTGATCGGCGATTTGCCGTTTGCTGTTGGGACCGGCGAAACTTCGAGTCCAGCGCTATTCTTTCCCACAGACGGCGCCACTTGACGAGGGGTAGACTCATCAAGACCCATGGTTAAGGTCCCTAGGTTATGAATATGGGGGAGAGAACGTGGTAGAGCTGGAAGTATCGTCGGCTGACAAGCAGGGCAAAGATTTTACCCAGGTTCAGGGCCCTCGTGTGGAGGTAACACCCCTACGTCCTGCCTGTCTGTTATTGCTTTGTGAATATGATGGTTACAAGGTCCCGGCGAGATGTCGATCTCGCTAGGGTTTTGGTGGCTCTGAAAGTACGTGTCTGGTTCGATGGCCCTCCCAGTCCTTAAATAATAGGCTGGGTCTCGGGTGTTCGTAACCGACTCGATTTACAAGTAAGGAAACTCTAAACCGACTATTGTTTCGCCAAACTTGGAGGATACTCCATCTTCGTGGGCCTCCCTTCATGGGCTTCATGTAGGCTCTGATAGTTGGGCCTAGTCGATACGTGCACCAGGTACCCTCATGGTAGGGTACCCGATAGGCATACCCATGTCACCGAGGGTACGGATAATCGTCCAGGTCTTATTGTAAAAAAAACGCCCGCCCCTGTAGCAGGTTAGTTCCTCTGTCGTTCGGCTACCGCCAGGTGATTCATTATCCAGGGTTGTTGTCAGATCTGCCAGCTCTTCCCAGTAAACGATCAACTAATTTCAAAAGTGAATTAAAATCCTTTCAAGGTGACTAGCAGCATTCATTGGTTTGCTTTTTTCTACCAACTTCGCAACCATCCTTCGTTTGATGACATGCAAGCTCAACCACATTTTCAGTAGTTTGGTTGAATTCATTCACCATTTCTATTTCCAATTGGCTTTCGGTCTAAAAACAACGCTGATGAATGCATGTAGGTGCACTAGTACGTGGTAGGGATTGCATTTTTCTCGCATTTTTTTTTCACTCCAGGGAGAAACTTTGTTCTTATCTTCTCTTTTAAAGATTGACGAATCAAATGATATTTTTGTTCTAATTTTGTCGCATCTTCTCCCTCCGAATCATTTTTTTGTCATTACGTGACGTAGGCACAAATTATTGGTATTGGATGCAGAAAAGAGATATTTTACCCTTTCTTAGCAAATCATGAATATGAAGTCCGGGAGGCTGACTCCCAGTCGAGTTACCTTCCCGGGTCTCGCTGGAAGGAGTACCTAACACTAGTCTATCTACTAGGTTCTTCCGGACGCCTCCTGCTACCGGATCGGTGGATGAGTGGAGGGACAATTATGGGCTCACCACCACGGTGGATGACGCGCCGATGGCCAGAGCGGGCAAAGATACAGAAGATAAGGTCTCGCCGGAAGGAGTACCTAACACTAGTCTATCTACTAGGTTCTTCCACACGCCTCCTGCTGCCGGACCGGCGGATGAGGGAGGGACAATTATGCGCTCACCGCCACGGTGGATGAAGTGCCGATGGCGAGAGCGGCAAAGAGTGAGAAGAGATTTTTTTTTTTTGATGGCAAGAGTGAGAAGAGATTATTGGTCATTTCTACGTCGGTGAAGGCCCAAACTAGTAAAGGGGTTGGCCCAAGCACCGGAGCGGTGAGCGAACGAGCAAGCACAGCAAAGCCCAGTCCATGCCGTGTGAAAATTTGGCCCATACCTCGGCCAAAAAGGCTTTTCCGGTCTCCGCAGGAACCAGCCGCGCCCTTGTCCGCTGTCCATTTTCGGGTCCGAGTGGTCATAAAAACCCTTCTCCCTCCCCGGCCTCCTCTCCCCACCCTGAACTGCGCGGTCGTGAGGCCAAACCCTAGCCCCCCGCTCCCCTTCCATTCCACGGCGTTTTCAGGTACGATTTTTTCCTCCGAATCTCCTCCCGTGCTCCGAGCTACGAATCGCTCTGCTTCACTACGTTTTCCCGGTAGGGCTATTTGTGATTCCATTTGGGATGGGGAGACCTAACCTTGCGGTTCCAGTCGGGATTTTTGGACGATTTATATTTCCGTGTTTCTGTTTGGATTGAGGAGATGCGGGGGCGATTCCTCCTCTTTATTGTTCGGCTGTGTCGTTCGTGGGATCTGACTCTTTGTCTCTTCTTTGGTTCCAGCGGGGAAGGATGTCCAGCAGGCGCTGGAGCAGGACGATCTATGTGGGCAACCTCCCCGGCGACATCCGGGAGAGGGAGGTGGAGGACCTCTTCTACAAGGTCGGGGATTTTATTTCTTGTAATAAAAGAAGGAATCTGCGTTTAAGCTATATGTTACTTGGCGTTGGCTAGATTCAACTCCGTGATGTGGTTATCCTAGGTATCTTGTTCACCATTCTCAAAAAAAAAAAGTAGCTTTTTTTTTGTGTTCGTAACTCTCTAGCTCTAAAACGAATTACTAGTACAATTTGTGCAATATAATAGGATGTATTTGAGGTGACAATATGGCACTGTTGCGCGCAAGGAAAACAGATACGGGATAAGCATAGTGATTTGAAGAGGCTGATGCCTCAGCACTCAGCTATCCCACAACTTTCTTTATTCTCAAGTCAGGATGTGTGCTCCAGGGTGTACTAGTTTTCTGCCACTGGATTTGTGGCATGATTTTGTGTAAAGGTCTAATAATATCTGCCTTGTTTATGTAGTATGGCCGTATTGTTGATATTGACTTGAAGGTCCCCCCAAGGCCGCCTGGCTATGCTTTTGTTGAGGTAAACACCCCTAATGTTTTGGATAGTGGTTAATATTTTCCCTCGTGTTGAGACATAATTGCTGAATTCCATGAGGGCAAGAACTGCAACTGTAAGCTTCTGTATTAATTTGTAGTTTGAAGATCCCCGTGACGCTGAAGATGCTTGTGCTGGACGTGATGGCTACAACTTTGATGGAAACCGTCTAAGAGTAATAACGTTATACCTTTGATAACTCGCTCTTTTTTTCTGTGTAATAGACACTTATGTATGGTGTTTGCAGGTGGAACCTGCTCATGGTGGGAGAGCTAGCGGTGGCCCCTCTCATGACCGTCCAAGCTGCTTTGGTGGCGGTAGGGGTGGCGGCGGTGGCGGTGGCGGTGGTGGACGCCATGGTGTGTCCAGGCACACGGACTACCGTGGTATGGTTTTTATTTATGTTAAAAATGATGTTTAGTACTCTGTCCTTTGCCAGCAAGCTTAATCATCTGCCGTATTGTACACAGTCCTGGTTTCTGGCCTGCCTTCCTCTGCGTCCTGGCAAGATTTAAAGGTTTTTAACCACTTCTTACTCGATTTTATCCATAAATTGATCTCTTTCATCTCAGAAAGTGATATTTGCTTGAACTATTCTGCTCAGGACCATATGCGAAGGGCTGGTGATGTTTGTTTCGCAGAAGTGTATCGTGAAGGCAGTGGTAAGTTGGATTTGGAACATTTATTTAATCTTTACTACTTGGCTTTCTTTGATGTAACACCCATCATAACTGTTAATAAGCCAGTGAAGCATGTGTAGTTCTGTTGATATTGTTTATAGAGAAAATTTCATCACAAGATCCCTTCTGAAAGTACCAGTCCAGCTTCAACCCTCAACTTACATCGAACCATGTAACAGACAAGAATATCACCTTAAGCTTATGAAATCTGAATAGCTAAGAAGAACTTCCAAGAGAAATTCCTACAACATATATCCAATCACTTACCAGTGCCTATAAGAATTAAAGAATAGCATCTCAAGTTTGTGAGATCTGAATGGCTAAGAATTATCAGAAAGTAAATTCAATCAATAGTCATTCATGATATCTTTTGTTTCTTTGTCCAAAGTCCTGACAAAATCTATTTGATGATGCTTAATCAAGTCCCACAAAACTAGGCACTCTAACCTGAAATGTTCTAGAAATGAGTATTCGTCATCACTGTTCTTTTTTAGAAGTGGTGTTTCCTTTCTCGGGACGAGATATTTGTATCCCCTTGTTCTTCAGTTGAGGCAGCATCTTCTGCTGTGCTATGGGGAATTTATGTTCCTGTGTCACATTTCAACGTTTATGCTGTGAATGTGAAGCTTTTCTTTGATTACCTGGTTACCGTGTCAATTGTTATTCCATTTTACTCCATGGATATATTATTAGTCTATATCTCGACCTGTGTTTTTGTTTTTGTTACAGGCACAATAGGGATTGTAGACTACACAAACTATGATGATATGAAGTATGCTGTAAGTCCATATTAATCTGTTTTATTGCATGATTTCACATTTGTTTATCCATTTATATGAAGAATTTTATTTGACGACCTTCTCTGACTACTAACTTGGATGACCTATAATACCTAAAATATTGCATTGTGTAGCATACTATTATACTGTTATTGTGTTAGGGCTGGTGCTTTTATTTTTGTAGTTCCCTTTGTCTGTTCCTGATGTTTCAATACATTGTCTGGGCTGTTGCCATTTGCAGATAAAGAAGCTGGATGACACTGAATTTAAAAATGCATTCTCTAAAGGTTATATAAGGGTAAGCACAGCATGAATCCGGTTCAGTTTATGGAGTCTGGTTTATGTGGTTAACACGCCCCTTCTCTGCAGGTGAAGGAATATGATGGTAAACAGGCGCGCTCGTACTCACGTAGCCGAAGCCCAAGTCGTAGCCGCAGCAAAAGCAGGAGTGCAAGGTTTATTTGTCTTATATGACGTCCTTGTTAATCTTATTGATAAGTATCTTATCATTTCACTGTGCTATGCAGCAAATCTCCCAGGGGCCGCTCAGCATCTAGGTCCAGGTCGAGGTCTGTTTCTTCCCGTTCTCGATCAGCGTCAAAAGGATGTTCCCCGTCAAGGTAATATACATTAATCCACTAGACTTCCAACCCTTATCATTTCACGAGTACACCAATATATAGTCTGCGTGTCATGATTACTTGTTCTGTCTGTGTTAATACATGTGCAAAGAAGCTTATTAATTTGAAAACAATTGTCTACTTCTGAAGAATGTATCTCTGTTCAGCGATATTCATTGGTCTGAGAGGGGAACTGTTGACTGTTACAATATTAAAATGTACGTCTGGTATCTAATCATGTAGAAACTGTGGTGCTTTTCTGCCATTTGAATTTCCTTCTCAAGCACTTAGTTTATGTTACGTATGATATGAACTGCTTAGCCTCTTGTGTTTTTTGAAGACTCGATTATCTCTTCATTTTATCTCCGATTGTGCGGCGATCTCAGGATTGTGCATTAGGATATTGAGGATGGAATTTGCTCAATTTGCTACAATTGTATTGGTTGTATGAGGTATGCTCGTTTATTGAGAGCTTCTGTGGAAAACTAAAATCATCCAATTTCTTACCTAATGTAC
Organism: Poa pratensis; assembly: GCA_947311845.1. Classification (NCBI taxonomy): domain Eukaryota; kingdom Viridiplantae; phylum Streptophyta; class Magnoliopsida; order Poales; family Poaceae; genus Poa; species Poa pratensis. The sequence continues at coordinate 15,086,139 of CAMZMU010000076.1, read as the reverse complement.
TGTAACTGATTACCATCAGAGCTTGGGCATAGCGCATTGTTTGGAATTCTGGACATAAGAGCATTAAGGATGGATTATGATGGTACAGTGGATAGGAATGTGCTTGGAGTCCAATGCTTGAGGAATGAGTTTGCTTCCTACCTTGGGCACGCGTCACATGGTCGTTGCTTGCATGCACTAACAGCATTCAACACCAGATGTTTGCATTTCTGCATGCTTTGAACTTCCGTAACTGAGTGCTTCTGTTTTCCTTGAGCTCCTTTTGCTTTCATTTGGTTAGTCCAATGCTGGGCGAAGCATGAAAGCTTTTGGACTCAAGCTGATAAAGGTGCATTTTGGATATTGAATTCAGTTGTTTGTGGAATTTTTGCAGATCACCAGCAAGATCCAAATCCCGATTGCTTCTGTAAGTTCTGTTATTGTAGTGATTACGGATCTCTTTTCCTTTTGTTTTGTACTAATGTTGTTGCTAATCTAATGATTTGTTCCCAGCCGGCAAACGGTGTAGTGGCAGCAAGCCCCAATAAACGTAGCCCAAGCAGGAGCCCATCCCGTTCACGGTCTCCTGATGTAATTTTTTTTCCTTGTCCACATTTCCTTAACTTTTGATCACATCATGTTGGCTCTGATACTTATCTAACTACGTTTTCAGGTGAAATCTGATTAGAAGCACCGCCCTGCTGCAGATGAGGCGTGAGCTCCTCATGTCTGGATAATTGTTATCCTCTTATCCTTCTTGAGAACTTTAGCAGCTGTGCAATGAGTCTTCTTCATTGTATTAACAGTATGAATTTGTATTGCCGAAGACAATCAAACCAGTCTTTGTTGCTTCATCTATTATTTTCGTCTCCTCAATGTTACTCAAAACTCATCTAAGATTGTTGTGAATTTATGTATCAAGTACGCTAGACATTGTTTATGTCATGTGCGTTTTTTTGTGATTTTTATTTTTACAATAAAACATTATATGGATACGAAATCATGCTACCTTCGGATTTAAGGGTGCGTTTGGATCCTGGTAAACTTTTGCTAGGCTATCAGTTTGGTACTGCAAAAATGTCATCCTCGAAATGTAAATCCAACTAGCCTTAAATCCTGTTTTCACAACTCGCGAGTGAAAATTATAACTGACTCTGAATATGTCACTATATGATAATCGTGTTTTCACAACCAAGTTTTATCCATATTAGTGTTCCTTTGTCGTGCTTTTGCAATATTTTTATGCATAGCTAATTTTACACAACAGCAATGACAAATGCATCAACCGTGAACCAAGCCTTAGCCACAAAAGTAAAACCTGTATTTGGCATTGACGTGGACCATGGTAATCCTGGTTTTGCAATCTGTTTTTCTTTTTGCCTATTTAGTGTCTGTTTACCATTGTGATAGCATCGAGTATTTATTTGGTCTGATTTCGTTTATTTTGTGGCTATGCACAACATAGGATAACTTTTTTTTTGAACGGTAAGGGTCCGGAAGAATCAGGGTTGTAAATGGATAGAATAATTTTCGCACCATATTCAATTCTGGAACCGTTTTAAAGAATCCATATCTCCATTGAAATAATCCAGCGGATAATGATATCCAACTCTGAACTTAACACCTGGATACAGTATAGGATATGGTTGACAAATAGCTCCGAATTGGATTATCCGAAAAATAAATAGGAATATCCGATGGTTGTAATTTGAATAATCCGATTTTATGTCGAAATGTCCAACTTAATAGAGCACAATTGGCGACGAACAACAAGTCACTTACATGGTCATTGTACGGGGAAGGCGTTTTGAATCCCTGTAAAGCATTTCAAAATATTCTAAAAAAAATGGTGACGAACATATACATGTTTTTTCAATGATGCAATGACATGTGTGGTGCGCTATGCAAAAATAACAAAATCAGTGCTCTATTTTTTTTTTTTGAAATCCCATTTTGACCACTGATTTGTCCGCCCACTCTCACACTCTCTCCAACATGCGGGGGCAACCAGGTGAACCACCCGTCGACGTTGATAGGGACTAAATCTAAACCGATTGACTAATCATCGGTGGACTCCGGGCCCACCTATCAGAGGGTGCGTGCGGACAAGTCCATCCCCCCTTGAGCCGGGCCCAAAAGACGAGAGTGGACACGGAATGCCTGACAACATTTTCATGCCGGGTCGATGGGGCTGCTGGTGATTTTTTTTTGTCCGGACCCATTGGGCCGTTGGGCCTTTCAGCGACCTATTAGAGATGCTCTTACTATTAACTAGCAAATTGCCCGTGCGTTGCAACGGGATTACAATCAAGTATATAGTGTTATGTTTTGCCAAATAACATCCATTCACGTTAAAAAATAACAATTCGATGGAAACAAATAGGTATAAACTGTATTCTACTTGATTATATTACTGTGTAAATTAGACTTCTACAAATGACAATGCAAGTCCATTTTACCATAAAATTGAGCATTAAACCTTTTTCGTCACGCAAAAACAACGCTAATAAGAGAATTTTTCGGAGGTCAATTTTGCGGATCATTGAAAACACCTTGAATTGATATTGTTTGTTTCAATTAACCCACCGTGATCAGAGGCGATTTAAATTTCCATGTACTTGTAGTGAGTGTAAATGGACTCCACTTAGCTACGTCTAATTGCTATATATCTTTTTTAATTTAATTGCTATATATCTGGCACATCACAACGACAGTGCCAAAGCTAAGTCAAAACTGAATAAAGTTTAAATATGGATGTCGACAATGACTTAAATTAGTTTAACAATACACTGAATAAGATGCATGCATGCTTAGAAGATGATGTGCATTCATCGGACACTTTCCTTCAGATTTGAGCTGCAATTGTGTGACTTGTGTCACTTGGTGTTAAAATAACCTGCATCAACTGTTGATCTTGTAGAGGTCCTTTTACCTGCTCTCTTTTTTCTAACCCTGTACAACCTCAAGCCAGCAACATATGTAATTGCAAATTTAAAGCTGGCTTCCTTCTGACTATAGTTTTAAAGCCGGTAGATTGAAAAACAAATAGAATGAAATAGCTCAAATATCTACGGAACCACCAATAGTGCCTAGTAAAATATCTATGGAAGCTTCAGTCTTTGTTATGCAAAAGCATTAGGACATCCGCACCTCTCCTTGTCGTGGACCTCCTTCATCAACGAGACCTTTGACTGCAATGCAACAGTGTGTTTGTTGGGAGAGGGCAGATTACAGCTATGGAGGGCTAGGTGAATCCAGAAGGGGAGAACTCCAAGCACGCTCGTGGCCTGACTTGCAGCTATCATGCTGATGGTTGGAGAGAGAAGCCACGGAGAATGCCACCGCTGCCGGAACGGAGCGCCGCTGCTGACCCATAGCTTCTCTGGGTGACAAGATGCGAGCGAGGAACACTGTCGCGGCTGCCCCGTCGGTACTGTCGTCCCACGTTGGCGAGCCGCGCGCGTGTAGCAAAACTGCAGAAGCCGACGGCGCTGCGAGACTCCGCGTCCGCACCCGCAGCCTGCTCAGCTCCGCGTGCGCCTCCCCGTCGTCGCCGCGTCGCGGCGCTGTCGCTCCGGCCATCCCTGTGCCCAGATGGTCCGCAGCTCTTTCTCTGCTGCTCCTTGTTCCTTGATTGGGAGCGACCGGTGCTCGATCGATTAGAGATACATGTCGAGCAGTACCAGAGTCGGGTGGGAGCAAGAGTTGGAATAGGATTGGGAAGTCAGCGATCTGGAGCAGGTGGTCGCCTCGGGGCTTCCTGCCGGCGGCCGCGGCATCTCCCGTCGGTCGGTCGCCGCCGCTTAGAAGAGAAAGGGGGGAGGGATTGTGCCGGAGGTGGGTGAATAGAGTTTAGGGGAGAAACTGCAAAATTGCCGATTTCGTGGACTGCGGGTTGATTCCATGCTCTGCGAGGAGGCAAATTGCAAAATCGCCGCGACGTACAATGTACGGTCGACTAAGGATATTATATTATACTAGTCGAAATGCCCGTGCGTTGCTACGGGCTATCAGACAGATGAACTCAGTCATTGTGTTTTGTAATTAACCACACCAACTTCATCACTGTGCATGAAATATAAATAATTTATCATGTGAATATTCACACCTAGCATTATATGGACGTGTATTCGTTGACTTTACCATACACAAAATCAGTTTAGAATTAACTTCCCGATGAAAAATAAATAAATATATACATGATAATTTTCATGCATAAATTTGAAGAAGCATATTTTTCCCTAAAAGCAATCCATAACATTTGTTGTCATTGTAACAGTAGAATCTTCAGACTAAATTTTGTCTAGAATCTTCAGATATAAAATAGTACTTTGTGATATTTTTGATTGCACTTGCATTCTTATCATCTAAAGAACAGTGTTTGGCATCCCATAAAAAGTATTTAATATCCGTTACATGCTGTTTATTGTAGTTTAGTTTAGCTAGCAGGGCATCTATTTATCTCAGCTTCTGTCTCACCGAATCTCAAAAAAAAAAAAGCTTCTCTCCTCTCTCTCACCGTTACCTTGTTTCTTTGCTTTGACTTCTCTTTCTTCTTTCTGTCAATCAAGCTAGCGCACGCCGGCCTGTGCACCAGGCATCCGGCCATCCGCGCAGCTCTGCCCCCCCCCCCCCCCCTCGCCCCTCCCTAAATTAGTAGTGGCTGAGGATTTCACTTGGCGGTGGCAGCGGCCGTAAATTCTCCCAAAACACAGGGGTAAAATCGGAAAAGTGAAAAACGCACCAACACCTCCTCAAGCAATATTATATAGTAGAGACTAGCAAAGTGCCCGTGCATTGCAACGGGTTTAAAATAAATATTTATGTGTTGACAATCTAAGAAAATAATTTATTTTTTATCAGTCAAACATCTTATCTTTAACTCTGGTTTTAACTTGAACATGGTATATTTCATGCCAGACTTTGTTCAAGTTTATTCTCTAGAACCATTAATTAAGTTATCCAATTCTTAGTTTGAATAAACTAACGAACAAAACAGATAATTGTCTGCATTCTCTGAATAACTTATGGTAATTTCACATTTGGCGTGATTGACTACAGATTGCTAGCTGAAGATTATAGCAGGGGAACAAATGGTGCCTATAGCAATTATTTAACACTTGGCATACAACTAAAAGCCTAAAAATATATTTCACCCCAGAGCATCAGGAAAGCTTCTCAAGAAATTGAGGAAAGTTGTCACTTCCACAAACTCTGAACGCCGCTTCTGAGCTAACACCTTGATCAACTAAGATGAGCTCCAATGGTCTCCCGCTTGGGGCTGCAAATGAGCAGGTAGGCCAGGTCTTGCTCCTCCATGATGCGTGGCATATGCCGAGCTCCTGTTAGCACTTGTTGAGACGATTGATTGGTTGCACATTGGTTGATCATCGCAAAGAAGACGTTGAGCGGAATGATTACGTACTGACGTACAGGTTACAAGTCTTATTGAACCGATTGATTCCACATGGTAGATGCAGCTTAGCGTAGAGCGCACGGGTCTGATGTTTGGATCTCTGGCGAAACGCTGTGATGCCCAGATCCCTCGGCCAGCGGCTTGTCGGCGTTGACGGCAGTTGCGGCCGACCCGCCATGCTGTAGGCCATTGAGGCCGCGGACCTGGTGCGGCAGTGCCCAGGTGAGCCCTACTCGTATGCCGTCTTCGCCGGCGGTGTTGGCACTGCTGGCCTGGGAGGCAGCGGGCCATGGGATGGCGGGAGGCAAAGCTCAGGGCGGACAAGCAGGTTGGATACGGCCGTCGGTGTGTGCTCCGGGTGTGCGGGCGGCAACTTCCATGACGGACGGTGCTTCTAAGTTCTTCATCGTCGTCCCCGCCGCCGCCCCTGTTGCCTCCGGGCTCTGCTCTGTGATTTGCTTTCTCGATGGATACCGGTCGGCTTAGGGGTGAAAACTTCTGTACAATGGGCCAATGCATAAGTATGGACTACGGGTTGTTTTACAAATAGCTGAGGGGTTAAACTGCAAAACGATCACGACGTACCACGGCCACAGTCGTTTACTCATATTATATACTCTCTCCGTTCCAATTTAATTAACTTGCTATACATCACATGTGGATGTATCTAGTCATGTAACATGTTTAGGTGCATCCACATTTGGCGCATAGCAAATCAATTAAATTGGAACGGAGGGAGTAGTCTCTACTATATAATATCGTTAAAGGTGGTGATGATGGTACGTCAAAACGTGTTGTACTTTTGCAAAACGTGTTGTGCAGCCAGCTAGCATAGGTATCCGACTCCATATACAAGTCCGGATCAGCCATCGTCGATTTGGCAAAGATCAACTTCGGCTAGGGGTGTAAACGGATCGGATCGGATCTGATTTTGCCTCTACCATATCCTTTACCATATTTTTTACTCGGATTCGGATCGGATCGGATAATGAACGGTTGCGGATTCGGGGGCGGATAGATATAATCACGGATTCGGAACGGAAACGGAGCGGATTCGGGGCGGAAAGAAAATTATTCGGATCGGTATGCGCAATGTACATCATCAACCCACATAACTAAAAACAATATCTAAACAACGTAATAATCTAGCAAAGTTGTACTCTATTAGTTTAGACAAATAGAACTAATTACAAATTGTGCTCCACAAATGAACTTCACAACTCACTAACTACAAACCGTGCTCTATTAGTTTAGACATTTCGGTAGAAAATCGGATTATAACCATCGGATAATCCTAATTAATATTCGGATAATCCATATTCGGATGCTATTTTACATACCATATCCTATACCATATCCGGGTGTTCAGTTCGGAATCGGATATCCTTATCCGGCAGATTGTTCGGAACCGGATATGGATTCTTTAAAACGGATTCGGCGACGGATTCGGTACGGAAATTATCCTATCCGTTTACACCCCTAACTTCGGCCCATCCATGATCAGACCGGCCCACCTACAAAAATAACGGAACTTAAATGTACACGACTCGATTTCTAAGTCAGCAAACGCTATTTGCTATCCGACTCGGTTTAGAACTTCTGACCAGCAAACAATGTTTCCTATTAAAAAGGAACACGACCGCAACACGATCGCCTATACCAGAACACAACAATTAATCCACGGAAGACACTCATCAAATAGCCCACAGTTTTCACAAAGGAAAACACATATCCACTACCGCACTGTTCTGTCGACTTGGACACCGTCTCGACGTTCTGCGCCTGTGTTTCTGCCACCAAGCTCGCAGTTCCGCCGACTTCGCCGCCGTCTTGCTGTTCTTACAAAATTCACCGCAACTACATCCGCCCGTGTTTCTCCCCGTCCTCCTCATTTTGCTCTGGTCTGCAGGTAAGGCATAGTTATTTCAGTGTATGAAACTTAATTTCGTATATGCTTGCTAGATTGATAACTGCACGAACACAATGTTACAGTCAGCACAAAGGGAGTGATTCAGATATAGGCAAAATTCTAGCAAGCCATCCATCAACACCCTATGCCTGAACTACTTTCTGAACTATACAAAAAATAATGTACGTCTATAGAAACACCGGTCCTCTGAAATGTCCTTGTTGACAATTTTTTTTACTAACAATACATAACAGACATTTGTTTCACTATAATCAGTTAACTAACGATGTCAATACAAGTTTAGAACAGTCAAGAGTTTTGGCTTTGTATTTCTCGGTTACAATATCTCTCTGTCTGCATTCTTTTTTCAGTTACGGTTTGAACAATCTGAGTATTTGATGTATAACAATTATGTATTGTTGTGGTTGCAGAAAATGGATAACAACGTAGAATCAACAAATAATAAAAAACAAGAAAGACGTGAACGCGATAGAGCTCGACGAAATAGTTTGACGGCTGAGCAGAAGGAGGAGATTAATGCACGTAGAAGAGCAGCACGGCAAAACAAAGGGCTCGATGAAAGGAATGCACGACAAAGGGATAGCAGAAAAAATATATCCCTAGACGAGAGGCAGGAAAGGAATGCACGACAAAGGGATAGGAGGAAAAATATATCCCTAGAAGAGAGGCAGAAGAACAACGCGGGACGACGCACATCCAGGCAAAGCATAACCGGAGAGGAGAGGGCAGCACTGCTAGCTAAGCGCAAGGCAAACGCTGCAGCTAAGAGGAACACACCGTGCGCTGAATCTATCGCGATGCCGTGCCCAAATGCAACAAATTTGCAAAAGATACCTTCAACGAGCACGCCGGAGTATATAATCAGGACCGAAGGTAACACACCAATCTTTACTCCCTTTATTTATGCAATATTTAATAAATTATATTTATGTCATGGCACATCAATGCATCATACTTAACAGATCAAAAATGTTGTAGGCGACATGGAGGTCTTCCTCAGCGGTATCATGGACGAGAATACCATAACCAACGACCTCATGGACGAGGATTGCTACACGTATGGACGTGAAGGTACTTTAGTCCTGACTTTCCATCGACCCTATCTCTTACGATTCAGTGTTGTGACATCTTATTCATTTAGGTATCGACGATGATGGCATGGACACAGATACAACAATGGACTCATCAGATAAGGGTGCTATTGATATAGATCCTTTTGACTTTGTGTACTCAAACCTCCCAGATAGCACACACATACTGAATCAAGTCCCGGACTGCGAACACTGCCATGCCAAGAGGTTTGAGTATGAGACACCCGGTTTTTGCTGCCGAAACGGACAGATCGAACTGGCTGAACAAGTTCCTATACCGGAGCTGATGAGGTTATGGTCTAGCGCGGATGCAGACAGCCGACATTTTCGAGAAAGCATACGATTCTTTAACGGCCACTTCTCCTTCACAACCCTTGGCGTCAGTCTTGACAACGACTGCACGAACATGAGGTCCGGGGTCTACACGTTCCGAGCACAAGGAAAAATGTACCACAACGTGCACTCATTCGGGCCAGGCTCTCGCTCGGAACATCTACAACTCTACTTCTACGACGATGATCCCAGCCTGGTCCATCGCAAGGAAGCAACCAAGGAACTAGATCAGGAGGTCGTCCAGAAAATTGTGGAAATACTGAGAGGAAACCCCTACTCCGAGCAGTTTAGGAGATTGGGCGAGCATAAGGATAACCTTGAGGACTACCGTATAGAACTGAACACGGACAAAAAGCTAGACCAACGAAGATACAACACACCACTGTCGTCCGAGGTGGCTGCGATATGGGTCGAGGGCAGCGATCCGACAAATAGGTTCAATCGCAGCATTACCCTCTACGGTAACAACAATGAGAGGCACAGTATACATGCCACACAAGGATGCTATGACCCGCTCTCGTACCCCCTCTTCTTCCCAAAGGGAGAGCTTGGTTGGCATCCGAATATACCTAAACATAATAAGTCATGGGACCTTGCGCAGCTACCAAGAGCAGATCGTGAAGATGATCCAGGTATCTCGGATACTTCTGAATATTTTAGTCTATCCTTCGCATATGTTGAATAACCTTATTTTTCTTCCGCAAATGTCGAATAACCTTATTTTTCTGTCACAGAGGGGGGTGGCCGTCTATGCGTCTCCGTCAGGGACTACTACTGTTACCGACTACAGACGCGTCCTGCTATATTCAACCCCATACTGCATGGAGGGCGTCTTTTCCAGCAATGGGCGGTGGACATGTACATAAAGATCGAGGGTTGTAGGTTGAATTGGATCAGGGAGCACCAGCCACAGATACGTGCTGATCTATATAAAGGCATTGTCGATAGCATCACGGCCGGAGAGACTCGAGCGAGTGCTGTTGGCACAAGGATTGTGCTACCTTGGAAATTCCAGGGGTGTTTCCGAGACATGAAGCGGAGGCATATGGATGCCATGGCATTGGTACAGACGTATGGCAAGCCTGACATCTTCCTGACAATGACATGCAATCCCAACTGGCAGGAGATACAGGATGCCCTTCTTCCAGGCCAAACCCCGCAGGACCGGCCAGATATTGTGGCGCGAGTATTTAGGGCCAAGCTAGAGATGATGAAATATATGCTGACCAAGAAACACATCCTAGGCGTTGTGAAGGCGTGGGTCTATGTGACCGAGTTTCAGAAGAGGGGCCTCCCGCATGCCCATTTCCTATTGATCATGGATGCCAATTATAAGCTACTTGTGCCGGAGCAGTATGACCACCTCATATCAGCGGAGCTCCCAGACAAGGATAAGTACCCGGAGCTATACGCCATGGTTGTTAAACATATGATGCACGGCCCATGCGGTGCCCTAAAGCCAAACAACGTCTGTATGCAAGATGGGTCGTGCAAGTGTAGGTACCCACGGACGTTCAACGAGACAACCATACAAGGGAAGGACTCATACCCCATTTATCGGAGACGGAAGGACGGACGTTCAGCGAAGGTCCGCGGTGCAACGCTCGACAATAGATGGGTTGTGCCGTACAACCCTCACCTCTTGCGGCTGTTCAACTGCCACATCAACGTGGAGGTGTGCTCCAGCATAAAGGCAGTGAAGTACCTATATAAGTACATATACAAGGGCCACGATCAAACTTCATTCAACATCGACAAGCCCGACGCTGATGGTAACATAGACGAGATAAAGAGATACGTTGACGCAAGGTGGATTACACCACCTGAATCCATGTGGAGGATATTTGGCTTCGTACTCTCAGAGATCCATCCGTCTGTACTACAGTTGCCGCTTCATCTACCAGATATGCAAAGAGTCACATTCAAAGAGGGAGACAACCTAAACGACGTCGCAGCCCAGGAGAACGCATCCATGCTAACAGAGTATTTTGTGGCTAACCAGAACAACGAGTGGGCTAGAGGTATTCTCTATAGGGATTTTCCACAATGGTTCACATGGCAACCAGAGAAGTATTGGAGGAAAAGGAAAAGGGATCTTCACCAAGTAGGCAGAATCGTGACAGCCAATCCCGCCGAGGGGGAGCGGTACTTTCTTAGGGTGCTTCTTAACCATGTACCAGGCTCGACGTCCTTCGAAGACCTGAAAACCGTTGATGGTGTGCTATGTGATACCTTTCGTGAGGCCGCGGAGAGGAAAGGTCTAATTGAGGCCGACAACACGCTTGATGAGTGTCTTACTGAGTCGGAGCAGTTCGCCATGCCAAGCTCACTCAGGAGGCTCTTCGCAACGATCTTGGTATTCTGTGAGCCTGGCGATGTGCGCGGTCTTTGGGATCGACACCTTGAGGCGATGTCAGACGACTACCGGCGACAACACACGTGTCCAAAAGCGGTGGAGCAAATGGTGTTGCTTGATATAAGGGGCATGCTAGAATCCATGGGTAAAGACATAAAGTCGTTCCCTCTTCCAGACATAGACGAGACATATGACAACACTGGAGGCGAGGCTAGGGAGGTAATCGAGGAAACCAACATCAAGGTTGACGAGGAAGACGCTGCACTAGCAGCCTTACTAAACACCGAGCAGAGGCTTGCCTACGACGACATACTAAAGGCAGTTGATGACGACGATGGGGGAGTATTCTTCGTCGATGGTCCGGGAGGCACTGGGAAGACATACCTTTACAGGGCACTGCTCGCTACGGTACGTGGACAAGGAAATATAGCGGTGGCCACAGCGACGTCCGGTGTCGCCGCTTCAATCATGCCGGGAGGCAGGACAGCCCACTCGAGGTTCAAGATCCCACTAAACCTTGAAGAAGGGGCATCATGCAACTTCACTAAGCAGAGTGGGACTGCCAAGCTCCTGAGGATGGCTAAACTCATACTATGGGACGAGGCAACCATGACGAAACGACAGGCAGTTGAAGCATTGGACAGAAGCATGCGCGACATCATGGGCCGCCAAGACCGACCTTTTGGGGGCAAGACTGTCGTGTTCGGTGGGGACTTCAGGCAGGTGCTTCCGGTAGTAAGGAAAGGGTCACGAGGTCAGATAATCGACGCGAGCCTGCGGAGTTCCAACCTATGGAAGGGTATGCGCCAACTAAGGCTCGTAAGGAACATGAGGGCGCAAAACGACCAGTGGTTCGCGGATTACTTGCTGAGGATAGGCAACGGCACCGAGGAAACCGACGAGGAAGGAAACATCCAGCTTCCGGAAGATATATGTGTGTCGTCTAAGGGCGACGCGGCTGACATAGAGAATTTGATCGACCATGTGTTTCCTGCCCTAGACCAAAACATGGACAATACAAATTACATGACTTCTCGAGCGATCCTCTCCACAAAGAACGACAACGTCGATGGAATAAACATGCGCATGATTGAGCGTTTTCAGGGAGAGGAGATGATCTACCATAGCTTCGATAGTGCAGAGGATGATCCGCATGGCTACTATGCTCAAGAGTTTCTTAACTCGCTGGCTCCTAATGGGATGCCCCCGCACGCGCTTAAACTGAAGATCAACTGCCCCATTATACTGCTGAGGAACATTGACCCGGCTAATGGGTTGTGCAACGGCACGAGGCTGGTCGTCCGTGGGTTCCAGAGAAACGCAATTGACGCCGAGATTGTGGTGGGACAGCACGCTGGGGAGAGGGTGTTTCTCCCTCGGATACCTCTTTGTCCGTCCGACAGTGACATGTTTCCCTTCAGATTCAAGAGGAAGCAGTTCCCTATCAGGCTTAGCTTTGCCATGACGATCAACAAGGCGCAAGGGCAGACCATCCCGATTGTAGGCGTGTACCTACCGGAGCCGGTGTTCTCTCATGGTCAGCTATACGTCGCGTTATCCAGAGCGACCGCGAAAAGAAACATCAAGATCCTCGCCATGAAAGTCAAAGGAAAGGACGTGACCAAGAATTCAAAGAAGAGAAAACGAACTGAGTCCTTAGTAAAGACCACAAAGAACATAGTCTACAAGGAAGTCCTTACCATCTGAAATAGCTGAACCTGATTTGAGCAGATTACTTTATGATAATTATATCGTTCAAAATGTAATGGATACAAACATATTTAATTTTTTCTTATATGAATATCTATGTGCATTTTGACTTACACGTGAGAAATATGTGATGAAAGAGATATTTTTTGGCGGGGAAAAGAGATAAATATTAAGGATAGAGCATTCAATTAACATGTACTACCATTTTAGAGTCAAAGGATATACAGGCAACGACATAAAGCAAAACAATATTAATAAAAACTGCAGGCATCGCATGTAGTTCAAAAGAAACAAAGGAAAGCAATAAGTTGCAACGTCTTACACTGTAATCTGAATTACTGAACACAATAATTAAGAAATTTTCTCCAAACTGAAGTCCCATAAGAAAGTAACTTAGTGCAGGTTTAGTGCAATACCTAAAAACCTGAAGTAGAAAGTGTCCAGCAATAATTACCATTTGGTGTGTCAACATTAGGACAAATCTTGATTGTGTTACTAAATCAGTAATAAGAAATTATTCGTCCCCATCTACACCAAACCATTTAACATTCCAAATGCAACCTGGATGAAAAATATTTACCAAACAACTCAGCATCTAATCTGAATGGGCAAACCATGGTGCTATAGAGAATTGGATGGCATGGAAAACATACTTCTTAAACGGAGGTGCTTCGTCTTCACAATTTCATGCCGACAAAAAGAAGCATATCTCAGCGAAAACAACAATGACCGAATCTACTGCTCCAGGTCGGCCACATGCTTCTACAGCAGATTCCTTGATGATTAGTATGTATTTCAAAATTTAAGGCATGCAAACATATTTGATTTTTTTATTATATGAATATCTATATGCATTTTGTGTTTACACCTGAGACATCTGCGATGAAAGAGAAAAAAATTAAGCGTAGAGCATTCAATTAACATGTTCCATTTTAGAATCAAAGGATATACATGTTCTCATTGATGACAGGCAACGACAAAAACCAAAGCAATATTAATATATAGACTACAGACATTGCATGTAGTTTGAAAAAACCAAAGGAAAACAATAAGTTGCAACGGCTTACACTGTAATCTGGATTATTGGACTCAATAATTAAGAAATGTCCTCCATCCTGCAGCCCATAAGAAAATAACTTAGTACAGTTTTAGTGCAATACCTAATAAACTGAAATAGACGGTGTACAAAAATAATTACAATTTGGTATGTCAACATTAGGACAATCTTGGGCGTGATACTCCTGCCACAGTAGACAAACAAAACTCTAAGCTCGGCCCAAACAATTCAGTGACAAGAAATTTTTCATCCCCATCTACACCAAAGCATTTAACATTCGCAGTGCAACCTGGATGCCAAATATTTACCAAACAACTAAGCCTCTAATCTGAATGAGCAAACCATGGTGCTATACAAAATTGGATGGCATGTAATACATACTTCTCCTTAAACGGAGGTGCTTCGTCTTCATATTTTCCTGTCGACACAAAGAAGCATATCTCAGCAAAACATGCTTCTACATAACTACAGAGGCATTAAAATGAGCAAGCAGAAAAGGAGTAGAGGAGAGCAAGCTGCAGCCAAAATGCACTGCCTAGCCGGCTTCCGGATGGCGACGAGGAGATGGAGTCTACACTCAGACGGCGCACCAACACGCAGATGGACTACTACGCCCTCTCCGTGCTCTTTCTCACGCCCTCGTCGCCGGCAGCTCGACAGGAGTCCGTGGCCTGCTCGTCGGGCCGGGGAGTTCATGGGCGGACCATGGGGAAGGAAATCGGCGCCGTTCGAGCACAGGGGCGGCGCGCGAGGTGGCACGGGAAGCGTCGGGACGGCAGGGCTCTAGCAGGGAGGTGGCGAGGGCGGGCGCTGCACACGCGGAGCTGGGAGGCCACCGTCGGCGGAATCCACAAAGCCAACAATTGCTATGGAGGGGCGAAGGCTTGGAGGAGCAGCTCACAGAGCACCGGAGTTCGGGCGGTCGGCGCAGACGAGCTCAGCGGTGAGGATATGAGAGCTCAGCGGTGGGGAATGGGGATCTTGGGACAGGGACTGACGGGAAGCAAGGAAGAAGAAAAAGCACTCCTTTTTTTTTCCTTCGTCTTCATTCTCATTTTTTCTTTCATTCAGCAGAATTTTATTAGTATAACGTTACTTGAGATAAGCATCGTATGCAGATCAATTATGCAAATATAAATTTTCTACAATACTAAACAATCAATTGATTTTAGGATATACTAGCAAAACTGCCCGTGCGTTGCAACGGGCCTAAATTAATTTAGACATCTTAACTTGAAGTATACACTGATTTTTGTTGTATCATCGTATAAAAAGTATGTTGGTTTTAGATGTCCCACTATACAGCATTCCTTAGAAACTAAACAAAAACACACCACTTTCTTTCTAATTTTCTCTGTAAACATCATGTGTAGACAAAATTATGAAATCATGATGCAGAAAATCACTTGTTAAATTACATAGAAAACAAGAAGTTAATTGTATCACACCGACTTCTCGGTTCAATTTCAACAAACAAAAGCACGCAAAGGAGGTCAATACAATAAGCGCATGTTGCCACGGAATAACAAACAAAGTCATAGAGATATTGATTAAAGCATTATTGTAGTTGTAATGTTTGCCTCGCATGTGATTTATGACTTTGTTGCGACATTGCCATATTCCATATTTCACATCCTAGAGATTATATTTTCTCATAATCAATGCATAATTATGTGAAGCTGTTGAAATACATTACAATTAGTTTGGAAGAACTGTTGTTTTCACACAACTGAAAACGCTGGAACAATGGAAACATGTAAGTAAACGAAGAGAGCACACACACAATGGGAGGACGAGATCACTATGAGATGGCAGAGATGGTAAATGAACATTAGTAGAGTTATTAGCATAGAACCACCACATTACACACCAATGTTCGAAAAACCACCACTTTACGTTTGAATCGCACAAAACCGCTGGTATAGACGAGATTTTTTGCAATTCGGACTAAAACTCAATTGATCACGAATTAACAGCGATTCTGACAGATGGGACCCACCGGTCAGACTCTACGTGGCAGCACATGTTGACTTTTGCTGAGGTGGCACCATGGCCCACATGTCAGACAATATAAAAATAAAAAAGAAACAAAAAAGTCAAATCATACCGGTCTTCTCCGGAGCGGAAGCACACGGCGCCGCCCGGGCTTTCCTGCCGCCGGCGGACGCCCTCCTCCGGCTAGCTCGTGCGCGCTAATTGCAATCGGCTAGCTCGTGCGCGCGCTGCTCCAGATTGACCGCGCTATTTTAATAATACGGAGGCCGGAGCCGGCCGGGCGACGTGCGGAGGCGGGGACTCGGCAGCCGGGGAGCGGGAGCCGGCACGGGCGAGGCGCGGCCAAATTACCCGTGCGTTGCTACGGGTTGAATTATATTTTCCCATTACGCTTATGTAGCAGTTGCCAAATCGATCGACCCGTGTAACTCTAGCCTCAGTTCATCATGTTCTATCCTTTAGAAAGATGACTCTTTTCTTAAAGCAAGTCGAACTAAAACAATAAACCTATATCTCTATATGTAATTGAACATGTTTTAGTTTTATCTACGTTAGTTTCTTAATCTTTAATTTTTTTATTATGGCGGAATTGAAAGACAATGGAAGAACCATGCCGATACGCCCGAGTTAAGGATTGGGTGGTGACGGACTCACGGTAATATGATGAAGAACTCCCTACAGAAAACATGCACCACTGCACAAATGTGTATGAATGTCGTATTTTTTCAGCACAACCATACAATCGTAGTTCTGTCGAAAAAAGAAAAAGAAAATATTGTCGTTCTCAATAGAAAATCGCATGCATGCGGTAGCATCCCGATCCCCTTTTAGTCTGTTCCTCTCTCAGCGAATAATCTGCCGGCCAGCAGGGAGCCGGGCGCGGCCGAGGCAGGCCGGGCCGAGCTGCGGCGCGAAGCCGGCGCAGAGGACGGCCAGCCGGGACCGAGGTGGAGCTGGAGGAGGGAGCCGGCCAGGGGCGAGGCCACGGCGGGGAGACGCGTGGGCGTTGGAGCCCGATGGAGGCGCATCCAGATGCAGCCGGCCGGCCGGCCGGCTGGATCGATTCGCGCGGGGCAGCTGGGCGGGCGTTCAGCCGGCCATGCACGCACGTTCGATCCAGCAGGCTGCTAGTCTGCTGCGCTGGTTTGATCCAGCAGCTCGTGTGCCTGCTTGCCTGTTGATGCAGAGTAACGCGGAGAAAAGCTTGGGTGCGGACGCGGTTGCGCCGGCGTGGAGCAGCTGGTGCGGGGGAGCACGGGCCGCCGCCATCGCCGAGAGCTCGCGCCTCCGGGCTGCGCCGCCGGCCCCTTGCCCTGCTCTCCTCGCCCGCAGAGGCGTTCGCTGGCGCGGACGGCGACGGGCTCGCGGCGGGCAGCCACCCCGTGTCTGATCACAGGCAGGACACCACCGAGAAATCCAGCGCGCCGTCGCCGGGGATCGAGTCCTCGCCGGGGCCGGGCCAGGGCGCCGTCGCCGGGATCGATTCTGCTCTGGGCTGTGGTCGCCGCTGCGAGCAGACGAGCTAAAAAAAACTAATTCGAATCGTTTTTTTTCACTTATTGGTGGTATGGTGGGTAATTTGTACCAATATAGGGAGGGTAAAATTGGCAATATAAAAAAAGTACCAACCATCATCTGAAGCCATATTATATACTCCCTCCGATCCGAAAAACGGGCGCGGATGACAGTTTGCAAAAATGCCCTCAAACATTTTCGGAAATTTACCCACAGTACGCATCGTCACGTTCTCTCCCCAACACAACGCCACCTCCTCCTCTCCCAAATCCCAATCCCCTTTCCGTCCGCCATCGTCGCCGGCCGATCTCCGGTGGCTCGTCCCGACGCCGACCCACCTACCAGGCACCGCTACTCCTCCTCCACCGATTCCATGGCGCGGAACCCCCGATCCGCAGCCACCACGGCGAACCCTAGACGCCCAAGATCCCGGCAAATCGGCGCCGCTTCGGGAGCGAGCTCTCCGGTGCGGGCGTGCGAACCAGGGCCAGTGGTAGGGGATCGCTGCGTCGGGAGTCCCGGAGGACGACCGGTGGTTCGCCTCCCCCGGCTGCTTCTGCCGGCAGTCCGGCTGGAGCTGCTGGCGAGCGACCATGCACTCGAGCTTCTGCTGCTTCCGGCCACCTACTCCTGCCGCCGGACACGCCCCAGTGCTTCTGCTGCTGAGGGCCACCATCCCGAGCTGCTGCTGCAGGCGAGTTCTCTCTCCCTCTTACATCTATTCTTGCTAAAAAATGCAACTTCTTTACTCTCTTTTGGGACAGCGCACAACATTTGCCATGTGGTAATGGCAATTGCTTCTCTTAGTACTCTGCTTTGATCAGTGACAAGTATGAACAAATAGGAGATGTTCTTCAGTTTTCACCTCTGTTCATATGCAGTTCTGGGATGGGATGAGGGTAGGGCCACTTTGACTGCGTTGGATCTGCTTATTTATGCTCAGTCGTTTAACTAGAGTTGGTCTTCTCTCCAGCTCCCTGTTCTTAATAAATGCTTATTTAGGACTATCTCATTGTTGTTGTGGACTAGGGAACTATCTTCTCTGTAATTTAGGGTCGTTTGAGGTTAACTACTGGCTTTGTTTCTAGGCTGCTGAATAGTATTTGGTCATATTTTGTTTTTTGTGAGATCATCCAAGCATGTGTTTCTTTTCCATGGTTTGCAACTTTGCATAAGGAAATTATGCAAAGTGTAGCATGTGCATCTGTGAATACCAAACTTGCACTTGGTCACAAAGGCTCATCTCCTTTTCATCTTTATCTTGCATTTGTGTGCTGGTCGTTTATGAATTCATGAAGTCTAGCATGTGGATCTGTGAGTACCAATCTTGCACTTGGTCACAAAGGCTCATTTTCGTTTCATTTTTCACTTGCACTCGATGTTATTCCATGCTTGCTGCTGCAGATCATGGCGACGAGCTGCAGAGATGCTGCTGGAGATCACGACGGCGAGCACGGCGAGCTGCAAAGCCCGCTGCTGTTAATCATGTCCGGATGAGCACGGCGAGCCCGCAGGTGTCTGCAGCGGCGCGCTGGCACCGCAGGTGGAGTGCAGCACCCTCTGGTTCTTCCTTGTCTCCATGGAGCTCGCGTTGTCCTGCAAGCTCTACCTCTACCTCAAGTACTCCTGAGCTCGGCGCAGAGGATGAGCGAGCTGGTCGCGAGGAGCTGCAGCCTGCAGGGCCGGAGGAGCACGGCTCAGCTGTGGTGGCCGGCGGCCGGCCGAGCGGAGGAGCGGCGGCAGCAACGGCCGCGGCTCAGCTGCGGCGGCCGGCCGAGCGGAGGAGCGGCGGCAGCAACGGCCGCGGCTCAGCTGCGGCGGCCGGCCGAGCGGAGGAGCAGCAGCAACTGCCAGCAGCGTGGAGAAGCAGCAGCAATGGCCGACAGCGCGGGAGAGGAGCAGCAGTTACGGCCGGCAGCGCAACAGAAAAGCAGCAGCAACGGCAGCGCCGGAGAGGAGCGGTAGCGCGGGATCGGGGCGGAGCTGCTCGCTGCTCCGCTCGCGGGATCTAGATGGATCGAGGCGGAGCTGCTCACGGGAGGAAGGACGGAGCTGCCATAATTGAATGTACATGGTTCTTTTTGTAAAATGGACATGTTAAGTGGCTGCGACTGTTTTTTCGGATCGGAGGGAGTAGTAGAGATAGTAGAGATTATCTTGGAAAAAAAGTTTATCGACGACCCGATCCGGGTCCAGGTCTCCCGCGGGCCCAGGACCAGACCGCCTGCTCACGCCAGCACCGCATCCTTGCTCCTTCCACGTCGGACGCCTGTTGTTCCCCGCTGACAGGTGGGTCCGTATCCCCACCCAGCAGATGCAGACACCGTTGGAGGCGTGCAAGTGCAAAACCCCCGTCGCTCTCCATGTCCGAAGCGAACCCAGATTTCGTCCAACAAAAATAAACGTCTCGTCTCGTCTCGTCTCGGCTCTCTCGTCGTCTCGTTTGGAAGCCAAGCGGAAGCCGAGGTCCCCTCTCTCTCTGCACCCGAGGCCGAGGGCCGAGCCTCCCTCCCAGGCGCGATCTGCTCGCCCCCCGCCGACTCCAAAGGTGCCTGCCCGCTGCATCCCTCGTCCCCGTGCGATTCTCGATCCAATTTGACCCGTCCGGAGGCGGTCGATTCGACAGATGCGCTAGTTGTTGCCGCTGTGGGTTTTCCCCGGGAGAAATCGATGTTTTTATCAGTATGTTTCGACTCTTGGGATATGACAATTTGGGCGGCGGGGAAAGGGAGAGCAGGCTGCGCCTAATCGCCGCCGCTTTTCCTCAATGCTGGTCGGTATCCGCGGCTTTGGTGGTGGGTGGGGTGAATCGCTAGGTGCGGGGATGGTGTACTTCTCGGTGGCTCCGATTATAACTTGTCTTCTATACTCGGCGGTCTAGTTTTTTTTGGGAGTGATTTTGTTTAGGTATTTATTGCTTGTGCCAGTCGATGTCACTGAATTAATAACTAGTTCGCGTTAATGTCTGGACTGTGCTATTGCCTGCTGTTGTTATTAGTGGGTCGGTCGCTGGATTGCTAATCGGCTGAACATGGCCAGTTTTCCAGTTATGCTCCACTGATTCGCGACTGCTTGCGAGCTTCCTAATTGGCGATGTGGGTAAATTGGTTGGTGGTTCAACTCTGGACTGGTTGTTGGAAGAGTGGTTGGATCTTATGCTAGTTTGTTCATGCTATACATCCATGGCTCTCGTGTAATGGGCAGTGTGTTCTCTAGGTTTCTATCACTAGAGGCATCGACGAGCCGAGGTAATAGTCGATAAGCCAGCATTGTGTTTGCTAGCTTGTAGCCTAGGAACACATTTCTGGGTTAGAGGGATTTATTTGTTGAAGGATTTGTGTCTTTGTAAGGGTCGAGATATATTTTCCTCGATCTGTTTCTTACCTTTACGGAATCAAAGGAGCGTGATGCTGGGAATTTTATTTATCTACCATTGCCATTTTGTTTGGTATAATGGACATGTGCATCTAAAATGTACGGTTATGCCGCCTCTTATGGTGTAGTAATCATAAAAAGATTGGGCTCTGTTGATGTAATAGATATGGTCTTTTATCTTTCATTCTTCGTTTAACATAAGTTTTGCATCTGACAGTTCGTTGCTAATTTCTAGGGAAGGACCAGTATGCTCTGCAGCGAAGTGTTGCAGAATACTAAAGAGAGTTTGAGAATATTAAAAAAGCACAAAAGAAGATCCGCTCCTCAGATTCTGAATCCTGGAATTCTCTAGCCTGTAGTAGAACAAAGCCTGGATTTTTGCTGAAGAGGACAGACCACAAGATTCTTCCCCCAAATTATGGTCTTTGGCATTATGGCACCGAAAAACATGATCCGTTTCATTTTGGTGCTGATCCATGTGAGCAGCTGTTTGGGCAGATCAGGGAAAATGTTTTCTCCTGGCTTTATTTCAGTGGCAAAGTCATTACCTAGCTGGCCGATTTTCAGTGCTGGAATATCTGTAGCTGTTACACTTGTTCTGTCCTTGTTTCTAACTTTGGAGCATCTCTGTGCATATCATCAACCCGAGGTAGTTTTCTTCCTGGAGATCATTTTGTTTGTGAGAGGAATTTTTTTTTTTTGATATGAAAGATTTCTTTCCGGCATGAGTTGCATTTGTGATACATTTTCAGCTATCCATCCCGTTCTTTTCAACCATGCTACTTTTTTATTCAGTTGATTACTTTGTGCATTGCAGGAGCAGAAGTTCTTGGTTGGTCTCATTCTGATGGTTCCAGTGTATGCTGTTCAATCAGTAAGTAGACCCACCTGTTTTTATTTTCTATTCCAGTTTTTTCTTTAGACCGAGCTGTTATTGCACTTATTAGTTTAGTGTAGATGTCACCATGCTGACGCTTGGAATGTGCATCTGAACAATTGATTTTTAGGAAATGGACAATAAGCTTTATGCTCATTATCTTCTATGTTTCTGAACTTTTTCTAATGGTTACATTGATATTCTTGTGTGATCATAATTCATGTATACATTTTTTGAGCTATATATCTGATCACATTGTTGTATACTTATATTGCTTTAAGTGTGCCACGTATAGTGAGCCTAGAATAAAACTATATATTTGAATAACCAGCTGTAATTCTGCTTCTGTTTTAACGTATGCTTATTGAAGATAATTGATACCACTCTTAATGCTTTTATTATTCCTCCTTTTGGTTTTCACCAACTTGATTTTTGTGTGTATCTGTTCCTTTCAGTGTCAACAGGATAACCCTTCTTATTTTCTTGCAGTTCTTCTCGTTACTGAATTCAAAGGTTGCATTCATCTGTGAGCTGATGCGGGACTGCTATGAGGCATTAGCAATGTATTGCTTTGAGAGATATTTGATAGCATGCTTAGGTTTGTACTTTTTTTCACTGCCTTTCCTCCTATGTGAAGCCATACACGGCTATGACTTGTAAGCTGTTAGTCATCTTAATCACAACTTGCTTGATGTTCTACGGTAATATATGATATCAGAAAAGAATTTCTGGTAATACAAAGAGGAATTCAGCTGAAATTAGTCATATTTTTTAACTGGAAACTGTAGAGGAGGTCCCGATAGTAAGTCATATATAAAAAACAAAGGAACTTGATACTGTTTTTATGCTTTTCGGATATTGGAGATACATACCATCAATCATGATGATGGTGATGGAGCACCTTATTCTTTTTGCTGCTTTATTTTGGTCAGTGCATAGGGCCAGTTAAATTGGCTGAGGTTACTGAATACCTAGTTCATTAGCCTCAGTAGTTCAGCTTTCTTTAATTTTTCTATATTGTTCATTTCATTTTTATCATTTAAGGTGGAGAGGAAAGTACCATCAGATTCATGGAGGCTCAGTTTCAACCAAGTGAGAGTTCTCCTCTTCTAGATGTTGATTATGATTATGGTATTGTGAAACATCCGTTCCCACTGAACTGGTTTATGAGAAGCTGGTACATCGGTCCTGACTTTTACTATGCTGTGAAGATTGGGATTGTGCAATATGTACGTATTTATGACCCGAGGCTATTTACCTGTTACTCTTTAGCTTAATTGTAACTGCACTGATGGAGTATATGATATTCTATAGATGATACTCAAGCCTATCTGTGCTGTCTTGGCAATCTTTATGCAACTGCTTGGAATCTATGGAGAAGGAAAATTTGCATGGAAATATGGGTAAGAGTCATTTCCCCTGCTGGGATTTCCCCCAGTTCTTTTGAATAGGTGCTGTAAACTCTAAGATACTCAAGTCGTTTTATGTGTAATTAGCATGAATCTGCATTGGAGAATGAGTAAATATTCCCATTTTGGCGTTCTCACAGTATGAATCCCTTTGCAGGTACCCATATTTGGCTGTTGTACTTAATTTCAGTCAGACATGGGCATTATACTGTCTTGTACAGTTCTATACTGCTACTAAGGAGAAGCTGGAACCTATTAAGCCCCTGTCCAAGTTTCTAACTTTCAAGTCTATTGTATTTTTGACATGGTGGCAAGGTATTGCTGTTGCATTTCTGTTTTCAACTGGGCTTTTTAAAGGACATTTGGCACAAAGTTTACAAACACGTATTCAGGATTATCTAATATGTCTTGAGGTATGTTTTATCCATTATGCTCTTTTAAGTTTAATAGTTTTGGTTGGTTCACTTGTTTTTACTCCATATCCCAATGCTGCAAAGTTTAGTACGCCGTTCTTGTTTAGGTCATTTCATGAGTGGTTCTCAGGAAGTTACCTCTATCCATTATCTAGCCTTAGAGGAACACATTACCCTGTCCGTTATCTAGCCTTAGGGAAACATGCATAATACATGTTAAAACATCTTTTCAGCTGTTACGTGCTTAGTGTCTTTTATCCATCCACGATGTAGTTACGCTGAAGTAGAGTCATCTCTGTTAGGGTGCAATCTGTAGCAGTAACAGGATTGTTCCTCCGTACTCCATGTTAACCTGGACCCATGTATTGCCTGGAGACTAGAGTGCCTCCTGTACTGCTTTGCAGTGCATATTGAGAATGCTTCTACTGTGAATTGTTCCACTATCGCTTTTCTTTATGATGCATGTTGCAATGGTGCGCACACACAATTGGGTTTGAGGACTCTCCACACTCAATAAGAAGTCAAGGGGGTCTTCCCCTTGGTTTTCCTTTTTGTATCCCTTTTTCGATGCTGATGCCCTCATTTACTTTGAATCATCTTCTGTCACAAATGTATTCACAATGCGCTCGTTGCACCAAATTTTTTTTTTTTGCTTGTGCACATCTGGATACTATCAACGTGTTTTTCACAATTGAGGATATTTTGCTTGTGCTTGACTAGCTGTGGGATTTACTCCAGCTAACAATGCTACTTTATTCTTTATTTGGTTTGGAAACATAGCTTCTGTGTGAGTTAATCCCCACAACATTTTGTGTCCCTTGTATGACAGATGGGGGTAGCGGCAGTGGTTCATTTGAAAGTATTTCCAGCTAAGCCTTACAGACGTGGTGAGCGAAGTGCTTACAATGCTGCTGTCATGTCGGATTATGCATCCCTGGGAGCTCCAGATCCTGAAGAAGAAAGAGAGATTGACAACTTAACAATCATGGAAACTGCTCGTCCTGATTCCAGAGACAGGCGGTTGAGTTTTCCTCAGAGTGTTCGTGATGTAGTGCTAGGAAGTAGTGAAATTGTAAGCTTCTGATACTTATCAGTTTTCTGCACCGCACATGCCATTTTTGTCTCCTATTTTTCTTACTTGTTTTACTGTACCCTTTCAGATGGTCGATGATGTCAAATACACCGTCTCCCACGTCGTGGAACCTATGGAGCGAAGCTTCACGAAGATAAACAAGACATTTCACCAAATATCTGAGAATGTCAAGCAGATTGAAAAGAAGAAGAGGAAGACGAAGGACGATAGCCATCTTATCCCCATGGAATCACGGTCTGAGGAATTTTCAGAAGCTCATGACCAGGTCTCGGGTGGTAGTTTTAGTGACAGCGGGTTAGCTAGGAAAAGGTACAGCAGACTTCGCAGGTGGTTCTAGCAGTCTGGTGGTGGGGTTGATGGACTGTGGTTTTGACCAACGTTGCGGGGCTAACCGTTACCCACAGGTAGAAGTTTATACATCATAGGACATACTAAGGAAAAGCAGTGCTGAATTCCGGTGACTAATAATAGTTCGCAGGAGGATGGCTTTGGAGCTTTAATTCGAGTCCCTGGTTCCTCTTGTTATAGCTGACCCTGGCCCTTGACCCTTTCAAGAGGCAGTTGTTACATGGGTTTTTTCTATGAGAGCGGCCTTGTTTAGTTCAGGCAGAAATATTAGGCTCATATAATTACTGAATGTAACCCTCGCCACACTTGTTTCGATTAACATGCATTCAAGGGAGACTGGATGAACAACTTTTGTTGCTTACTCTGTTAATCTCCCACTGAGAAAATACTTCTATTTTTGCAGTGATTCATATCGCCAGTATATACACCAGTTCTAAATTCCATTGCTTCACCTATTAAATTTTCTTGAGCTCTTTAAAAAAAAAATCTGGCGCTATGATTGAATAGCAGTAAGGCGTTGATGAATGTCCTCTTTGATCAGTAGGGAAAACCATACTCGAACAAACTAACGTAGATCGACGGAAGTTACAAAATATATACAAACACACTTGTTCCTGCAAGTTGCAAAATAACAAAGTTGAGTCCGCCACCACCATGCGTAAATAGTACAAGTACAGAAATGCAACCATTAAAACAAGGCGGGGATGTAGCTCAGATGTAGAGCGCATGCGAGAGGCACGGGGATCGATACCCGCATCTCCACATTTATTTTTACGAATCCTATGTATGACCTGAGATCCGGGAAATCGGGATCAGATCATGTGAAACCGAAGGCAAAAATCACATGCTGCGATGTCTTGATTCTTTAAACAAAGCCTTTTCTGTGCTATTGCGTATGCTGGCACTGTTGTAGATGCGATGATTAGTAGATCAAATCAAAGAGCTTCATCTCTCTCTCAAAGGGGAAACAACGCTGCGAGCCTGCGAGTACAAGTATGGAGACTCTATATGAGCTGTCCAATCTCACCGCAGTGCATGAGTACGACCATCAAATATCCGAATGTCAATACATCGAATCAGTACAGAAAATCTAAGCAGGCGAAATTTACAAGTTTATCACCACGTTGAGCTATCACAAAAATACCATTTCGAACTGTGGAATTAAAGCGAGTTAACAAAAGGGAAGTCTCCGGCAGTGCGTCTCTAGGTTAACTTTTTTGCTCAACCCTGTTCAAGATTTATTTTTCCTCATGCCAATCAAATCTATATATAAGAGAGCCTTACAGAACTTTGTTAGCATCTGCATCCTTCAATCCTAGTAGTCTGAGACTTCTTTTTAACATATTGTAGTCTGAGACTCTGAGTTCGCAAACCGACAGCTCTTCAGCTTCTCAGGGTGAACGGACAACTTCTATCCTTGACATCAACATCCAAGAGCCAAGGCTCTGTTCTTCTGGGGAATGGCCCATTAATAATTCACAAAACTTAATCAGATGTTTTTTTACAACCAACGTGTAATGCATCAAACAAGAAATCTAATATTATTTTCACACCCCATTAAATTGAGGAACTATATTACACATGAAGTAGTAGGGTACATGAAAAAGCCTAGAGGATACACATATTAGCTTTATCTCAACCTCGTTAAGTCCTCAAACGCTAATATATATATATTTATTTATTTAATGCCACGGATCTTAGAAGACCCCCATAACATTTGGAATTTTCAGGGGGTGGCCACATTTTGTTTCGCAAGTGGCGCAATCTCCTCGCCCTCAATGCCTGGCTGACTACCCTCAACTCCCAGGCCAAGAAGAGCCTCCTCCCACTTCTTTGCCGGTCCCTGTATCGAGAAGAGAGGGTTTTATGTTATCTCTGTCATCACATACAAGAATTTCATGTTGAGGTTAAGTGAAAACTTAATCGACAGTCATGCCCACCTTCCAAGATAGGTCTTGCGCCATGCAGTTCTGGACCATTGCATGGAACACGGGTGTTTTGTACAGTTTCAAAGCTCGTGTTACATTCGAAGCAACCGCCATGACATCTGCTGATCGACTGTTTCAAACTGCAAGAGAACACATCAAGGCTATCACCAACATCTTAGACATTTGCGAACAATCACTCAGACCAAGCCTGTTATTCTTTACCTCAGCGTTGAACGAACCCATCTGGAATCCGTGACACCCTCCTTCACCGTGTCAACGAGTCCTCCAGTGGATGAACAGATGGGAATCTGTAAAATATAATACCAAGGACTATGTTAACCGGCAGTTTGGCACAATACTAGTGTAATCAAATTTAGCGTGTAATTTATCAAGTCAGAACCTTGTGATTTTTGTTAACCAAGTAAAAACACTGAACACTGAACACTTACCACTCCATATCTCATTCCTTGCAATTGAATGAGACCACATGGCTCGAACCTACTTGGAATAATTATGAAATCAGCCCCGGCGAACATCATGTGTGCCAGTGGAACATTGAATTTTGCGATGCCTCTAGCATTCTGTGGGTACTTCACTTCTAGCCGCACCAGTTCGTCCTCCATTTTCTTCTTCCCCGTACCCTGAAGAATAAAAAAAATTAGATAAGCAACAACCATCGTCTGTCATATTGGATCAGTGCATTAGAATTGTCTCCCAAATAAACATACAAGAACAATTATCTGAACATTCTCTTCAACAAACTCTGGAATGGCTGCAATTAGTATGTCTGACCCTTTTTGTTCTTCAAGACGTCCAATGAAAACTATAACAGGTATGCTAGAGTCAACAGGCAATCCAACTTCAGCCTGCAGCATTTCTTTATTGAGAGACCTTGCTTCTGCTACCTGAAAAAAGTCCTCTTTTAAGTACTGAATTATCCGGATGTGATAAGTGGTAAATGACAAGAAACCTCTCAGTGAAACCTTACCGTCGTTGCATTATATTTGACGCTGATGTGATTATCTGTTGCTGGATTCCAATCATAAACATCCATTCCATTTACAATTCCAGTCTCAAGGGGCTTTGCACGAAGGACAGCATCCAACTCGACACCTTTATCTGGGCCAGATGTCAGTTCTTTGACATAATGAGGACTGACTGTAAGGACCAGATCACACTCAGTAATCCCTGCCTTCATCCAGTTGATCTTTCTCCCTTGTACTGGCTTAACATGCCTGCACACATTACGTCGCGTGCCAATTCCAATAAACTAGTACAACATACTAAATCTGTAATGAAGCAATAGAACATGAGGCTCATACCCATCAACAAAATCAAACGAAGGCATGAAACTTTCAGGTAAATTAAGAAGTTCGAAATCTGCTCTGGGAAATCTTCCCTGATAGGCAATATTGTGAATGCAGAAAGCAACCTACAGGACAACTATTACCAATCAAAACAAGTATAGAAAATCTGTCAATCATATAAAAAATAAAATGAACATTCCCTACTTCCCAACAAAAGGAAGGAAATGATGTACCTTGGCATTCTCATAAATTCCATTTTGCTTATACATGCTCTTCAAATAGCATGACAAAACTGCAGTGTGCCAGTCATTTGCAACAAACACAACATTTTCTCCTGTTAAAAGAATGTGAATGTTAGTTAGTTATTTGGTCATTTAGTTACAGACAACAACTAACCATAATATTTGATCTAATACAGAAACCTACCATATGGTCCAGAGAAATACTTAGAATTGTTGAGATTAAGAACCCTTGGAGCCTCCAATGCAGCCTAAAAACGATAATCAGATTAGAAGAAGTTCCACAAAAATATCAACCAGAAAAACTTGATTGATTTGAATGTACTCCACTCAGTCAATATTAGCCTGCTTACGGTGCTTCCAAACTACCAAGAACCAACGCATGGAAGCACAATCAGATGTCCTGGAAAACTTCCAGAAAATCTGACTACACTGATGCAAGATGCATAAACCATGCCATAAAGTTTCAAATCCAAATTCGTTCTGCGGTGCTAAAAACTAAAAAGACAAATCCGGTTGTGACCATACTACTCCCTCAGGTTCCTTAGAAGTTACCCTTTTGGGCATTGGCACTTTGGCAGTCTGGGACGGTCTCCAGAGTGTAACAACAAAGTATAGAACAAGATATCAGAACCTCAATTCTAGATCAAATTCTATGAAGTTTATAGGTCATATTTTTGTAGAATATCTAAAACATAAAGTATATAACAAGATACTAGAATCGCTAGAACAGCAAAGTGAACCCATTTTACTCTTTCTAGAGAAAGCCTGCTGCTGGTCCGATGCATGTGAGGCCCAAGACTGAGCTGATATACAGTCAGGTCGCCAAACCTAGAAAATTAGGACACACTATCGTTGTTCTTGTATTTTTTAGTTTCGTAAGTATCTTATATTAAAGGATGTGCCCATATACCTAAATTTTTGGTCATGTGAAACAATTTATGTGATCGGGCATTATTAGTTGGAACTTAGTTTAGTTAAGGCCCAATTTTTTTTAGTTTAGTTGTGTCCAATGATTGTAACCCTACCTTGGCTTAATTTTTTCTCTTTCCCCCCGCAAAAAAGGCCCAAAATGGCGCAGTAAATTACAGCAGCAGGAAACTTGCCACAATAAACGCCTTACGAAAACAGCAGTTGGTACAATGGTGTTTTATAAAGAGTAAGTGCCGCGTATAATAGGGACCACCTCACCAGTGGGGGTAAGGTTGTGCCAACAGGGTTGTAAAAAATGACACAACAGAGTGAAAAATCAATATCTATGTGGAAAGAGACATAGTCAATTAACAAGAAATTTAGTCAGTCAACATGGATGCATCATAGAAATAAAAAAGTAAATTATAAGTAAGCCAAATTAGTCATATCCATGCAGGCAATGGTTTTAATAAGCAACCCTCATGCTAGTTTAGCAGCATATGAAAAAAATAAGTAAAGCTGCAAAAAATTTAATCTTCACCTAATTCAAGGATAGGGATTATTATTCTCTAATTTATCCTTTTAATAGCTTGCTGGAAGTGATGAAGAGAAGGGCAACATGGTCAGTAGGATGAAAATGGTAAAGCATAACTAATTTACATCTTTTGTGTGGCATTACGTGCAGCCGTGCAGGGGTAGATCGAGGTAGGATCACAGGGATCAGTGAGAGCAGCGTTTTGGCTCCCGGGCTCATATGCTCCCGTTATTTTCGACAAAATTTAGCAAATTGAAAACTCATCAAAAAATTCCGAAAAAAATCATGCATGTACCTGACCATGTTGCGCACCACTATGATTTTTTTCGAGCCGAAATGACATCGTACGCGCCCTGTACAAAAATGACAAATTTCGTGTCAGAAAATTCAAATTTTGAATCTCAAATCTGACACGAAATTTGTCATTTTTGTACAGGGCGCATACGATGTCATTTCGGCGCGAAAAAAATCATGGTGGTGCGCAACATGGTCAGGTACATGCATGATTTTTTTCGGAATTTTGTGATGAGTTTTAAATTTGCTAAATTTTGTCGAAAATAACGGGAGCATATGAGCCCGAGCTCCAAAGCGAATTTCTGATAGTAGCCACAGTGAAGCCTGCTCACTGTCGCTTAGCCCCATGGCACTAGTGGCTCCGGGGCATGTCTTTGCCCCTGATTACATGTAATGCTACATAAGGCCCCTGGCCAATGGACGCTAGAAGTACCATATGTTAAATGGCAGACGTGTGCGCCCCAAGGATGTTGGGGGCATAGGCATCTTAGCGTCTCGCAAGATGAATGTCGTACTCATACTTCGGTGGGTTTGGCAGATACTTAGAGAGGAGGGGGCGCTTTAGCTGCAGCTTGTCAAAGCTAAATATCTACAGAGCCGCCCCCTCCTCGCTTGTGACTGCCGGGATGGATCCCAGTTTTGGCGATCTGTCCAATCCATCAAGCATGAGATTAGAAAGGGTGTCCGCTTCTCCATTGGTAATGGAGAGGACACCCTACTTTGGTTGGACCCGTGGCTTGATGAAATCCCGCTACAGCATAGGTTCCCGTCCCTCTTTGCTATCTGTTCGGACCCGATGCAGTTGGTGGCCTCAGTGGTTTCAGGATGGGAGTTGGAACATCTCATTCCGACAAACATTTGACAGGCCGAGGCTACAACTTGGGTTGAGTTGCGTAGTTTGCTTCCGGAGGTGTTGCCAGTATCTCGTATCATGGCGCTTGGCGCCTTCCGGAACCTTCTTCGTAAAGTCGGCCTATCGGAGTGTCTTCAATGGTCCCGTTAGGATAGGGCCGCTCCCTTGTGGAAGGCACCTATCCATCTAAAAATCAAGATTTTTGTGTGGCGGGACCACCTCCCCTCAAGGATGGAGGTCCGAAAGCGGCACGGCCCTGGGAATGGCTTATGTCCCATGTGTGGGACCCCCGAGACTGGAACCCACATCTTGTTCACCTGTCAGGCTGCCAGATTTCTATGGAACTTCCTCCACAAGGCGTTGGGATATGCTTGGCAGGACTCGGACCTTGTCAAGTTCCTGGAGACCCAGACGAACCGGACCGGGGGAGGCGTTGCCTCTTGTTGTTCGTGTTCGCCGGAATGGCTTGGACTCTTTGGACAATTCACAATAAAATGGTGATTGAGCGGGTGTTTCTTCGGTGTGCTTCTGACTATGTTTAAATTCCTTGCTTTTTTGCAGCAGTGTCACCCGCTATGTAGGCAACGGGACATGGGGCGGCTAGATGACATGTTCGATAGTCTTCCGGGGACCGCACGTCGCCTCTCCTCTTCACCTAGCCACTGAGCGCCGGAGGGCTTCGGCTTTTGTTCTTCCCTTCTTGTTCTCCCCTCGCCCCCTTTGCTCTTATAGCTTTCTTGTTGTTGTTGGGCTTACTTGTGCTGCTGCCCAGCAAATCCCCTCTTACTTTTCGTTTATGTATGGAGACTTGTATGGACTTGCTTGGCTTGTTGATTTATTTATAAAGCAGGGTGAAAGCCCGCTTCGAGAAATGTTCACAATTTCATCTATATCATAAATAACATAAATTTAATAATTGCCAAAAAAATTGCTAGTAATACATGGGTACAAATTAAATCAATATACACATACCCCTAATATAAAGAAATAGTTTACCCCATGAAGAACAGATAATGGTAATTCAGCTAAAGGAATAAAGAATGCTTATGCCACAGGCCGCATCATTGGACTGATTCATAAATTAAAAATGTGAGTATGTTAGTCATATGAAATTTTAAATAGATTGCATACTTACAAGGCACAAAAGGGAGAACCGTAACTGGTTATCACGGTAGTCAGTTCCAGTGGTAGGACCATACAATTTCGATCCAGTTTTGCCCCATACCTAAAGTATTACAGATTATGGTTCTAATGGAAAGGTTAGAGTAAATGTATAGATTGTTGAATGGGCAGGTGGTTATAAGTGCAACAAAACCTTCTCAAGAAACATAGGATGATCAACAAAAACACGATCAACTCCCCTTTTGTAGCAGTGGAAAAAGCGCACTGTTTCTGTCCTGTCACCAACAATTACCTTAAAAAGCTCAACTGTTTTTAGCATCTATAATGTCAATAACATGTATAGGTTAATGCAAGCTAATATGAAAAAAAAACTCACTTTAGAAAATATACCTCAACAATAACATTTGTATCCCATGTATCATTGTACTGATCATAGCGTGGAGCAATCGTCATAACCCGGTGCCCCATTGCCTATGAAGAAATGAGTTGCACATCACACCAAAGATAATACAATAGAGATATGGCAATCACGGTGCAGTCCCAATTAAAAATGTGTGATTTGAAATTAACAATATGTGCAGAAGAATACTTACAGCCAGAGCTGGGGGCAACCCTCCTACAACATCACCAAGGCCTCCAGTTTTGCACCATGGGTGCACTTCAGTTGCAACGAAAATTATGGGCATTCCAGTTGAACATAAGATAGGTGCTCGAGATCTATTAGGGTTAGGATGACTTGTGGCTCTTCTTTTGGCCAGGTGTATCTTATTCCGTACAGATGGGTATTCGTTATTCAGAAACATAACTCCATTGTTACTAGATCGTTGGAATTGCATGTGACGTGATAGCTTCAGTGCACCAACACTGTTTGTTTGGTAAGAAAAGTAAGTAGGAATTGGACCCATTGTGCAGCCACTCAATGATGACCTGCCATATGATGGAAATATAGTCACGGTGAAGTTATTCTGCATCAGAGAAACATGGAGACACACATTTAAACCAGCATTCTTAATGATAAGCAACACTAGTATGATGGTAATAAATATTTACAATGCCGCAAATATACATGAATGTGCTAACTGCTAGCATACTCTGAGCAGATCTATGATCATTCAAGTGTGTCCATTATGGTATAAAGCTTCAGATGATCATAAAAATAACAGGTATACCTATTTGACATTTTAATTGTTTCAGCGCTAGCAACTGTGAACATGATAAACAGTGTGGTGACTAGTGCCTTCCCTTGTATAACACCTCAATCCTGCGGAATAAACTCCTTATGAAGAGGATGCACATTTCAGAAACTGAGGAAGATTTATTTCAGAAATAACCTACGGAGGCACTATGCACAGATCACAGTCCGTTGGACAGAAAAAAATCACCCCATCCCGCCGCTACCTCTAGGACAATGGCAGAAACAAGAACCACCCTCCCTGGGCGGAATCAAGCTGCCCAATTAAGTTGCGTTTTGGTCTGAAACTGAAAGAGAGCCTAGTCATAATAATATTAAATCGGCGTACCTTTAAGCCAGGCGTTGATGGGAACCGCAGAGGAAATGAAGTGGCCGGGAGCGCAGAGCAAAGCAGCCTGAGGTAGAAGAAGTAGTAGGCGGCAGGAAATATCCGCGGTGAGGATGTGTGGCGCGGGTAGTGGCTGGCTGGCACGGCGACAAACGGGGCGGGGCACCACCACCGTACTGGCGCTGGCACGTTGCATTGGGCTCGGTTCGGGAGGAAGCGAATATGCCCAGACGGAGAGGACGGATGATGAAGTGCGTCGGGATGGGGAGCTGTTGGTTTGTCGAGCCCGCCCGTGGCTCCTCCTGGCTGGGAGTGGGAAGTCCCTCTTCACGCATTGCTTTGTTTGGAACCGGCGTTCCGTTTTAGGCATACACTGGCGAGCTGGAGGCACGGAGCGTCGGAGCAGCTTGGAAGGCGACGACGCAGGGTCCTGGAGGCATATGCGTAAAGGCGGCGATGCAGACCTTGGCGCCGGCACGCCTTGGAGGTGGCATGGGCCATGGAGGAGACCTGGTGGCGCGGCGGTGGTGCTCCTGTCGTTGGTTTCTGGGTTTTTCTCTGAATTTCATATTCAGAAACCACAACAGTTATAGCAAAAAGACATTAACATTAATTATGAAACAAATATAAATTATAACTATTATTATTGCCTCTTGGTCATATCTCTAACACCATGTTCAACTTTTCAATTCAAAACAACCCTTTAACGTTGAATAAAATATGTCCTCCCTCGGCAATTAGTGGCTCATGGCTAGCCATCAGGTCTGCCGGTTGGGTCCTTTGGTTTTAGCAATTTCTGGCCCCATATTCAGGGTGTGCCATGGGGGAATATTTCCGCGATAATTAGCGAAAAATCGAGTGAAATGTTTAACAAGGACCTTAGGGTTTCATGATTGCTATGCGGTCGCCAGTGATGGCCGTAGTGGTGGAATGTATATTTTTGGAAGGAAAGTTAGTCATGGTTACTTGAGCAGCAGTTCTTTTGAATATACCAATTTTTCTTTTGCATTTATTTGTTTCTGAAACATGGGTCAAGTCGCTAAGTTTCCGAAGATGATGAAAGATGCGCAGATTACCATATTCATCCTTGATGCCGTCTTAAATAGCTTCACCAGTATAAATCCCTCAACTAATTATATTAGGATAAGTTGATATTATGGCTAATTTTTTTTAATAATATTTTTTTTTACAGAAATTTGATAAATATTACGCATTTTGCATAAATTACATAAATAATACGGCCTCGGCCCAGTCTAAGCCGACAGGCACTAATCAGCCCAGCCAAGGCCGATTAGCTTGTCGGCCGGCGGCCGCACATCGTGTCAAAGCCGATTGATGCATGCGTAGCTACAGATCAAGCATCGATGGGCGGGAGGCCAGCACGGGCGCGTCCAGGCGGGCGTGGCCGGCCACGGGCGCAGCCAGGCGGGCGCGGCACCCGCCCCGTGCAGGCCATCTGCGCCGCCCGCCCGTGCAGATCTTGCAGGCGAGGACGCGTGTGGATCCGGGACGGAGGAAGGCATGGCTGGCACCCTCCATGGCCGGCGTGATGGAGAAGATAAAGGAGCGGAGGCGGCGGCGTTCCGGTGAGCCGGGCAGCGAGGGTGGGTGGCAGACGGCGGCGCGTGGGGATTACTGGACTTATCGGCCTAGCCTTGGACGACGGGTCTGTTGGTGCCATGGCCACAGGCCCACGGGGCCCTTTCGGCTTAGCTTGGGCCGACATGCTCCTATCGTCTTAGCCTGGGCCGATTAGTGCCTGTCGGCTTAGCCTGGGCCGAGGCCGTATTATTTGTGTAATTTATGCAAAATGCGTAATATTTATCAAATTTCTGTAAAAAAATGTATTATTAAAACAAAATTAGCGATATTATGGTAATGTGTTATAAAAGGAAAAATAAATGTATATGTGATACGTCTCAAACGTATCTATAAGTTTTGATGTTCCATGCTTGTTTTATACCAAATGATACATATTTGATTTAGAGTTTATATCATTTTTATGCATTTTCTGTGACTAACCTATTAACAAGATGTCACCGTGCCAGTTCCTGTTTCTGTTTTTTTCTTTAGAAAAACTAGTCAGGAAATATTGTCGGAATTGGACGAAATTTCACGGGGCCCAGTTTTACGAGATACGAAGACAGAGTCCAAAGGGCAGCCAAGGTGGTGACCCAGGCCAGACGCCATCTCGGCGCGCCTGATGGTGGGACCGGGGGGGGGGGGGGGGGGGGGGGGGAGGGGAGGGGCATCCCACCCCCTCGTCCACCACCTCACGCCGCCTCTTCACCTATATATTCTCCTCGTCCCAAAAACCCTAAACACCTGAACACTTTTCCACGAAAACATCCGAGGCCGCCGTCATAGCCAACCCTAGTTCGGGAGCGTTCTGAAGCTCTTCCCCGGCACCCTGCCAGAGAGGGAGATCATCACCGGAGGGCTCTAGGTCGTCATGCCCGCCTCCGGACTGATGCGTGAGTAGTTCTCCACTGGACTACGGGTCCATAGCAGTAGCTAGATGGTTGTCTCTCCTCCTTGTGCTATCATGTTTAGATCTTGTGAGCTGCCTAACATGATCAAGATCATCTTTATGTAATGTTACATGTTGTGTTTGCTGGGATCCGATGAATTGTGAAGTTATGATCAAGTTCGTTCATCTATCTATATATATGTTTTATTTATGATCTTGCATGCTCTCCGATGCTAGTGTTTTTTTTTGGCAAAGTAGTTGCTAGTGTCTCCAAGAGAGGGTATTTATGCTAGATAGTAGGTTCATGCCTCCGATTGTCTGGGCTCGAGTTGACTGAAACGACTAAGACACTACTAGGGATAAAACAACGGTGTTTATTTCTACGTGTTATATTTGCTGCTTACATTACACACTTTGCTTATTGCAATAATCTGTTGTTTGCAACTTAATTCTTTCGGGAGACACAGATGTTATCTCGGGGGTGGATTATTAGTCATAGAGGAATATTCATCCACTACGAGTACAGGTTGGTATGATTTTATTTTTGTTTTGTTGTATTTGCTCACACTCTTTATTTTGGTGAAACACATAGTTGCCCCTGCCGATTGCAGTCATTTCGTTTGGAAGTCAGTCATCATCGGATAACCCTACTGAAGGTTCTGATTTACAGGATTGACCCCATGACAATGTTGTTCAGTTAAACCCGCTGCCTTATCAGGATCATGGTAATAACGATTTGCCACTCTGCCTTATCAGAGGTTTGCCAATTGCCAGGCATCAGCTTGAGATGTTGGGCTACCGGTATGACTGAGGTATTTTCTTTCAAAAGTTGTGAAGACCTGGGCTGTTTATAATGTTCTTAAGAGACCTAGAGTACTTGAATTGTAAATGCTGACTACATGCTTGAGCTTTCTGAAAATCAATGGTTGTTTGAGTTGAATTCAGCATAGAATGCCATAAAGATTTATTTTACCTTTTGGGTTGTCTACTTTGTTTTTCTCTACGAGTTGATCTTGAAGCACAAGCACTAATGCTTTGGTAGAGTTATTATTGTGAGCATCCCCTGTTCGTGTTTTTCAGTACATCAGCCACACAAGAATATGAGTGTGCTCCTTGTTTAAACTCAGCAATACAATTCTTGCATCTAGCTATTATTAACACTTGACAAGAATGTGATAAGTTCAATTCTTCGATTTTAGGCTCTGTACAGACAGTCCTTTTTTGCCACACTTCTAATTAGATATCATACTGCTTAGTAGGGATATCGTAGGTTCATTTGCTGGTCCCCACTGTCCCGTTTAGTAATTTTATTATTACCTATTAAAATAATTCCAAGTTTGCATTAACATTAAGCACATGTAATTTGTCTCAAGATTTTTGCACTAAGTATATACTAATTGTAAAGGTCTTGCAGTTAGTCATCTGTACATATAATGAAGCTTATTAAGAGGACCAATGACTGTTGCCTAGGTCATGAAATTATCTATAGATTATGTACAGCAAATGAAAGCAATTGTACATGTCCTTGTGCACAAGGATATGTATCACCTTTGAAGTTTCAGAGCATGGCAAATTCATGTGACACAATTTCAGGTATCGAATCACCTTGTGCATGAGGATATGGATGGTTTTGAAGTCTTTGGACCATTGTGCATAGTGGAGGCAAGCTAAGCTCAAAACAAAGTTAGGGGCCACAAACGAGATCATGTAACGATGGAAATGCTGCTCCGTTGATGTGACATTTTTATGGCTATACATTTAATTTTGATGGTAAAGATTTTGTATCCCCCTCACTCCTGTTTTGGTTTTTTTCCATCTCATCACGATAAGACGTCTGAGTTGCCCACGTCTTATTAAATCCTATTTTCTTTGTAAAGCAAATAAAATCCTTTTTTTTTGGTACGCGATCACATTAATAATAGATGGCATGCAATCATGGTAATGGGCTCGCAATCCTGTTAAGCCTACTAAAATATTATTTGCGAGAGGCGCGAGGATCCATGACCGGGTCTATTTTCTTCCCAATATAGATTCATCATCTAAGTTAACAACACCTGTCATCACCAATCTCGACGCACCACCAGTCTTCTTCCCAAAGCGCAGAGTAGGAAGACGCACATGTCAGCTTGACAGAAAAAAACGACGTGTACGATCGACAATGATACCGGCGGCCAGAGGTCGTTGCACGCCGGTATGGCGCCAGCCAGCGGACTCGAGTTAGACGATTCCACTCAAATGGACGTGTTGTTAGATAACGAAGTCCTACGTGTGAATTCCGTGTGAATGTCAAAATCTACAATCTTCAAGGTCCATGAGTATATTCTGAATGAACTGGTTCTCAGAGTACCATCGAGGCATAAATGGCGACCAACCAGCACATAGCCCATCGCCTTGTAGAATTGGCTTGGTCAGGCAACATGAAGTTCCGAAATGGATTATAGGATAAAGGTCTATGCAGCCATGGCCTAATGATAATGGTTTCAGAGACATCGACCCGCCAGCCAGGGAGCAAAATTTGTACAGATCAGATCGGATTTTTTTTTTATTCCAGGAAGAGATTTGGGGAAGAAGATATGGGTAAACTACATGAATGCACTGAAAGTGTCGCAGTTTCTGTCATCAGATACTTGACTATGCGTCAAAAGAGCACGACCATCAAATATCCAAAACATTGAACCAGTGAGAAAATCTAAGGAGACGAAATTTACATGTTTGTTACCACCGGCGAGCTATCACAAGATACCATTTCTATCTTTGGAACAAGTTACATTTTTTTCCCAACCCTTTTCAAGATTTCTTTCCCCTCTTTCTCACTCATGCCAACCAAATCCATACACAAGAGAGCTTTACACAACTCTGTTAGCATTGGCGTCCTTCTATCACAATAGCTTGGAGTTCACAAACCGACAGCTCTTCAGCTTCTCAGGGTGAAATTGACAACTTTCTATCTTTGACAGCGACATCCAAGAGTGAAGGTAAGATCTGGAGAATGGCCCAACAATAAATATTTCCAAAACTTAATCACATGTTTTTTTTTTCCAAAGACAAAACTTAGTCAGCTCTTAGTTCTAAGATTTCCTTCGCCGTTCTCTTCCGGAAGTATTCCATGTGTTCCTGCAGTTGAAAACTCATGTGCATAAGCACTAATACCATATGATCACCATTCTATGCTTCAAGTGTAAAGCAAGCACATGCACTTATCTAGATTCTAGAACGAGCATCTCTATACAACTCGACCAACATAGGCCCAAATCATGATGGCAAAAAATGGGGTGGGCAATACAGTGTCCATTCTGCTAAAAACTTGGATAATCTAAATCACTCACCTGACCAAAAGATAAGCTGTCTCCTCTGCTGAGGAAATCAATGTACTTGAGCATAAACACACCACAATCATACCTGAAACAATTAAAGATGCGTGTGCCCATCAAAATTATATATTTGTCCATTGCTATAAATATATCTATCAGTACTTGAGTTACAAATCATACTCTGTGTGTGCAAGACCATCGAGGTAAACCGTAAACATGGATTTCAAGGAAAGCACATATACAATCGATGAATGTGTACTAAATGATACAGTAATACTCAGCAAATTATGGTTGTAGGAAGTGAAAACAGATGTTTGACATAATAGTATCAATTTAAGCATGAAATATTCGTTAGTGCAAACAATACATACCCATTCTGTTGTAAAGGGTTATAATCAACTACTTCTTCAGTCCACAAACTCATGTCAATCTCTTTATTACTCTTGTCCTTCACTTCATCCACAATATACCTGGCCTGTATATGGCATACACAAGAAGAACCATTACATTAAATTCAACCCATTATTAAAAATTAAACAAGCCTACCACACACCATATAGTTTTCCCCAATTCTAACATATATGAGAATCGGAAGACACGTACCAAAAAGTTTACTTAAGACCACCCAAAAAAGGCTAATACTTGTTTAGTTAAAAAAAGATAAGCAATCAAGAAATGGAGCTGGGTAGGGATGTAAATGGACAGATTAATGGCGCCACATAATCCCGTATAAATGCTTTCGTAGTTAATTTTTCCAGGAAACAGAAAAACGTTTTAAAGTGTTGACCAAATTAAGTGGGACTATGTGGCACCATTTAGGTGACCATTTACATCCCTAGAGCTGGGGCTTCATTTGATTAAAATGTTGCAGGCCACTCACCCTTTTAATTCTAAAAAGATACTCCCTAATTCTTTTTTACTTGATGTTTTTGTCTTTTCGAAGTCTTCGACATGCTACTTTGATCAGTATTGTTTACGAACTCCCATTAAGATGTATTAGTAGAATTACAGTTTCTTTTCAATAATGAATCAAATGATTCAATTTTTATAACCAGTATAATATATATAAATCTAGGCTGTGAAATTTATAAAGTTCTATTTGCGAGGAAAAGTTTTGAAAGTTGATAGTGATTCTACAACGTCAAGTAAAGAAGAACAGATGTAGTATAGAGAATGTGCTCTCCAACTATAAATCTTTTCTTAGTGATTCTACTAGCGCAAAATTTTGATTTGCGCTAGTGTAGCCTACCGGTTAATCCTACATGCGCGTCGGTGGCGAGGGAGAGATGGAGGCGGTGGAATGTGAGGGAGGGCTCAGCGCCCATGAGGTTTATAACGGCACCGAAGGTAGGCAAGCAGGCTAGAATATTTTTCTCGATGCAGGCAAGCTTACCAGCATTCTTGGTACACGAGGATCATTGCCGCCTAGAGAATCAAGATACTGTAATGTCTTCGCCTTCATGTTTATAATTGCTAAACACCAATGTACATTTTGATGTACAGGGACAAAGATCTGCGAAGTAAATTCTGAACATAAGTTGAACATGAGAAATAAGCATGTCAAAGAGCAAGGGTGGTAACAACAGATGAAGCTGAAGAATGCAACAGCCACTTTACTTTATCACACTCAATGAGCTCATAGCCCAACTTCCTGAGCGTAGTCCATCTTTTAACAGATTTGTAGTCATATCCGGTTTTTCCACAAGCAAGCTGAGAAAGAAAATCAGAAAATTGATGAGGCTGAATAGATGGTGATCAGTTTTATCCAAAAGAATACAGAAGACTAAAGTGCACGATATACAGTCTAATTTCCAAACAAAGGTCTCAAATGAAGAAACAAGACAACCCAAGAAACCAAACAGAGAACTACTCCATTTACAAAAGTATGTGGCTCTCATTGGCCAATGTATGTGGCCATGGCATGCATGAAGTGAAACATTCCCGATTTTGACTACTAACGTATATAAATACTACAGATGGCTTACATAAAAAGGATGGCCATAGATATGCCATAAAAAGACAAAATATATTTCAAACAGATGTACCAAGTAATAATTCATATTAATCCAGGAGGGCAATTGTGGTATACATGAATTCAAACATCCTAATTTTGACTATTAAGAAATAAGTAAAATGGGTAAATGCTAGTTATAGTATGCTTAGGCTTAGAAATAACAATTTCCATAATATTATAATGTATCAATATGGTGAGTCTTTACTAACCTATAATTATAAAAATTTGTGGCCGAATGGACACTTTAGAAGCACTTGGGGACATATACATGATCATAAATTAATAGCAGAGCCAAAGCATATACGATATTCTTGGGATGTTATAACTAGCAAAATGTTGAGATTTGCTATGAAAAAACATACATAACAGTTCATGCTAAACATATTTAACAACTCAGCCTTTTCGATATCTCAGTTGCCCCGATGCGTTCGAAACCTGGCAAGCCAGCATCTTTGTAACATTTGTTGTGCCTAGTTTTGTTAAGAGAACTTGTAGGAAGTAATTAAAAGAGTTTGATGAAAAAGCTGAAGAGTGTTTCTGTTAGTTAGTTTGTTAACTTTTTGTTGAAAATTTTAGCAGGATAAAACATAGGAAGACGGGAGGTGTAGAAAAATCATCACTAACTACCATTTATTATTAAAGATGTTGCGGGTCTTTGAAAACCTATAGTTATAAGAATTTGTGGCCAAAGTGACACTTTCAAAAGGATTGCATAATTTCTAAATCGACGCTCCACCGTGGACCGTATCAAAAAACTGCCACCTCAGACTTAGGTGGAATACTAATTAATATGAGAGAGAAGAAGATTGTGTCGCATTGCTCTTGTCTGCTCTCCCGAGGAAACGATTAGTTTTCTTCCTCGCCTAGGTTATAAAAAGCACGCTTAAGCTCGCCTAGGCGCTGAGCGGGGCAAAACGCCTAGCGCTTAAACGTGCGCTTATTTGCGCTCAGCGCTTTAATCCTTCAGAAAAGGGAAAAGCGGAGGCAGAACCTTGTCCTCACACCTATGCGTTCGTCTTCCACCTCCCGCAGTCCTGCTTTCCATGTGGCCTCGTCCGGTGCTCAACTCCCCCTCACTCGAGCACTTGTCTCACGTCATCCATCCTCTCACAGTCCACCACCGTCGCAGTCCACCGCCACCGCCCGCCGAGATCCCGGTGCCCCTGCACACTAGAGACGACAGACCCAGCGCCCGCGCTTGCCATGGTGTTGGGATCAGAGAAAACTTGAGGCCAGCGTCCAGACCAAACATATTTGCTTGATGGAAAATGGTGACTGAAGGTGGATGGTGGGGAACGTACGTAACAGACTCCAAATCCTGGATGAGAAAACTTGAGAAAAAGGACGAAAGATTGGAGCAGAGAAATTGAGGAAAAACTCCATTGTAAACTGGCCATGGTGTTCGGATGGGAGATATTGAGAGAAAATCCCAAACCGGGAGGATGTTGAGGAAGAAGGATTGCATGGTCATGTGGACGCATCTATGGCATGGGCCCACTGTAAGATATTAGTGACTGAGGACATGCACGCTGCTTTTACCTACGTGACGTGGAGAGAATTAGATACGATACAACCGTATCTGCACTGCAGGAACCCTAAGCAGTTGGGAACATATAAATGTCCACAATAAATTAATGGCAGAACCCAAGTATAATATATAGTATTCTTGGTAAGTTGGTATGCCAACCACAGTATCTAAACCGCTTATCAAGCATATTGCAATAATCCTAAAGTTATAATACGGTTAGAAGACATGCAAAATCACACATTGCTACAGTTTAAATATGACATTTTGCAGATGCAATAGGGAGAAAGCAGGAGATGCACATGGTCTAACCTTCTTATAAAAAAATGTATTGAAGAAATGGCATTTCAAAGACCTTTCGGATTCTCTTATTCCCCTCTCCTTTAACAATTCAAGGTACAAATTAATGACCTGGAAACAAAAGATGTCATTTTCCTCATCGCGCATAGAAATATCGTCATCATCTATCAGTGTAAGGCTTACATGTTAGCAAAAAGTGAAGGTTGTATGGTACATTTAAGATGAATATTTACCTCATCATTTAACCAGCCATGTGGCCGCAAGCATCGAATTTTTTCTCTGCTAATCTCAATGTTAGACGATTCATGTAGCACCAGGACTTTGCTACTGTAAGGAAAAAGAGCGATGTTCAGTGTCAATATTTAACAAAGTGTATAGAAGCTTCGAGCAAGATGCAAACAAGATCATCAAAAGTACCTTGAACCACTACCATACAAACAATCGTGGACTTTCTTTTCATCTTCAGCAGTAAGAGGTACAAAGAATTGAGACAGATCCTGGAGACAGATCAACATACATAAACCAATGGTGAAATGAAGCATAAGAGGTTGTACAGTATCAGGTTAATCAGACATGCACTAAAGAGAAAAGGAACTCTCTGGTTATACTCCTACATTGAACGACGCCTCTTCCATTTAAAACTTTTGAAGTAGTTAGCCAGGTTTAACCCTAGGATTACACATTATTTGAAGACATTCTTACGCGTCCTTCTCCATTACTTTTGTCAATTTAAAACATGCCTTTAAGTTGAGATAACACTAGTAATTGCTCTTGTTATCAAATTGTCCAATCTAGCACTTCAGACAATTCCAAAACAACATAACTTAAATGTTTC
The DNA here is from genome assembly GCA_947311845.1 of Poa pratensis. Lineage (NCBI taxonomy): Eukaryota > Viridiplantae > Streptophyta > Magnoliopsida > Poales > Poaceae > Poa > Poa pratensis. The sequence continues at coordinate 15,042,077 of CAMZMU010000076.1, read as the reverse complement.
TTCGAAACCTATAACCCATCAATATTCCTCACAAAATGAACAGAGCAGGAAAATTTACAACCAATAATAATATTCCTATAGTCTAGTTACCCAGCACAACAAAATCAACCCACAGAAGCACATAACAAAATATATCTCCTTTGGCTTCCGCAGGTCATCGAGTATCTCATAACGAAGCCTCTTTTCCACCTCGAGCTCTCCCAACCTCTTATCGTGTAATCCTGCTTTCTCGAGAGCATCCTTGTAGAATGGTCTCATCTTCTCCCGCGGAGGAGCCACCGCCTGCAAGGCGGCCTTCCTCGAGTCCAAGATCCTCCGGGACACTGCGAGCCTTGTCTCCACATCGTCCCTGGTGGCCACCGTGAGATCCCGCGGGTCCTGTGACGCATCGACCCAGCCCCGGTACACCTCCAGGCCGCCGTCTCTGGGCATGCAGCCCGAACAGTCAGAGGAGAAGAAGTTGCCCATGTCGAAAGCGGCGGACCCCGCCTCCGGTGGGAGTGCGAAGAAGCAGGAAGGGACGGCGTCGAGGAAAAATCTGGGATTGCGCTGCGGGCCGTTGAGACGGCGGCGGAAGAGGTCGTCGGTAGGGCGGGGGCGCTTGCGGCGGTTGAAGTGGTGGCCCGCGTCCGTGTTCATGGCAGGGACAAGGACGTCAGCGCCATGGGAGGTGGAGGTTCAGCAGGGGAGCATGCCGGGAGCGGAAACCCTAGGTTGGGCTCGTCGGGGCTTGGGGGTTTCAGTTTCAGCTCGGCGCGAGGGGAGAAGGCGAGAAGACGGCTAAATGCTCCTTTCGCACTCGAGAAGTTATGAAATTGCAATCAGGCCCTCCCGTGGAAAATGAACGGGCAGTTTGATAAAGCCCAATTTCTAAGGCCGGCCCGTCAAATTTATATGGGCCACATTTCAAAAAACTCTATATGGGCCACACTAGTCATACTTATACTCAGCATCTGCTTAGCGTGGCCCATTAAACATCAGGCCACACAGTGCCGATCACCTGCCTTCGCCTACGACACTCAAAAAAAAAAAAAAACCTGCCTTCGCCTACTCTGAACACTACTACCACCTCTAGGGTTTCGCCGCCATGGTAAGTCTCCTCCTCCCCTCTCAGTTCCCAAAGCACTCCAGCACCGATGGACGAATACCCTGTTTCTCCCCTCCCAATTTCACGAGTTTTCGCTGAATTTTCCGTGCCGGGGTCGTGTTTCAGCCGCAGGGAGACTACATAGAACTGCACCAGAAGCGCCATGGACGGCGGCCGGACTACGAGGAGAGGAAACGCAAGCGCGAGGCGCGCGAGGTGCACAAGCGCTCCAAGCAGGCCCGGAAGGTGGGTGGGCGAGGGATTGTGCTCGTTATTCTTCTGGTGCTCTGATCGTGTTATTGACGATGATTGCACGCTTTTTTTTTGTATGTTGTCCTGAGTGCAGTTGCTCGGCGCCAAGGGCAAAAGGTTCGCCCAGAAGCGGTATGCTGAGAAGGCGCAGATGAAGAAGACGTAAGTCATTGTTTTGTTTCCTATTTTTTGTGATTATGTGTAGGGAGGTAGATAAGGTTTAACTGCATAGGAGATGGATGATTTGTATATTGGGCAGAAATTCACAAAATGCTAATACTACTGAAACATTGCAATAGACGGCTGATGTCTGTTAGTAGTTCCACACACGTGTGCCTAATATTTGTTGCATCTATTAATTAAATTGATATAAGTACTCACGGTCTTGAAGCTCAGTCTGTTGGTTTACAGGCTTAGGATCATTGTCTACTGAGTTCAGAACAGGCACCTAACTATGATTTTGTTTTACTTGGTTTATGCAATACTTGGCCTAAGGACATTGGACGTAGTGTTTCCACTGTTTAGCTTTTACTGATAGGATCTGGGTGATAGTATAAAAAATTGAAATGCTGGCTTCACACTGATGCCCTTAGCCACAACTAATTCAGCCTGAAGATGCATGAAGAGTCAACAACTAGAAATAAGGTTGATGATGATGTCCAGGAAGGAGCTATCCCGCCATATTTGCTCGATCGTGATCAAACACAACGTGCCAAAGTAATTGTTTCATCCTTGCTATATCTTATTTTCTATGTGACGCTTGAAGGTGGTTTCTTCTATGTATTGATCATTGCAAAAATGCCTGGCTGCTGTTTTCGACATGTAGGTACTTAGTAACACAATAAAGCAAAAGAGGAAGGAAAAGGCTGGCAAATGGGATGTTCCTTTGCCAAAGGTAAATTTTCTGAACATTAGAACAAACTTGTAAAAGGCATATCAAGCTATCCTATCCTTATGTGAATGTTTGTACTCTGTATTGATGTTCTAGAAGAGTTTAAGAAAATTTCAACACGAGCATTCTGAAATATCTACAGTCCAAATTTTATAAACACCACAAACTTGTAAGTTTTTCAAGATAACCTTATGGGGAAGCTTATTGTTTATATGGATGCTACTGGAAGAGGTTAAGAATTTGTTTTGCTCAAGCATTATGCAGTATTTATTGGCTGATCATAATTTCACATATCTTTCAGGTCAGACCCGTGGCAGAAGAAGAGATGTTCAAAGTTTATAGGACGGGCAAACAAAAAAGTAAGTAATGGGTGACTTATAGACTTATCTCAGTGCCCGCAAATAATATTTCGAATGGAATTTTTTTTTTAGGGAAGAATGGAATATTAATGATCTGTGATGTTCAATTTACCCATGATTTATATGTGGTCCTCCTGAGAAAGTGTATACTGCATTTGCTCTGTCTAATATGGGTTCACTAAATGTTCA